>JAWZYV010001729.1:0-351900 GCA_038373885.1 Cheiracanthium punctorium | reverse complement strand
TATTAATGCTTATGAAGATATTCATGTTACTTGTCTGTGTACTTAAGTTGTTACGTATTAAAATGTGTCCGTTTGTCTAAAAGTGTTTCCTAGTGCTCTTTATTTAACTCATTCCAGATTTATATTAATAAAATACGGGTAACAACACAATGATGTTTCCGATTATTTTTGCTAAACAGTATTTTGGGGACAAATCAAGCATTGTCCTCGAATCCAAGGAAAACTTGGGGACACTAGAAAATATTTTTGGGGACTTATTCGAGGACACAATATATTACCATATATACCAGTATACCCATACTTTAAATCTGGACTGACTTTGATACTTAAAAATGAACTCTATTAGCTTTTTATATCAATTGTGTATTCATATTTCTAATAAATTAATGGAAATATTTCATTTATTTATAAATATTTATTTAAACCAGAAATATGAAAGGAAAATCATGTTGAAATATTGCAATTTATTCAAAGTTTAACTCTTGGCATAGAATTTGTATTTTTCAGAAGCCATTGCTTTTTATATTGGCTCATTTTGTGATAATTTTTCATGAAACTTTGTGCACCCTCTAAAAAAAGTATACGAGTGCAAGAAAAATTTCGTGCGTCAATTTCATATTTAAAGCATGATTCTTTGGCCGCATTCGTAAACGCCAAACGAGTTGCACTCGTGCAACGAGTTTCTATCTAAAGTGTTCGTAAAGGAAACTGAGTGCTTTCAGTTTAAAAACTAGAGCGTTCCTATACAAAACTGGGTGCAATTAGTTTCAAACGAAGTAAACTGAGAAGGAATTAGGTTCGTTGAGTTTTACTTTCTGCGTGTTGCTTTTGTTTAGAAATGCCGTCCGTTGTTATGGAATAGTATGATGTTATGAAAAGTATTTTACGTTTGCTGAAGCTGCAAATATTAGTTTTTCGAGAAGGAAATTGAGGCATACGTTAGAAACTGCTACGAAGGTACATACTTTTTCAAAGGTAATCATTTTCTTGTATTTTTATTTTAGTAAATTCAAAAATGCATGTTTTAGTGTCGAGATTGAAGTTGATTTAAACCGTTATTTGCGAAATTTGAATTTCTCTTGCTAAATACTTTTGAAAGAATGAAGTTTAAGTTGAAATTTCTAAATTTTAATCTGTGCACTTCAATGATGGCCATTCTTTCTTTTAAAAATCCTGTTGATTTTATATTGAGTATGTGCTAAAAACTCCTCAGCAAAGTTAACGTATTCGCGAATTGTAAACAAATACGTCTCCTAGACGACGAAACTAAATAAACTGAAGTTGTTCGTTAAGTCAAAGGAAACTGATAACCACTGACAGCACTAAACACATGCATTCCAGTTTTCTTACGAAAACTCGTGCAACGAGTTTGTCGTTTACGAATGCAGCCATACAATGACAACCAAGGATTTTTAACTTATGGAGGCGCCCATGTTCCCCGTTTTCGAAGCCAACGACCACGGCCCCTCATTCTCTCAAAACATTCGATATCGTCATTGGCATGCATGTAAATTTTCCAAGAACAAAACTGCTGTATTTCTCATTTTTTACTGATTGTACGTAAGTTTATCTTAAAGCCCCATCTTTAGGCATAATTTTAATCTTAATTCTGTAATACTTTTAGTTTATTTTTAATTAATAAATTATTTTTAAACATGTATTTTTAATTAGACATCAACGGTGAGCGTTTTCATTACTTTGTTCGCTTTGTTATAATTACTTTCTTTCAAGTGAACTATGTAAACGCTAAGTAGTAAATTATGACTGGTTGTTCAGCCTTTGGATGTACCAATAGAGAAGGCAGATGTTTAACTAACATATCGTTTCATACGTAAGCTAAATTTGGATGTAATATTTGTTAGCTATATTTGTTATTGTAACTTTCGTACTGCATTCACTTTATTGTATGACTGTGTCTTTCGGTTACATCACCAAATATGCACAACTGTATGCATGTTCTATTTTAGCATAATTATATTATTAGTAATGAATATCAACATTCTGTATCGCTTCCGTTTTAAGCTAATTTGTTCTCGTCGTTTAACAACTTTTGTTTGCTTAAATTTTTTTTTCTTCCTTTCCAAGTGTTATTATTTTGCATTAGGTAATCATATTAATTTCTTAATATTTAATTTCTTAATATTAATTTTTCTAATCATATTAATTTCCCATTAATTTCTTAAGATCATCGGACCCTACACTTCGGAGGTACAGCCATGCACTGCAAATCCATAGATGTAGGAATACCTAAAGCAGGGGTTCCCGACATTTTTACCCCTTAGACCCTCTTGAAAGATTTTTTTTTCAGTAGACCCCCTAATTTTTTAATACCTAAAAGAACCGCCATGCATGGAGTTGAAGGATAGTTCAATAATAAAAAAAAATCCAACATTTTATTTCTTTTACGGAATTAAATGTAATTGCAACATATTGAGTGAGCCCGTTCTCACCCCCAATCATATCTGAATGGTAAGAGCTATAGTCATAAAAGTGGGGTTTAAGCAAGGAGGTTTACCTTATGGAGGCGTGGGCGCCGACGTCCCCTTTTTTAAACCAACGACCACGCCCCCTCGTTCTCTCAAAACATTCAATATCGTCATTCGCATGCATGTAAACTTTCAAGAACAAAACTGCTGTATTTCTCATTTTTTACTGATTGTACGTAAGTTTATCCTAAAGCCACATCTTTAGGCATAATTTTAATCTAAATTCTGTAATGCTTTTACTGTTTATTTTTAATAAATCAATTATTTTTAAACACGTATTATTAATTGGACATCAACGGAGAGCGTTTTCATTACTTTGTTGGCTTTGTTAAACTTTCTTTCAAGTGAACTATGTAAACACTAAGTAGTAAATTATGACGGGTTGTTCAGCCTTTGGATGTACTAATAGAGAAGGCGGATGTTTAACTAAGATATCGTTTCATAGGTAAGTTAAATTTTATTATTTGTTACTGTAACTTTCGTACTGCATTCATTTTATTGTATGACTGTGTCTTTCGGTTACATCACCAAATATGCACAGTTGAATGCATGTTCTATTTTAGCATAATTATATTATTAGTAATGAATATCAACATTCTATATAGCTTCTGCTTTAAGCTAATTTGTTCTCATCGTTTAACAACTTTTGTTTGCTTAATTTTTTTTTCTTCCTTTCCTAGTGTTTTCATATTGTATTAGGAAATCAAAAAGGATCACCACACAAAAATATTGGTACATTATCAGAGTTATAAGGTTTATTAAACTATCCAGGCAAACACTTAATGTTTACCATTGAGAAATGCGTAAGGTTTCATTTGTTTAAAATAATTTTTATCAGTTTTTTTGTTCACACATTTGCCTTTTTTAAAACCATATTTAAATCAATTTGTTCTGCAGTATGAGAGATATATTGGAGCGATTACACAAATACAACGCTGGGTATCAGCGGAGCATTCAAAGATTCGTGTTGAGAAGCAAGCCTGATCACAAGTCTTCTCTGTTGTCTCTTCTTTTTGATTGTGTGAAGGAACAGGTTAAACCCGGGTTTCCGATTAAATGTGAAACCCATACCTAGCATACTAAAACGAGAGGTCTGAGTGTGTGTGTGTGGGGGGGGGGGTAAGTAGGCTTTATTATAATTATCCCGTCTCCATTGAAACTTTATATGAATTTAATATTCTGTACACCCTCCAGAAAAAGTATTCGAGCAAGAGAGAAATTTCTCATTTTAGATTTGCGAATAATAATTGAGCTTTTGAAAAAGACACAACTTGATAGAAATATAGAAAGTCATATTTATACATAGCCTAATTCATATTCTTTGATAAATAATTTTTAATATACAAAACCAACGTAGGAAATTTCTCTCTTGCTCGAATACTTTTTTTGGAGAGTGTACATTGGGGCCGCTTAATTAGATTACAAAATTTTATTTGCACACCATGTCCTGAGTTCTGCATCATTTCTAACAATTTCAAAAGCAAATAAAGCTTCCATCAACCATGCATATTACATTTACGCAATTTCGGAAATAAATAAATAAAAATAAATGTTTTTTCGGTGTCTTGTCACATTATATATATACGGATTAAATCTGAATTTTTATCACTTCAAATGCACATATCTTTTATTATGGTAATTAATATATGTACTAATATTCTAATATCTAACTAATTATTATTATTAATATTATTTTATTATAAAATAGTAATAGGTTACTAAAAATATCGTAGCAAAATCTCAGTCCATAATTTTGCGAGACGAGAGAGAAGATTTCTCTGCGAGACGCGAGACGAGACAAACGGACTCCGAGACGTGACCGAACTTTGCCCCTTCGAGACGAGACGAGACAGCCCTGTTTCTCGTCTCGCACGTCTCGAGTCCATCTCTAAAGAATGTAGAAGTGTATAATTGTTTCCTCATGTCTAAAGAAGATAATGTTTCTCTCACTGTCTGTAAATACCTCATATATCTTATTTAACAGATTTGAAATTGCATTCTTACTTCTAATACCTGTAATATGACTATAGTTAATATAATATGAGCAATTTAATAATTAAGGCTGATGTGAAATAAAAATAAAACTTATTCTTACCCATGTAACAACAAAAATGTCTTCCTAGAAATATAAAAAGCAATTTTTTATTATAATAAAACAATTATCGTGAAAAAATATAACCAGTTTTGAAAAGTATAGTATAATCATAAGAAAAACTGTTTTCTGTTTCACTTCATATTTAAAACGCAATTCACGAAAATAAATTTGAAATTATGCAATAAAAAACATATTAATACGTGTAAACAATCTTCCATAAACGTAAAATGGATAAAAAAATTGGTTAGTAATTTTTAAATTATTTTTATTAACACTTTCCTAAGGCGACCATATTTCTAAACAGTATTTTGGGGACAAATCAAGCATTGTCTTCGAATCCAAGGAAAATTTGGGACACTAGAAAATATTTTTGAGGACTTATTCGAGGACACAACATATTACCATGTATTGTACCAGTATACCCATACTTTAAATCTTGACTGACTTTGATACTTAAAAATGAACTCTAAGAGCTTTTTATATCAATTGTGTATTCTCATTTTTAAAAAATTAATGGAAGTATTTCATTCATTTATAAATATTTATTTAAACCAGAAATATGAAAGGAACATCATGTTGAAATATTGCAATTCATTCAAAATTTAACTCTTGGCATAGTATTTGTATTTATCGGAAGACATTGCTTTTTACATTGGCTCATTTTGTAATAATTTTTCATGAAACTTTGTACACCCTCTAAAAAAAGTATTCGAGTGGAAGAAAAATTTCATACGTCAATTTCATATTTAAAGCACGATTCTTCGTGAAAAGCGATTAATCATTAACAAAACTGAAATGGGAAATTTGGCTCATACTCGAATAATTTATTGAAACACGCTACGCACACAATGACAACAAATGTTTTCAGAGATCGAATTTCATTGTTTCTCTGAGTATATGGCACTTTTAGTCGGTTTATTTTTCTTATTTCTTCAGTTTTTTCTGAAAGAAATAAACTAAACGGAAACTATCAGGGAAAAAAAGTACAAATCTTTAAATTTGGGGACATTTGGGGACAAAGTATTTTTGGGGACAACATGAAAAGAATATCTATATTTGGAGACTGTCCTCGAATTTCGAGGACGTATGGTCACCTTACACTTTCCGGAACTTGTTTTTCAATGCATCTCTATGTGTTCTTCAATCTTCTGAGAGAATGAGGGGGCGTGGCAGGCTTCACTTTCCTAGCACTGCGTACTGCGTAGCGCAGCATGGGCACATCCATAAGTTAAATCTCCTTAATGGCAGCAAGCGTTTTCAGAAATCGAATTTCACTCTTTCTCTGAGTAGAAGGTGCTTTTAAATGTTTTATTTTTTTCTTCAGTTTTTTCTGAAAGAAATAAACTAAACGGAAACTTTCAGGAAAAAAGTAAAAATCTTTAAATTTGGGGACTTTTCGCGTCCCCAAGAAGTCAAAGTATTTTAGGGGACAAAATTAAAAAACGATCTATATTTGGGAACTGTTCTCGAATTTCGAGGATGTATGCGATTATATCACCTTAATTTAAGGTGACCAGATTTTTAGACAAAAAAGGGACATTTTGCACGTGACGTCACCTCGCGATATTTGAAGCGCCCCGTGCATGATCTTATGACTTATGGTGATGATTAGTTTCGTTTTCAGCTTGTTTGGAACTAAGGGATTCTTTAACACTTTATTCTAGAAATATAGCTGTTTCAAAAGAAGCTAGAATATTAGTTATTAACAAATAATAGCTTTTTATAGGTTAATTTTATCTGCATTGTGAGATTTCATTTAAAATGTTAATAATAATTAAATACTGAAAATAATTAAAAGATCGTACTTTTAAAAGGTGTGGGAGGTTTTTAATTAATATTTGCACAATTGTAAACTCAGAAAACTCAAAGTCAACTCAATAATGTATTATTTATACAGTGTTTGCAATAATGTAATAACTTAGAACGCTAATATTCTTTTTATTAGCAAAGTTTTGAAGCGAAATGTGATATCATCCTCTTCTAAACTATCTATTAAAAATATTAAAAAGACAATAACTCATTCCGGGCGGTTAATAATGGGAAATATTACCGCCAGCAGACGAATTTTAGCCTCGAACTCAGAAACCATGCAAAATGTCCATTGGGGACAAATCAGCTTAGTGGCCCCAATTTTGAAACAAAAATTGAGGACAGTTTGTAAATTCAATGCGTTTCTCAAATAGTTTTCTATTTATCCAACTAAAGCACTATTAGCATTCATAAAATGAAGGAAACATGAGCATTTTTAAAAAGAATTTCGAAAGAAATAACTATTATAATTAAAATTGTTTCCCCAATTTCTGTTTTACAGTTTGGGGACTGGGAGCGTTTAGTCATAGCTCTATCACACTAAATCGGGGCCATCGCTAATCAACGGGCCTGCTTATGAGTTGCCATCGCTAAAAATGAGTTTATCATTGAGGCCTGTTTTCCCCAGTTACAGTATTCTATTTTATTATTCTAAGTATTATAAATGTTATATTATTTTATTATTTTAAAACAATTTTTTTATACTTTTGTCGTACTAAAGAACTTTAGATGTAGGTAATCGTTTTGTGAATCTTGCGCCATTTTCTTTCATGAAAATTTATCCTAAAATTCGAACATTTTGCTCTGAATGTAAAGGTAAGTGAACGTTTATAATGTATTTAGAAATTCTAAAAATATGTATGTAAATCATGTTTAGTGAATAATTACTCATGTGTTATTTATAAATAAATTATTTTAATCAGAAATCGTATTACTTGAGTAGTTTTTATTCTTGTAAATAAGCATGACGTTGTGATACTATTTAGACAATTTAATTTTGCCAGTTGAAAATGTTATTTATCAGTTATATATGCCTTGATTATGTGATTAAGACTTACATCTGGTACAGTGCAGAAATACAGTAAATTATAAATTATTGATTTTTGCCCGTTTATACAGAAACTTCAAATGTAGTTAATATTTTGTACAAGCGTTCATTATACTTGCTAATTCCTAAGTTCGATTGAGAAAGCGACAAAAGAATAATATATACTACATGAAATGTCTTTATCAAAGAATGATTAATTCGGGGATCGCGCTATAGAGCGTATTTTATCAATTTTCTCCAATATACAGGATATCCCGAAAACACTGAAATGCGCTTTAATACATCATTTGTTAAAGATTAATCTTGAATTGTTTAAAATAACGTAGGAAATACGACTACGTTCATGAAATATTCATTATAAAAATGTCTTTCTCATTTGTGTATTTAGTTATTTTAAAGTATATTAAATATCACTTGTGAAACTAAAATAAGCAATCGTGAATCATGAGAGTAAGCGCTACTTTGTTTTTCCTTCAAATTATATGCATCTATTTTCTTTATGTAAATATGTATCATAGCAAACAAATTAATCATGAGTTCGTACTTGAATTAGTAACACAATTACTACTTAAAACTACATTAAATAACGTTTGAAAGCACTGGGAAGCTTGAGAAATGCCTGATGTATACGTGAAGACTCGAGCATCCGTAGGCCTCTTTGGATGGCTCATCAAAATACACGCGCAGGCCCGTTACTAATTGCGAAGGCCCCGACTAAATCCACTGTCAAACCCAGAAAAACTGTTCTTGAATGCATAGTAAACCGATGAAAATTCAAAGTTTGCTTAACAAATTTAATCTATTATAATCATCCAATAACATGAATTAAATAATTTTTCTTATGTTCAAAATCCCCATTTGTTTGTCGCTCAGTAGAGGTTGTTTTGATGGTTGCACTGGGCGTGTCTCTACTTCATTCATTGAGTTAAAATCTGAGTGAATGCCACAAGAAATACAACTCAACTTAACTGGATTTACTGTGCACACGGTTAACTGTGCCAGCTTAACTGAACACTTGTTTGTTAGTTGTTTGTGTCGTGGTCGTGTCACCAAGGTGAGCGTTACTACCGTATTTGATCGTTTGCTAATCTGTTTTTCTCACAGACAATGCCTTCTCGTGTGGAACAGGACTTGGAGGAGCAGCTTAGGAGGTTAGTATCAATTTATTGATGTGTATTAAAAGCTGTTGCTGACATAACTCTGATCTTTATGTTCAGATTTTGTTTTTAATTTTCGGAAATATGAAAATCGCGGTGGAAGTTTGTGCTCATGGAGAACTTGATGAAATTTATAAACGAATTATGTCTTTAGAGAGGAAGAAAAGTCTATACGGTTGATTTACTTTTAATTTGTGGTGATTTCCAAGCCGTAAGAAATCCTGCTGATTTGCAGTGCATGGCTGTACCTCCGAAGTATAGGCAGAGTTCATTCTAGGATCAAAAGAGGGCAGGGTGCTCTGAGTTCTGAAAAGGGCACTTCTATAATTTTGAGAGCACTTTATTAAAAAAAAATGTGATTATGTAAGCAGGTGTAGTGTTGACTCTAGAAAAAAATAGCACCCACGGGGAGGGGGAAGAGATAAATAAGGGCACTTTTGAGTTCCACGAGAATGTTACAAGTTGATAACGTCATAGCTGCCAACATTCCCGATTTCTTCAGGATATTTCCCACCACTAATTCTTACCTCTCAATTCATACTTAAAATAACTGGAAAATTTTAATGCAAAATAAAACTGTTTAAAAATTGTGGTGGGAAATCTCCCGAAGAAATCGGGAAGGTTGGCAGCTATGTAACATGTATAGAAACTGGTTTGTAACAATCTCAATTTGACTTATCTCCAACTGGACTTATCCCCAAAGCTTTAACATTGTAGGGTTGGAATGTGTGTTCTGAGTTCTGACTTACAATGCATGTTAGCTCCCCCCCCCTCTTATGGAGAAAATTTCCTCTAAAAGTAAGCAAACGAGAAAAATTTATTTATAGACATTATTTTGCCCTAAATATCACATAAATAAAACATGTTCTGATTAATTAAATCTGTACAAACCTAGAAGTTTTTGATTAAAAGAAGAAGAGGCTTTAATATGATTAATTTATAATATGAATTTTGTCCATTATTTTTTTCTCGAAATTGCATTAAATACATCTATACAATAAAAATTAATGTTTGTGTGTGTGTGTGTATGTATGTGGGTGTGTATGACGTTGAAAAACTCCAAAACCATTTGACCGATCACCATGAAATTTAGTCTTTTGTCACGGAGAAGGTTTTTGTGCTATCCATTTTAGCTCGTCGCTAGGTGGCGCTGCAGAGCGTCGAATTCTATTCAACCGCTTGCTATGAAAATACCATTCAACCAATTTTGATAAAAATTGCCATTTATGGATATTTGAACACGGAGAAAGTTTTAAGCTATCCATTTTGAACTGTTCTGAAAGTTTTTATGCTTATCTTAGCTTGCCGCTAGGTGGCGCTGCAGAACGTCGAATTCTATTCCGTTGGACCGCTTGCTATAAAAATACCATTCAACCAATTTTGATGAAAATTGCCATTTAAGGATATTAGAACACTGAGAAAGTTTTTATGCTTATCCTAGCTTGCCGCTAGGTGGCGCTGCAGAACGTCGAATTCTATTCCGTTCGACCTTTTCATATGCAAGTACCGTTCAACTAAATTTAATGAAAATTGGTACATACGGATATTTGAAGACGTAGAATATTTTTACACTATCCATTAAGCTGTAACTTGCCGCTAAATGGTGCTGCAGAAAGTCGATTTCTATTCCCTTCAACCGCGTGCTATGAAAATACCGTTCAACTGGTTTTTATGAAAATTGGTACGTATGGATATTTGAATACGGAGAATATTTTTACACTATCCATTTTGCCATGACTTGCCGCTAGACGGCGCTGCAGTACATCGAATTTTATTCCGTTCGACCGCTCGCTGTGGAAGTGCCGTTCGACTGGTTTTGATGAAAATTGGTACACACGGATATTTGAAGACGTAGAATATTTTTACGTTATCCCTTTTGCCATAACTTGCCGCTAGATGACGCTGCAGAACGTCGAATTATATTCCATTCAACCGTTTTTGGCAAAAATTGGTATACATATGGATATTTGAACACGGAAAATATTTTTATACTATCTGTTTTGCCATGACTTGCTGCTAGATGGCGCTGCAGTACATCGAATTCTATTCCGTTCGACCGCTTCCTATGCAAGTACCGTTCAACTAATTTTGATGAAAATTGGTACTCACGGATATTTGAAGACGTAGAATATTTTTACCTTACCAATTTTGCTGTAACTTGACGCTAGATGGCGCTGCAGAACCTCGATCTATACCGTTCGACCGCTTGCTATGAAAATACTATTCAACCGATATTTACGAAAATTGGTACACACGGATATTTGAAGAAGTAGAATATTTTTAAACTATCCATTTTGCTGTAACTTGCCGCTAGATGGTGCTGCAGAACACCCAATTCTATTTCATTTAAGCGCTTGCTGTGAAAGTACCGGTCAACCAATTTTGATGACAATTGGTACACATGGATATATGAGCATGGAGAATATTTTTACGCTATCCGTTTTGCTGAAACTTTCCGCAAGATGGCACTGCAGCGCATCAACTTCCATACTATTCAACCAATCGCCATAAAATTTTTGATGCTTACACATTTGAGCACGGAGAATATATTCTAACTATTCATTCAGCTTTTACTTACTACTAGATGGCACTGCAGCGCATTATTACTTTAACTCGCCATTACCCAGACAGCACATAAGCTTAAATCAAGCTTGACATTTCCTTGAATTTGAAGTATTAATGCAAGCTTGACTTTAGCTTGATTTAAGCTTTCAAAGTGCGCAGTGATGGCGCCATCTGTGAAAGAGAATGGACATTAATTGTTTAGCGTTCCTCAAGTTGCTGAAAGTTCGTAAAAGATGTGTTTTACTTTATTACCAGTGCCATATTACCGGCAGGGTAAACGGGGCAACTGCCCAGGGCCTACAGATTTTAGGCCCCAAAAATCTTACATCTTACACTTTTGTAGTTTTAAAATAAAATTACAAAAGGTTAAAAAAATTCAGAAGTTAAATAATTTTTTTAATTATAAAGTATGAACAATGAAAATAATTCAAATTTACATTTGTATAAATTAATTTAAACTTATTTTTGATTCTTCGAAATGCTCTATATCGATATAGCATACCAATATGTAGGAAAATAAATAACCACATTTGTAAAGAGAATTTTTAGCGATAAAAAATAGCAAAATTTTTCAATTATTTGTGATTTTAAGAAATATTTACAAAAATGACTAAAGTATTTGTATTCCATACATGTTAGCAACTGTGATATAGCAATTCGAAGTAACGTTTAACTATCTGTTTCTTTGATTTCAGATTACTTAACACAAAATTTGTGTTAAGTAAGTAAACCCATTCTATATTTCCATATATCGAAATTATTCAAAATAAAATACAGTTATACTACGAAATTGATTTCAAAATCAGTCGTTTGTCTCGATTTTGGCCAGCAGTATTGCTCATGAGTATTGCGGTACTGAAAGTTTTAAAACGTGTGCTGCTCTTAAGTTTATTTTATGTTTATTTCCCTATTAGTAGAGTCTCTAAATCACACATAACATTATTTTAATTTTGATGCATCCGATGGAAAAATAAAAGAAACAAATAACACATCGCCCACTTATCAATCTGGCTAGAAAAGGGCGTGATAAGTCACTTCAAACTTTAGACATAGCTGCGTGAAGCTTAGTTAGCTGAACGGATAGTGCGCTCGACTCCCAACCGAAAGGTCACGGGTTCTATTCTAGCCATTTAAACAGATTAAATTAAATTGAAATTTCAGCGTAGAAGTAAAATTGGGGGTAAAGTAAAATATGTGGGGCGAGTTCGCCGACCGGCGCCCCGTGTATTTAGGAAATTTTTTTTGGAACATTTTTTAAGCTTGAAATGTCAAGCTTAATGCAAGCTGGGCAAGTGTAAACTAGAACACTTGATTCAAGCTTGCATTAAGCTTACACGCTTGAAATTTTCAAGCTTATTGACTTGATAAATCAAGCTTGCTGCAAGTTTGATGTGCTGTCTGGGTAGATGGCGATGCAGCGCTTCATGACCGGACAACTGATCTCTATGAAAATTGATATAGATAGATACTTGAACACAGAGAACATTTTCGTGTTATCCATTTTGCTATAAATAGCTACTTTTGCGCTGTAGCACATCATTACTTTAACTCGCCAATAGATAGCACTGCAAAGTATCAACTTCTTTAATTCGTCTATTGATGGGCCCAGACAGCACAACAAACTTGAAGCAAGCTTGATTTATCAAGTCAATAAGCTTGAAAATTTCAAGCGTGTAAGCTTAATGCAAGCTTGAATCAAGTGTTCTAGTTTACACTTGCCCAGCTTGCATTAAGCTTGACATTTCAAGCTTAATTTCAAGCTTAAAAATTTTTCCTAAAAAAAATTTCCTAAATACACGGGGCGCCGGTCGGCGAACTCGCCCCACATATTTTACTTTGCCACTCATTTTCCCCCTCTACGCTGAAATTTCAATTTAATTTAATCTGTTTCCATCCAGTGTTCGTGGCTGGAATAGAACCCGGGACCTTTGGGTTAGCAGTCGAGCACGCTATCCGTTCAGCCACTAAGCCTTGTGCAGCTATGACTAAAGTTTGAAGTGACTTATCACGCTGTTTTCTCGCCAGATTGATAAGTGGGCGATGTGTTATTTGTTTCTTTTATTTTTCCATGGGATGCATCAAAATTAAAGTAATGTTATGAGACGATTAAGAGACTCTACTAATAGGGAAATAACATTATATAAACTTAAGAGCAGCACACGTTTTAAAACTTTCAGTACCGCAATACTGCTGGCCAAAATCGAGACAAACGACTGATTTTGAAATCAATTTCGTAGTATAATTGTATTTTATTTTAAAGAATTTCCATATTTGGAAATATAGAATGGGTTTACTTACTAGACACAAATTTTGTGTTAAGTAATCTGAAATCAAAGAAACAGATAGTTAAACGTTACTTCGAAATGCTGTATCACAGTTGCTAACATGTATGGAATACAAACACTTTAGAGATGAGACGGGCTCAGCCCGATCCCGGGCCCGAACCGTGCTTGGGCTCTGTAATTCACAATTGCATTCGGACTCGGGCTCATGAAAAATTTCTATTTTATTGAACATACTTCTTGAAACAGATTTTTAAAAATTGATTCATATGGAAAATAAAAGTACTTAAAAAAATAGCGGCACGGGTGCCTAGAAGGCGCGTGAAGCTCTTTGGGTATTTCAGAACGGCGGCTTATATTGCTCAGTTAGTCATGAGATAGGACATTATTTCATAAACATAGATTTAAAGAATTAGAAAATGCATTAAAAATGTACAACTATATTTGTCTTTAATTTGCACAAACGGCAAAATTCCTTGTATTCTATCAAAGAATTAGTTCTTTGAATTTTGTGGAATTTTATTGAATTTTATTTATCTTTAACTGAAATTTCGGGCTCGGGCTCCGACTTAAATAATATTGCTCGGGCTCGGGCTTCAAAAAATGAGCCCGAACTCATCTCTAAAACACTTTAGTCATTTTTGTAAATATTTCTTAAAATAAGAAATAATTGAAAAATTTTGCGATTTTTTAACGCTAAAAATTCTCTTTACAAATGTGGTTAGTTATTTTCCTACATATTGGTATGCTATATCGATATAGAGCATTTCGAAGAATTAAAAATAAGTTTAAATTAATTTATACAAATGTAAATTTGAATTATTTTCATAGTTCATACTTTATAATTAAAAAAATTATTTAACTTCTGAATTTTTTTTATCCTTTGTAATTTTATTTTAAAACTACAAAAGTGTAAGATGTAAGATTATTTGGGCCCTAAAATCTGTAGGCCCTGGGCAGTTGTCCCGTTTGCCCTGCCGGTAATGTGGCACTGGTAATAAAATAAAACACATCTTTTACGAACTTACAGCAAATTTGAGGACGCTAGACAATTAATGTCCATTCTCTTTCACAGATGGCGCCATCACTGCGCACTTTGAAATCTAAAGTCAAGCTAGTATCACTTGTCAAGCTTAAATCAAGCTGTATTTAAGCTTGACTCCTGTCAATCTTGCATTAATACGTCAAATTCAAGGAAATGACAAGCTTGATTTAAGCTTATGTGCTGTCTGGGGGGGCTACAGCATATAGACTGTTCAACTGATCGCTAAGAAAACTGGTATAGATAGATATTGGAACACGGAGAATATTTTAGCGTTATCCATTTTGCTATAACTTGCCAATAGATGTCACTTCAAACCAATATCTTCAGGACCGTTCAACTAATCGCCATGGAAATTCGTAAATATAGATGTTCGAACGAAAAGAAGATTTTCTTAGCATCCGTTTGATTATAACTCGAGTTCTTTACCGTTCAATCGTTTGCTATGAAAATACCGTTCAGCTGATTTATGAAAATTGGTACACACAGATATTTGAGCACGGAGAATACCTTTACGCTACCTATTTTGCTACGACTTGCCTCTAGATGCCGATGCAGCGCACCAACTTCAAAGCCGTTCGACCGATCACCTTAAAAATTGGTGTACATACACATTTGAGTAGAGAGAATATTTTTTTAGTATTCATTTGGTTGTACTCAAAACTTGATGGCACTGATGCCAGGGCCTGATTTCCGAAAGGGCATTTGGGGCAAGCGCCCGGGCCTCCAACAAAAAGGAGACCCCCCAAATTGTTCTTTCCGTTTAAAAATTTGTAAATTTTTAAAACGTTTTCGAAAGAGGGTCCCCCTAATGAAGCTTTTGCCCAGGGCCTCCCAACTCGGAAAATCTCCCCCTGACTGCTGCCCTAGAGTTTATTACTTTAACTCACCACTAGATAGCACTTCAACAATCAACTTCTTGATAGTTCAACTAACCGCTTTGAAAACTGGCGTACATATACATTTGAACACGGAGAATATTTTCGCGTTATCCATTTTGCTTAACGCTCGCCCTTTGATGGCGCTGTAGCGTATTATTACTTGAATTCGCCACTAGATGGCGCTACAGAATATTGACTAAATAGGACAAGCGAAAGCTAATGCCGTAAAAATGAAATTAATCGGATTAATGGTACTATATATTTTATATCATCGTAAACTGCAGAGTTTTCTTTTTCAAATAAAATTGTTACAAAATCGTACTTAAATTTGCAGATTTTTGGGAATTTTTTAAAGGAAATCCTGTTTCGAAGAAAATGTACTGCTTTTAAAAGTATGCTATTTTTAAACTGTCTCATCGAAAAACCTAACGGGCAAAATTTCCCATCTTTTTACCCCTTATTAAACATTTATTTCTTCTTCTTTTAAATTTTAACCGTGCAGAAATGTTCATTAGATTTTTTTTTCTGAAAAGATCACAGGTTAAAATTCTCTCCAGAATGTAAGTTCCGGAACGAAGGTAGCAAGCTTCCCCCACTGGTTTTCAAGGTCGCTTCAACTGTGAGCGCACTCGCGGGAGGGAGGAATTTCTTATGGCGTCCTGAAAGAGAGAGGTGGAGATTGAAAGAGAGAGATGGGACGGCGACCGTGCTAATCTAATCCACCAACCCTCCACTTCGCGCCACCACTACACGAAATTCAGGCAGACTGGTTATTATATTGATGACTGGAAACTGTTTATTTTTTTTCCGTTGGTGTGTATGCATTAGTGATAAAAGACTACATATTAGAACACAGATAGGTAGAATGGGAGAAGCCCTGCCTCGTCGAATTCTCGGTAACTCGGATCATTGGCAAGTCCTGTGTTCATTTTTTTTCTTTGCAGCGGGAAATCCCATGTCTTTTTTTATCACTGCAGCAGGAGGATTCTCATTCCAGCCTACCCCCGTCCAATTTCCGGTAAGCTCTGTACGCCAACTGATGCCATGTTAATTTCTTTTTCGTTGCAGTGGGAAGTCACATGTCCTTTTTTTTATCGCTGCAGCGCGAGGATTCACATTCTTTCCCTTTACAATTTCATACTGACGACTGCGCTCTATTTGTTTTTAGTAGTTGCGTAGGTATTAGCGATAAATGACTGTTAGAACACATACAGGTAGAAGAAGAGAAGTCTAGCTACGTCCAGTTCCCGGTAGCCATCAGATGCTTTGTTCTTTTTTTTTTCTATTTTGCAGCGGGAAGTCCCATGTCCTTTTTTTAACATTGCGGCAGGAAGTCCCATGTCCTTTTTTATCATTGCGGCCGGAGGATTCACATTCCAGCCTAGCCAAGTCCGATACCTGGCAACCTCTGTATTCTATTAGGTGCCGTGTTCATTTTTTTTTCGTTGCAGCGGGAAATCCCGTGTCCTTTTTCATTCCAGCGGAAGGATTCACATTCCTTCCCTTTACAATCTATATTTAAGGTAAATGGCATTTCTCTTTCATTGCACGGGCAACGCTGCCAGTCTATATATATAGTGGCCAAAAATGCCGTTTTTGACAGTGCGAAAAATAAGAAAATGTCCGTGAAACCACGTTTCCGAAACTGGAAAAACTATAAGAATTAGAAGAATTCTACAAAAAATTTAGGGTTAAGAATGTAAACAACAATAAAATCAAGAAAATTTAAGATTTGATGAACATAGAATTCGCGTTTTCGAACAAGAATTTAGGGCCATAAACATGCGTTTCCGAAAGCGCAAAAACTATTAGAAATAGAAAAATTCTAGAAATAATTAGGAATCTAAACACGAGGAGTTAGGAATCTAAACACGAATAAATTCAAGGAAATTTAAGAATTTATGGACACACAAATCGCTTTTTCTAACAAGAATTTAGGGTTAAAAATTTGAAAAACGTAAATCTTGCAAATAATTTGACTTTTATGTGAGGGGGGGGGGCAGAGCCCCCGTTCATTCTTGACAAAAAAGTAGTCGAAAAACTGAAAAAATAAAAAAAAACGAGTCGAGCGTTTTAAGAAAAAAGCCAAAAATTGTGAAGCCATTTGCCTGTACAAATAGTGCACAGTTAGCGGAGTGAGGCACGAAGAGCCTGCTTCACGTGTCACTCCACAAAGTGCATTAAAAAACGTTTGCGTCAAAACCTGTAAAATGGTTAGTGATTCTCCTCAAATATAGCCTGAAATTTTTCCACTACGCTGCTAGCAACCGGATAAATACTCACAACCATGGGCGCCGGCAGCATAGGGCAAGGATTTTTGTATGCAGTGTTTTCCCTTGCTTTTATGCTCTTTCCAGCATGGTAACCATACGTTGAAGTAGTCCTTGCCCTCCCCCCCCCGGAGTAGTCTTTGCCCTCCCCGTGGGAAATATTCTGCCGGCGCCCATGCTCACAGCATCCTTAGAAGCCATCTTTCTCCAGCCTTTCTTGAATTTCTTTCTCTCGATAGGAATGTTCATTTCATTCTGATAGCTTAGTAGCATATTAGATTGAGTCCGACACAATTTTGCTGCAATCCTCCTATAGGTAAAGTTTTAGGCACTGGAATTTCTTGACACACTTCTAATCTCAACCTTGATATTCGTTAATACTTTTGAGCAGCTTTTACTACCTAAACTTTATCCGATAGTCACAGATAAACTTAAAAAAAAAAAAAAAGTGTATGCGTGTAATCTTTACGCGCGATTGAAGTAAAACTTCTTTGACGTTTACGATAAATATCCCTGAAATTATTAAACTTTAACTTAAAATAAATATCATATTATAATTTAATTATATTTATTATTCATGTACTTTACAAAGATTATATAAATGTTATATTCATATTATTCATTGGAAATAGGAACTTGAATGTCATCATAATATTTTATGTATGAAATTATAGGTTTGTGGTAACTATATTGTGAAACATAAATTTTACTCTCTAAATTTGCTAACTTTCTTGAAAATACAGCATCTATCGTTGTACCGAAACGCGTTGTTGATTGAAGTCGAGAAGTATTCATAGTTAGATCCAATTTTTTTTTTTTTTTTTTTAAATCAACTGACGGCTGAGATTCTTGGTAGCGAAAAATAACATTAAAATCTCCAGTAAGAATCACCGGTAATTCATGATAGTTATTTAGAATCCAGGATGTGTCCATGTTGTAGTCTTATTCTTTAACTGTTTTCTTATACCATTGTTCCGTCGGGAGTTTGGGTTTGAATGGGAGGAATGTCCATAGTCTAGTATTATAATTTAACTCTGTTCTGATGTTTTCCTCTGATTGTTGGGTTCGAATGCAGGTAGTGTAAATTTTTTTTAGTGTTTTTCTATCACAGTATTCTTAAGCGTTGAGTTCGTCTGCTGGTAGGTTTCGAATTATTTATCGGTATCCGTGTTTTTAAACTGCAGGTTCTATCTATTGTTTTTGGAATGATTGCAGCCAGGGTCCGTTTCTTTGTGGTGTTCCATCCCCATGTTAAACCGTTGCTCCGTCTTGAGGTTGGGTTAGAATCCAGGGAGTGTCCATTTGTTATTCTTTTATTTTGATCTTAAACCCTTTGCAGCCAGTGTTTGTTTCTTTGTGGTGTTACATACCCTAAACCGTTGTTCCGTCTGGATATCGGGTTAGCATCCAGGAAGTGTCCGTGTTGAACTATTATTCTTTCACTGTTTTCTGAAAACGTTTTCCCGTAGGGTTTGAATCGAGAGAATGTCTATGTTGTGAGGGAGTGTGTGTAGGGAGTCATGTCGACGCGCAGGGAGTACAGTCGACGTTCTCAGGAACGAAAGACCGAGAGCTGTTCCGCAAATAATTAAACTTATAAATCTGGAAAGAGCTTTTTAAGTGTGACGTCAATATGAAGTAAAAATAAATTGCAATAGCTAATTTTGTCACGCAAATGAATAACTTTTTTGACTCTTGGAAATGAAATGTTGCTGAAAATAGCGAAAAATCGCTTAAAAATGAGGGAACGGGTGGATTTTCAGATTTTTAAAGTAGCGCAGATTATTTTCTATATTTTTATACATGATTATGGAAATTTTCAAGGGGATCGTACAAACGGTGTAGAAATTATCAGGCTTTTTGTCCTTGACATTGCAATGTTTTTGCAGTCATGGCGGAATGAAGAAGCAAGGCGGAAAAAGATACGTCATTTCCTTTACTGAGCGTTACTTCCGTCAGAAAATCAGAAAATAAATGTGAGTTACTCCCTAGTTGCGCCTAAAAAAGTTTTACTTCAAAAAAAAAAAAAAAAAGAATTCACAGATGCAGATATCAAAATCTGAATCTGAGCTGAACCCATTGTATCAGCGTTTTCTTTTGAATCACAAGATCTTTGATCGCTTCAATAAACTTCGCAAAGTGTTTCTTACGGGTTTCACAGCATTGTGGTGAGCGTTCAATCCCGTTAAAGTCTTTTTGCCATAACATCTACATGTTTCTTTAGTACATCCCAATGATGTGTGGACGCGGAAAAGAAAGTAAGGACAATCTGCAGTGTCCCAAAAAATGACACCCACGAAGGAGCACTTCCAAATGAATGCAGTCCACACAAATTCAGGGAGTGATTTGCACACGGTACGGATGAAGCTTTGGGATTAATCTCGTATTCTGTCTTGAACACCAAGTATGAATCCCAACGATAGTTGAAGCGTTATTGTAGCCTTGACTTCGGCACAGATTAATGTCACAAGTCCGTCTTTTTCTATACTTTTTAAAATGTCATCTCTACAGGGCCGCCCCTAACTGTTTTGCCGCCCCGGACAAAAGTATAAAATGCCGCTCCCCCCTCCCCCCCACAGTAAAATTACTTTTAAAAGAAATAAATTGTTTACAGATTCTGTTTTCATGCTTATAAAAATGGAATAGCTCTTTAAAGATAGCACAGCATAAGAAAAAACCATATTTATTTAAAACCACGCATTAAGCTAAAAACCAAAAGAAAGAAAAATCAAGAGTTCTTTTTCTGACTTTTAATTTCGCAAAAATCCTGACTTTTTCTCTTAAATCAATTTTTCAACTAATTCATGTTTGATAGCCAATGAAGTTAAATTATTTAACGTATCTGAAAGTGTTGTGGAACATAAGAAATTTTTAGTTAACTTTAATTTTGAGAAACTCTTCTCTGCACTTGCCACAATTATGGGCAAAGAAAGCGAAATTCTCGAAGCAATAGCAAGATGTGCGTGTAAAATCTAGAGTTGAAATTAGCTTTAAAATTTCAATTGGGCTTTCCTTTTTGCCTAATAAGGCCGTAACTGAACTATTTCATTTACTAGATCAAGAGCGTTTATATTCCCTGGTTCTCCATCAGTCAGCATTAACTCCAATTGTTTACACTTTACACAGTGTTAATACTGTTACACTGTGTTACAATGTTTAATTAGCACTTTTTAGGAGTATCTTTTGATTCATGTATGCCGTGCAAAAATTTAAAATATTTACATTGGGTACTTATTAAATTAAATCTGCATTCTAAGGCAATCGCTTAGTTTACTGTAAAAAATAAAACTATCTTGAATTTTAATTTAGGATCTTTCACCAGATCATCTCGTGCTTCGCAATCAAAATTAATATGTTAGGTGTCTGCGTAAACTCAGTGTTAGCCAGAATACTATCTCGTCGGTCAGTTCTCTTGCATAACAGAACATTTCATTTAAAATCACATCCAATCGAAGCTCCTTTAAAAAAAGTCTTTACAGTTTCATAAGAGTTCTAGCGCAGGTAGTAAATCGTTGTCTTTTGATTGCAATAGCTTTCTTAATGGATTCACGGAATTGATGATTTTATACCAAATAATAATAGAACATAGGAACATGAACTGTTTGAGTGAGTTAAATAAGCCTGAAGCCAAATCACTGAAACAAAAACGTAAAATTCTTTCATCAATTTTAACGGTAGCCTCATTGGAATTAGATTTGTCAA
The DNA here is from genome assembly GCA_038373885.1 of Cheiracanthium punctorium. Classification (NCBI taxonomy): domain Eukaryota; kingdom Metazoa; phylum Arthropoda; class Arachnida; order Araneae; family Cheiracanthiidae; genus Cheiracanthium; species Cheiracanthium punctorium. The sequence goes on along the minus strand of JAWZYV010001729.1, from coordinate 330,563 downwards.
TAACTTTATACCTACCAAGAATGCGATTTGTTCGATTTTTTTTAACATCAGGAGTACAATCTAGAAATATGGGATAGTATTTGGCTTGTTGAATTTCATTAACAAGGTGTAATTTGAATCCAACTGGAAACTTTGTGAAAAATCTATGCAAAATGAGTAAATATTTGTCTGCACATCACATATAAACAACTGAAGCGAATGAAATTAATTTTATAGCAACACCAAAAGTGGCAACTTAATTTAAACTGCAGGTGCTAAAATATTTCTAATTCTTTTAAAAGTTTTGAGATTTAAAACTGTTGTTGGAAAACTGTGTGCAAATGTATGTTCGCCCTTTGTTAAAAAATGGCTCAATGGAATAGAATGAAACTGGAATTATATTGAATGGTAAGTTAATTGAAACAATAGATACCAAAATTGTTTTAAATAATTCACAGACTTTGAGATTTTGTAAAAATCGCTTAAAAAGTTTGTTCTGGCATCCATCAAGAACGGATTAAGAGAACAGAATGAAATTAGGTCGTGATGGATAACAAAGCATCTTCGAAATTAAAAAAAAATTTGAATAAATTGAAAGGGTTTGTAAAAGTTGCATTGTATTTTTTTTTCTTTTTTAGGGGGCGGGGAGAGAGGGGGGGTCACTTTAAGGCGTCTGGAGGTAATACTATAGGTAGCTGTTCGACTTAAACAAATTACGACGATTTTTTTAAAATTATTATTATTATTATTATTAATTTTGAGAAAATTGTGCAAAAGATTTTCAGGCATAGTATTAAAATTTCTAAAATTAATAGAACAAAATTCAGTTACTGTCGAGGAGATTGAGTTAAATAACATTGTTTGAATTCTTTCTAATTATATATATATATATATACAGGGGCGTAGCCAGAAATTTTTCATGGGGGGTTACGACTACTACAACTCATATATATGTGTGCGTGTGTGTGACAATGTAGTGAAGAAACTACATTTTGTATAGCAAAAAATTCCTCATGGGGAGGGGGGTTATGACCCCCTAAGCCCCCCTTGGCTACGCCTCTGTATGTATATATATATATATTATTTTGAGAAAATTTTGTGTGACTACTTCGTGAAAACAACTAGTGGTCAGACAAAAGTGAATGAAATGAAACTTTGTTAAAAAGTAGGCGGTTAGTAAATTAAAATTACAGGTTTTTAATTTGCTACAAATTTGAATTATTTTTGAGGTATGACGTAAACTTGGATAAAGTTCTCCGCGCATCAAGTAAAATCATCAAAATATAATTCAATCAGATGTTGCAGTGTTAAATATAGGCTGCTTGCTATTACAAAGCATTTTCCAGGTATTCTCTTTTCAGTTTAGTATTCATTACTAGCATCTTCTTTTGCACCTTTAAATGACTTTTTGATGTAGGAAGCTCATCCACTAAAAGAAAACGTTAATTTTGAATGTAAAATATTTTCTCTATTGACAGTTTGTCTCAGTAATTTGTTACTCTCTAACCTGTAATCTTTAAACAATACACAAGAGTTATAACTTTGCTTTCTATATTTCTGCCAGTATGCTAATTCCATTTTTTCTAGTCCTACAATGCAAACGAAATTTCGCGCGGTTAGTAAAAACCCATCAATGACTGATGGGTACATCAGCTAGTAAAGTTATATAGAATGATATTCTTCGGAATATTTTTTAACAATTCGTTTGCTAATACAAAATGTATTTTTCAAATTCGAGCCAAAATGCCGCCCCGGACAGGGGTCCGGTTTGTCCGGCCTTAGGGCCGCCCCTGATCTCTAAGGGCATCGGCTTTTTATCCAGAAAAAGAAAAAATCCCCAAAAAGTTTCTCTTGACTTTGTCAAATTCATTGGACATATCGGATAATTTCACACATTCTTCAGTGTGTGATGTATTTCGAGTACTGTCAAAAATTATCCCGAAATATTTTGCTTTCTTTGTTTCCAATAAAATCCTTTCTTTTACACTTTTGTCCAAAATTGATATAAATTCATTTTGAACTTTTGATGGCTAATACGTATTTACGATCTTTCCAGATGATTCGTTTTGTTGTATTGTAACTAAATGTTCTTTTATTACATGATCATAATTGAAAAGTACTTCTATTAATTCTAAGAAGTTTCCTTTGTTTTCCAATGCCATATCTTCTCGCTGGCCCTGAAAAGGAAGATTCTGTTTGGCCAATAATAAGCTCACATCCAGAAGTCTAATGTGACAAAATTTCCAAACCAAATTTCCCTCCATTTCTCACTCTCCACTGCTTCTTTGTGTAGATTATCAGAGGATTTATTAAGTCTTTCTCTCATATTTTTTCATTTCTCAAGACAAGCAAGGTGTCTCTCAGAGTTCTCATGATGACTTTGGGATTTAATTTTCGCCAAGTCTGAAACCCCAGTGGCGACCCGGCATGGTAAGCAAGTTAAGCATTGCATCAGGGCGCCATCTTCGAAGGAACACCATTTCGAACTCAAAAATTGAGAGAAACTTTATCAAGAGCATAAAAGTCTTTTTTAAGTTTGCAGGAGGGTGCCACGTAACCTAAGGTCGTCCCTGTGAAACCATGCAACAAATTTTGATACCCCATGTTCTTTTTCATCAGTAGCAAACAGCCTGCATCAGAAATAAAACAAACTTTTAATGGGGATAATAACGTCCTCGTTCCAAAAATGTTTTCGGCACTCGGTAAATCTTTATAGAACTAAGTAGTTGTTAACATTTCCTTTCTTGGCTCTCTCCAAGTCTTACTATGGAAATAAATGGCACATCCTTATTTTGATTTTTGTGATTCTGATTTATTCCGATTTTTGTGAAAACTGCTTATTTTTGTGAATTTCAGTGCTTAATTTTGTGAATTTCAACACTTATTTTTGTTAATTTTCATACCAATTTTTAATAAAAGTCACTATTTTCTGTTAAAAGACTTGATAAAAGAGATTTAAAAAATGCCAGTGAAAGACCGTTTTAATCGATTGTAATTATGTGAAGGGGCCTCGAAACTGACAAAATTTTCGTGTGCATCGACCCCATCACATATTTTCTTTTAAAAAACAACCTGTTAAAATTTATCATTCAAGAGTTTTGTTTAATTTCAGCTGATTTCTTCTTTATATTTTTTATATTGACAAATTGCTATTTATTTATCCAACTATTTTTGAAGGGAAAAATTTCAATAAGCATAATATGCTGCCTCTGGTGGCTTCACAGGCTTTTCTATCCCAAATATAAAATGAATATTTTTCCTTTACCATACCTTTATTCAAATCTGAAATACTGTAGGTGCACTTTCAATATACATCCTACCTTGATTTTTGGTGCCAAAAATGCCTTTTTTGACAACGCCAAGGCAGTGGCGGATCCACGGGGGGGGGGGCTCTGGGGGCTCGAGACCCCCCCCTCCAGAGCTAGAAATACACTAGGGAAGAAGTAGATTAGGGAAGTTTAAAAAAATTGTAAATTTTCGCAGGAACTGAAATTTTAAAAAGTAGCACTGTATATACAGTTGACTCTGTTTAACGGCGATCTCTTTCCAAAGACGATATTTCAAAGTCCCAGCAACTCCAACGTAAAAAATTTCTATTGAAAGGCGACGTCGTTTCTGGTTAACAACGATTTTGTTTTTCATCTTACGCTACAAGAACAGGGGAAAATTTTTTTAGGAGTGGGAAAAGAGTGTCGGGGAATGTCAAAAGTGCAATTCGCAAGGCAATTTTAACTACCTGAGTGTATTCTCAAAGGTATTTTAGAAGCAAAGAGAAAATTCTTGAAGCAGCACAAAATTTTTTTTTCGGGATCCAAATCCAAACAGCCGAGAAGTCAATGTGGCCGATTGGAAAAGTTTGCCAAGGCACTTCTGCATGCAAATGGTTGCATGAAGCAAGAGCATCCAACATTCTAATTTCTGGGCCCCACCATGGCCGAGTGGATAAGACACTCGACATGATAGGCGGCTGAAGTGTGAAGGTCCCGCGTTTGGGCCTACCGCGCGCCTGTCGATCTAACTATCTGGTGTCTTTCCAGATGGTTTTCCCCAGATTTAACGTGAATACGCGTTAGAACCTCAAAAAATCCTCGGACCAAGGTAACCGCCCCAGAATGCATATGCCTCTAGTATAGGCTTGCCACATAACACATAACTCCAATTTCTGGAGGCCCGACGAGTGGCTGAGCGCATAGCGCTCGCAACTGGGAAAAGAAAAGTGCCTGGTTCAAACTCAAGTCGCGTCCGTCAATCTCACCGTTCGGAGTCTTTCGCAGTTTTCTCCGAAACTTCTCGTAAGTACGGATTAAGACCCCCACGTAGGGCACCCCGTACTCGGCCTAGATCCCTCATGTAGATAATTGTTCGTATTACCAAAATAAAATGAAATCAAGCAATTATACTGCAGTGCTGTTATTCTGGAAGAAAAATTTGGAATGCAAAATTTTCAAGCTTCGGCTGGTTAGCTAGAAAAATGGAAGCTGACGCATTTCACATTTGAGAAAATCTGGAAGAAAGAATAACGGGAAGGCAAAAAATGAAACAACTGACTCATTTCTATTTTCTTGAAACCTAATTTTATTGTATTGCTTGTTTTTACTACCTTTTTTTTAAGGTAACTTAAAATAATTTTTGTGAATAATAAAATAATATAATGATAATAAAAGTAACATCTTTAAACACGCCAATGTGTCAAGAAAAATATTCAGTCCTAAGAATGTAAAGTGTAAAGGATTGGTGTTGGTGATGTAGGATTACGGCCAATTATCTGCACATGGAATCTAAGCCGATGGGTGGGGTGGACTCCGTGGGGGTCTTTCTAAGGGGTCCCAACCCTTATTTACTCTTAAGTTTCGGAGGAAAGCCCGGAAAACTCCGAACAGTTAGGTCGGCGGACGCGAACTGGTTTTGAACCAGGCACCTTCCAAAGTGTAAAGGGAAATGTTATTCTTTTACAAATTCTGTTTAAGGAAGATCTCTATTTAAGGGCGATTTTTCCTTGAAAGTCGTTAAACAGACGGCCAACTGTATATATGTATATACACCAAGAATATTTACACCAATACTTATTGAACTCTTCTGGACTAAACATCGCTATCGCCACAGTGGCTGGAGCACAGTTCCCAGTTTTATTTGTACAGTGGAATATGTCTAATGGGACTACCTTTGGGAAGAACAAGACTGGTCACATTACAAAGGTGGTAAAGTGTGATGGTTGTAAAGCGAAATTGCACAAAAGTGATCACTATAGAGATAGATAGACGATCTCTTAATCACTTTAGCGGGTTCCAATGCATTTGAATGGAAAGCAGGACACTGATGCAGGGAAAAAATCTTCCGTTACTCTCTCCATTTTATAGGAGACGGAGTTTGCGGTTTAGTGCAGAAATCTTTTATCGGTAAACTCCGAATTGTTATTAAAAAGTCGTAAAATTCGCGACTAGAATGCCCTCTTACTTACTGCAGACACGTTAACGCAGGAGCAATTCGCATAGACGAACAATCCAACCCTCTGCAATTTGGACAGCTTTCATTCTTTCAACTGCTCTCATAAGTTGTCCACACCACCCGGACGTATGGGTACAAATCCTTATTATAAAAGTAAAACATATTCTAAGATATCAGACATAGCGAGTACCTGGCAATGTATAGCTGGTCTGGTTTTAAAAAAGAAAGCTCAAATTGTAAATAGCAGGTAATAGCGATATTAGTTGTAAATAGCAATTGAGGTTGGTTTACTACAGCCCTCATAGAAAAGGATGGGAATTACTAAATCTGGAAAACGTAATGCCATGCGAAAATGCATGCTGTGAACACTGTATATTGCATGGTGGCTGTGAAACGGGTTCAATAATGCATTCAGCAATTATACTCTGTACACACTAAAATGTTAATGGGTAGGGCCCGCGAACAACAACATGAAGAAAGGTCGTTGCCGATTAGCCACGTCTTGTCTTCACTACAGTGCTTAAGGCGACATTTTTCTGGCGAAATTTACGACTTTGAATGACCAGTCGGGATCTACCAACGAAAGATTAATCTGTTAAACTGACAACCCTGTCCCCCCACACACAATGGAGAGAGGAACGGAACATTTTTTCCCGTATCAGGCCCGCCGTCCATTGAAACGCATAAAACACGTGGCTTATGAGCATCGGCTTAACTTGATCGGTAAGGGCGCACGATAGCTCTGCCCCCCCCCCTCTACCAAGTTTTCTTTGGACGGTTCTTGCAGCAGACAACATATGAATAGTACAGTTTCACTTCCCGAGTACAGTTCACCGAGTACAGTTTCACTTCCATATGAATCACTTTTTAGTTGTGATATACCATGTCTAATTATACTTTGGGAGAAAAAGTATTGGGAAATCAATGTATTATACTAATGAAAAACGGATCCCCCCCCCCCCCTGAGATGGTTTCTCTGGATCCGCCCCTGCGCCAAGGAAACAAAATAGCTGCAACATCGCGTTTCCAAATGTGTTTTCCAACCAGACACTAATAAAATTTGAATATTTGTTACAAGAATTTAGGGTTAAGAATCTAAACAAAATAAATTTCAAAAATATTAACTAACGATTGATTTTTATATGAGTGGGTCTTAGAGATGAGTTCGCCAAGCGGCGGACTTTTGGCGAAATTATCGCCAAATTTGGCGCCAAAAATAAGTCCTCAAAAGTGAAGAGATCTAAGCTCTAGGACTAATATTTCTCGAGATTTCTAGAAGCCCATAGAAAAACATATGGGAAAGCGAAACCTACGTATCTCCGGTTCTAATTGGCCGATTTTGATGCAACAAAAAGCAAAATTTATCTATTTGAAGCGTAGAAGTTTCTATGCCCTTCCTTAAATTCATAAACCTTCTCTTGCCTTTCGCCCCATTGTTTCTAACATTGGTACTGCTTCTTATAACCTTGCACGTTTCCTCTCGCATACTCTTTCACCTTTGACTGCTAGTAATACCCACACTGTTAAAAACTCTTATGATTTCGTTAACAAAGTTAAACTTCTTTCTCCTACTAATTGTAAAATGCTTTCTCATGATGTTAAATCTTTATTCACTAATGTTCCAATTCAAGGTGCGATTGACTGTTTGGAAAAGCGTTTACGCGAGTTTCATTATTCTTCTATTGAGATTAAAGAGTTTATAGCTTTAGTAAGCGTTTGTATTAAACAAACTGCTTTCATTTTTAATGGCTCTTTCTATAAACAAACCGAGGGTCTTGCTATGGGTAATTCTCTCTCACCTCTCTTATGTGATATTTATATGCATTATTTTGAAGAGAAGCTCTTCAAGGTCTTTAATTTTCCGTGCTGGGTCAGATATGTTGACGATACTTTCGTTCTAGTGGATTCCAATTGTGATATTTCTAATTTACTTTTGATCGTTAATTCTGTTGATCCGTGTATCCAATTTACTCTAGAAGAGGAGTGCAACAATTCTTTACCTTTTTTGGATGTTCTTGTTTCTAGGAATCCTGACGGTTTCTCTACTTCTGTTTTCCGCAAGCCCTTTTCTATATCTTTACCTCTTCATGCCCTATCTAATCATCCTTACCAGCAAAAACTTTCTGCTTTTTACACTTATGTGTTTCGTGCTATCAAAATTTGCTCTGATTCTTCTTCTCTTAATAATGAAATTAGTTACTTAAAATCCTTAGCTGTTTCTCGTGGTTTTAGCCCCTCTATTATTGATAAAGCTGTTTCTAAATTTAATAAGCCTAATACTTCTACTAATACTATTAATTTTCACAACGAATTAATTGTACTACCTTTCTTTTCACCTTTATGCTACAAAATTTCTAAACTTCTCAAAAATTTGTTTCAAAGTCATTTTTAAACCTGTTAATAAACTTAAATTTTCTTCCCTTAAAGATCCTATTCCTACTGAGAACCGTTGGGGTGTTTATTATATTCCTTGTGAATCTTGTGATTTGGGCTTTATTGGTCAGACCAGAAGAGCTCTCAAATTTAGGCTCAAAGAGCATGAGAGATATGTCTCTAAGCACGAACTTTCCAAATCTTCTATTGCCTCACATTGTTGGAATTCCAATCATCGATTTCAGTTTTCTAAGGCTAAGATTTTGTGCACTCCTCAGTCTTTGTCCCATCTGGATTTTTTGGAAGGTTTTTCCATTACCCAGCACTTAGATCGTCTTGTGAACGATGGTTCTTCCGTTCATTCTGCTTGGAAGTTGCTGTTGTAAGGTTCTTTTCACTTTCTTCGTCTACCCCCCCTTTTTCCCCCCTGTTTCTTTATTGTGTATGTACGTGTGTTACTGTCTTTCTTTTTCGTTTTTATTTAAAAAAAAATTATATATATATTTATTGTGCTGTCCTGTTCGTGGTTTTTATTAAAAATAAAAAAATAAAAAAAAAATAACGTGTGCTATTTGTTTTTTTGTCTGTTTGTTCTGTTTTCTCTTTTTTTTGTGTGTGTTTGTACTTGTGTGTTCCCTTTTTTATTATTTTTCTTTATTCCTTTTTTATTTCTGTATTTTTTGTGCTTCTTTCCTTTCCTTTTTATCCCCCTTTTTTAATTTTTTTTCTCCCCTCTCCGTGGTTTTGTTCGACTTTTCTTTGCCCTTTGTGGCAACATCTTGCTTGTTTTTCTCTTTTCAGTTCCCTGTGTTCTTTACGACGAAGGGCTTGGACTGATGAAGTTCAAAACAATTTTTGAACGAAACGCGTATCCTCTTTCCTTTTACTTCTTACGTGTGTTTTTTACAAAGTTTTTTAATTACTTTATCGTTTAACACCAGTATTTTGAGTGTTTTTTCAGTTCAAACGTATGTATAGTGATCATGAAAAATTTTCAATATGCAGATTCTGACAAAAAATTGATTTTCACTATCTCTAAATTAACTTTGAAGAGTTTTTGCAAAGCATTTAACGTATGCATGTATGTATGTTCAAATACATGCCTGCACAATTGATTTTGTCTAGTTTTTTTTTTTTTTTTTTTTTTTTTTTTTTTTTTGTAATGTGCAGGCATGAAAGTTTTCAGTCTTTTTTGTCTTTTTTCAGAAACATTCAGCTATTTTTGAGATCTATGCAAATGAATTTAGTCATACGCAATACAGTGATGCAATGAATATTAGTTAGTTTAATAATGAATACATGTGAAAGAATAACAGGTAATGTGTTAAATGCATAGTAATTTATTTGTTCTGTATGATTTGCAGCAGAGTTCAGTCTTTTTAGCTGTTTTGTGCTTTCATGTCTAGATGTGTGTATGTATGAAACTCGCATATCTCAAAATGTATTAGTTGTAGAGTGTTAAAATTTTATATATAGAATTGCTATAACACCTCTCTTTTTGGTTTCAATCTACTCTAAAGTTTATTTCAGGGCCACCCAAAAGAGTTTAAATACATTAAGCTCTATGGACATCTTCAATGTATTATGTCTATAGTCAATCCTTGTTTGGGCCATTCGCCAAATCTCACCAATTGTCATTGACGTTGGCGATTTTCGCCAAATTTGGCGCCAAAATAAGTCCTCAAAAGTGAAGAGATCTAAGCTCTAGGACTAATATTTCTCGAGATTTCTAGAAGCCCATAGAAAAACATATGGGAAGCGAAACCTACGTATCTCCGGTTCTAATTGGCCGATTTTGATGCAACAAAAAGCAAAATTTATCTATTTGAAGCGTAGAATGCGAATTTTAAACCATTTTAAGCCACAGAGCAGCGGGTTGCCCCGAAAATTCGTAACAGTATTAATCCTCTGTATTTTTATATCATGATTCTGATTATAAGTAACATGATTTGTTTCCCTTGATCTTTATTGTATTTTTTTTTTCTATTATTTTCTGAGTGGGGTGGAAATAGAATAAATTTCCTATTATGACCCAAAATCTACACAAGGTCTGGAACCAAGCGGTGCGGATTTTGGGTCTTCTACTGTTCCATTTTTATTTCTAAGTTATGTTTGCTGTAAGTGGTGTTTCAGTTAGTATTTTTCTAAAAGTAAAGTGTATAATTACATTTTGTGTGTACACTAGTAGCACACTATATATACACACACTAATAAATTTCCTGATCAACATTAAATGCAATACTTATATCTAATTTAACATGGTGAAAATTATGATTCATAAACTTTATCATACTAACATCTCATTTCAACATATGAATACCGTGCTAGCGTCATAATGATCACTGATATATACGGAAAGTAAATATGATATTTTGTCGTGAATATTTACCAATGAAAAATTTACTGTTTATCTAGATGTTCTTTTCATTCTTTTTACAGGTTGAAAATTCTGGTTCAAGCCCTGGTCTCACAGATGTTAACAGACTATGTAGACTCATCTATGACTGAGGACCCAAGAGAAGATTTAACGACTTCAGCAGAAAAAGAGAAAAAAACTTCTTAAAATGCTTGCATTATATGTGCATATATACAACAAATTATTTTAATTCATTATCATGCGCTATTGTATGAAAAGCTTTTAAATGCTATGTAATTTTTATTTACAGATTTGTAAGGAGCTATTTGCTACATTATGTTTGTATTATACAACATATGAATAATAAAATTAATAATTATTTAAATTTTTAAATAATTGTTATCATTAATATCTTGATGAATTTCCTTTTCCTCAATAATCTTCAGTGTTTTTAGTATCTGAAAATATAAGCATATTATAGAATTTTTGAATCCATTGAATAGTTCAGATACAAGTGAAATTTCATTAAGGGCTAAACTGTGTGTATAATGCTTGACCACCAGGGTTCCCACGCGCCTTCAAAAGGTCATTAAAAAAAAATCATAAGGCACCCTTAAAGAGGCCTTATTTTTATCCTGTGAGCCTTAAAAAAGTTGTAAAAGTCTTAAAAGTTTAAAACCTTAATCTTCACTTTTCCTGTGATTTTCGCGGGGATGGTTTTTTCTTTTCATCCAGGTATTTCGTGCAGGAAACGAATAGTGAAGGAGGCACTTCAATCAGTTTTGAATAGGTTCAAAGAGGGACTTCAAATGAAGAGGCAACTTCAAATAACAAGGTTACTCACTCATTCGAAGAGGGACTTCGAATGAGTGAGTAGCGCAGGAAATGAAGATGTTCAAATGGTGTCTGGCGGCGAGGGAAAGAGGCAAACAAATGAATAGGTTCAAATGAGGCAGCCGTACAAAACTTCGAATGAATGAGGTAGCAAGGGAAATGAAGAGGTTCAAATTGTGTATGGCGAGGAAAAGAGGCCATCGTACTAATACTTCGAATGTGTAAGGTACGAAAGAATGATGGTTTGTCATGTCTGAATCGTTTCCTGGAAGAGCGGCGGATGGCAGAGGGAGGCATAAATCTTTTCGGGGAGTTTGTTTATTGGGGAATTAAGGAATTGTTGAATGTTGTTGGTGTTACATTCTTCAACAGATTAAAAGCCTCTGCCGAGATCCAGAGACCGTCGCGAGTCGCTTCGCCCCCAATTATCACTTGTAAGCAATAAATTTTTCACACTGAGAAGAAAAAGGGAGATACTCCGGACAATAGGTAATTGGGGACCGTGGATAATATTGCGGTTTTTACGCTTGTGATTTTCACCCCATCTATTGTTCGGTAGAGGACACCCCCATGTGTCGCAGCCAGTCGCAGCTTCCTAACCATGTCAAATTTCCCCGTTCAAATACATTGTAGCCGCGACGGTCTATGGGTCTCGGCAGAGGCCTTAATAGCCATGGCATCAGGATGGCTTTTCGGGATGGGGATTGATGAGTGAAAATAAATATATCCAGAATGTGCTGTATCACGCATTAAGTATTAGAAAAATTTAATGAACGTTGTGTAAAAAAAATATCTAAGTAACTTGGACACGGAAATGTAAATAGTTGCAAGGGGGAGGGGAGGGTGACGTGTGTGCAGGCCCATAGCTAAACTATTTATATATATATAGATATATATACACATATATGTGTGTGTGTTTGTGTATAATATAAAAGAAAAAAAACGAGTGGATGAGAGAGGTTGAAAATCACTTATTAAATGCTAGAAAAATTTAATGAATGTTGTGTAAAAAAATATCTGTAATAGTTGAACGCGGAAATGTAGACACTTGTAAGGGGGAAAAATTACGCTTGTCAGGCCCATAGCTAAACTGGTTTTATTAAAAAAAAAAAAAAAAGGTTAAAAATTTAAATATAGCTGTGCACATGTACATAAAGGAAACAAAATGCAAAATTGCAAGAATATTATTAACAAGAAAGATCAATTATGCCAAATGTATCAATCATGAAACACTTTCCAACACAACATTTTTGTACTTAAATCTGACAAGATTTTAGTTAGTGGCTAAGGCAAAGCTGCACGAGGGCTTTCGGCCAGAGAAAGATGCCTTAGGTGGTGGACTTTTTAAGAGTTTCTAAAGCGTATTCACTTTACATCTGCAGTGAATCGCCTCAAAATCCGCACCATTAGATCGACATTTGCGTGGTAGGTCAGACAGTAGTGGCGCCAGTCTGACGGGAGGTCACAACTCCTCCTGAGGAATTTTTTGCCCTACAAAATGTATATTCTTCACTCCCTTATCCCACACACTTATACATATATGTAAGTTGCAGTAGTCGTAACCCCTCCATGAAAGAATTTTGGCTTCGCTACTGGATGCACTAAAGGGGCCGAAGGTGCGACCGCCCCCGCCCCCCAAGAAAAGAGAAAAAAAAAGAAATCGGGTGCTTTTAAACTCTTACCCTTGAATATATATTTTTTAAATTTTGTACCTTTGCACTCTCTCAGTGGCGTATCCAGAAATTTTTCATGGGGGGATTTACGACTACTGCAACTCACGTATATATATATACGTGTGTGTGATAAGGGAGTGAAAAATATATACATTTTGTATGGTAAAAAATTCCCCATAGGGTGTTGTGACCACCCCTGTCTTACCCCTTGGCTACGCCACTGAACTCACTATTTTCATTTTACCTTTAATTAGACCACTGCCTATGTGACTAATATGGTAATAATATAATAGTATAAATAATAATGATCGGCAATATGGTGTGATCGTCTATTCATTTTGTCCAACACAGAGCAAATAAGAAACCATATGTCTTTGACGCAAATAATCCCATTTCCTTTTCCTTTAAGAGCACCATAATTATCATGCTTAAAAACATATATACAATTTTTAATAGGCAGGTTGAAACATGCTCATATTTTCATTACAGCGGTAATTAAAAAAAATCTGGAGTGACTCCACTCAACTTTCTGAACACTTACGATTAAGATCATTACCAAGCATTTAAATAAATTTTAATCAATGAATAATTCAAACAAATATACCAAACTGAAGCTCAATCGAATGCGCCGTTTAAACGCTAGCGCACTTTCAATAATTTCTCCCCATATGCCATAATGTAAAAGAAATCTTTGTCGTAGCCCTGTAGAAAAACTGAAAGTCCTATACACACCAAAATCAATACCGGTCTTGCGACGGTGGTTTATAACATATATACCGAATTTGAGCTCAATCGAATGCCCCGTTTAGGAGCTATCGTGTTCACTCACACACACACACACACACATACATAATACATCTCGTAAAAATAGCATAAATGAATTCAGAAGACCTCAAAACGTGTAAATACACCAAAATCTCGAAGTCGAATTCTTTCATGATTACAATACTTCTCTTACATGGTACATGTTCGGAAAGTTAAAAAAGGTACAACAAAGTGCGGGCGTGTTTTTCATTGGATTTGAATCGATTTTAAAAGAGCAGTAGAAAAGAGTCACTATTGAGAAATGCTACTGACGGAAGAAATGGCCTTCGAGATTGAGGAGCTCTAACTTTGACTTTAGCTCGTCACAGTAATTTGCTAGAATGAAAATGTTTTGAATTTTTATTACCTCGACAACGAAAATTCAAGTCAGTTCCGAACACACAAGAAACTCCCACTCCCCAATTTTCCATACCCTTAACATCTTATTTCTTTCTTTGGAGTGTAAACGTATCGCTTTTAGTTTACGTGTGTTTTAAAAATAAAAATCTGGAGTGACTCCACTCGACTTTCCGAACACTTACGATTAAGATCATTACCAAGCATTTAAATAAATTTTAATCGATGAATAATTCAAACATATATACCAAATTGAAGCTCGATCGAATGTACCGTTTAAACGCTAGCGCACTTTCAAGAATTTTTCCCCATAGGCCATAATGTAAAAGAAATCTTTGTCGTAGCCCTGTAGAAAAACTATAAGTTCTATAAACATCAAAATCAATACCGGTCTTACAATGGTGGTTTATAACATGTATACCCAATTTGAGCTCAATCGAATGTACCGTTTAAACGCTAGCGCACTTTCCAGAATTTCCTCCATAGGCCATAATGTAAAAGAAATCTTTGTCGTAGCCCTGTAGAAAAACTGTAAGTCCTATACACACCAAAATCAATACCGGTCTTGCGACGGTGGTTTATAACATATATACCCAATTTGAGCTCAGTCGCATGCCCTGTTCAGGAGCTATCGTGTTCACTCACATACACACATACACACACACACATCACATACATACATCTCGTAAAAATTGCATAAATGAATTCCGAAGACCTCAAAACGTGTAAATACACCAAAATCTCGAAGTCGAATTTTTTCATGATTACAATACTTTCCTTACATGGTACATGTTCGGAAAGTAAAAATACAGTAATACCAGTAGCGTAGCCAAGATTTTATTTCAGGGGGGAGGGGGGGGTATCAAATTTAAAGCTAAAGTTCAATTGCAAGCTAAATATTAAATTATAAGCTAAGTAAAGGGTCCCATTTCGGGAGGGGGGCTGCAGCCCCTCAAGCTACCCCCCTGAGTAATACCCCTGACTTATGCGATAGATGAGACTCAGCCATAAAGGTGTTCGTTGGGGGTATAATTTCGCTTATAAATATACAATTACAAATTATTTTCAGTGGCGTACCTAGAGGGGGGGGGGGCATTTGTCCCCGGTGCAGCACCCGAGGGGTGCCAAATTGTACATAAAAATTCCCCATTATGCATCTAAGATGCTAATGGGGCTATCCCATATACAAGTAGCTTAGCAAGTAGGAGAGGGATTTCAGTTGTCCCCGATCTCTGGAAATTCTAGCTACGCCTCAGATTATTTTTAACTTGGGCTGGAGAAAAAGAAACCTAAAGAGAAAGGAAAACAATGATTTGGGAAAAAAAGTTTAATAAAACCTTTGAGATAACACACACACACATATATATATATATATTTATATAACGTTATATTATTAAAATTGTAAACCGAAGCTATTTTGGAAATAAATAAAAGGCAAATCGATAAGATTTGAAAATCGGCTAACTCCGGGATCGCGTAAGTCGAGGTACAGTAAAACCTCGATTATCCGAAGTAATTGGGACCGAACCTACTTCGGATAATCGAGAATTCATCAATAATCATCTAGTTTAATATGTAGTATCGTCATTGAACTGTTATTATGACTATTTTAACTGTTAAATAAATTAAAATTATAAATGAAAATAAATTTATTTCTGAAACAAAAACTTACAATGGTTTAAATGGAAGTTTCATCTGGTGTATCTGGCCATCCTTTGCCGTGCAGCTCTATCCCGAAGTTTTCTTAAAAGCATGATTTCAGAGGAATCACACTGCTCCTGTTGTTCCAAGCAAAGAAGGCCTTTTGAGAAACACTCAAAAGCATCATTGTTACTGATCTTATTTACTCCAGAATCACCTTCATCATAATCTTCTTCTTCGGAGATTTTCGGACTTCTGCTATTAATTCCTCCTCATTGAGCAACTGGAAGCCTGCATCTTCCACGTCACAATTCAACCAATCTGTGATTTCTCTATCCCCACAATTTTCAAAACCTTTCATTGTGCTAAAAAGGCTTGAAAACTCAGTAACACTGTCTTTCACAATGTCTGTAGCATTTTCATCTGAGCCAGTTGAAAAATTCGGCAAAAGTTTTCGCCAACTTCGTCTTAGTGTTGATTACGGCATAGATTCCCACGCGTCACCGATCATATAAATGCAGTCTCAGATATTGACAGTTTTCCAAAACTCAATTGAAACTGAACCAGATCAGAATCTCCTTCAAAAAATAAATTTTCTGATGGGAAAAAAAAAAAAAGTGAAGAAGAAACCGACTTCGGTTAACGGAGAGTTTCGGTTAATCGAGGTTCTACTGTATTACCAGTAGCGGATTCAGGGGAGGGGCTAGGGGTCTTCAGCCCCCCCTCCAAAAGAGATTGCTAAAGGGTAACATTCTGCTTCATTATGCACTTTGAATATGTAAAGTGACCTTTTTTAATCACTTTAGCCCTTCCCAAAAGTTTTTACACTGGTTTAGACTAAAATTTTGATTTATTGTATATTTTGTTTGGATGAAATAAGCTTTTTTTTCAAAATTTAGCCCTTCCCAAAAGAGAATTTCTGGATCCGCCACTGTGTATTACTATACTACAAAAGTAAATTTTAATATTTCAAAATTAAAGCTGGTCTGGAATTTAGATTGTTACTTATCTTAAAAATTCTCTCGACGAATTGCGATCAGAAGTTTCTGACGAGGGGCCGCAAATTCCCGAACAGGGGGCACGTGCCCCCAACCGGAACCCTCGTTGGGCCAGCCTTGGATACGCCACTGCATAAATACCTTTATTATTGCGTAAAGTGTTAACTCATTTAGTACATCTGAATAGATCTATTTGTTTTGTGTTTCTTTTTAACGGTTTATTTTACTTTATTTTAAATCGTTAGTTTATGAAAATTAATATGAAAGCGACTATAGGCGCACCCAGGAGGAGGTGTGGGGGGTATTTCCTATTGCAGCAAATAGGTGATATCTGAATTTTTTGAGTGGGCAACTGCCCCCTTGCCCTTTGTAAGTTACGCTTATGCCTAATACATGTATTAAAACCGACGTTTGCTATATCCTGAATTGCCATGCATGATTCTTATTTGCCTTTGAGTATATTACTAATGTCTGGCTAATGTAGTGAATCACTCGCGTCTAATTTACTCCTTTATAACTGAAAAAAAAAGACTACTGCAAGAAATGATTGCATTTTACTGGAATGATTTAAAATGAAAACAGTCCATTATATAAGTGAGGCGCAATGTTATTTATGAATAAATAAATAAAAAGGCAACTCCATAATAGACTACATCTGGAAAACCAATTTTAAATATCTGAAAAAACCAAGAAAGGAATTTTTTTTATAAAAATCCGTGTTTGTTCTCCTTTTCTAAATTACAGCCATTTCTTCAGCACCTATTTTTTTCTAGTTTCTTTCCTCCTTTTTTTTTGCTTTCTTCTTTCTAGAGAGGATATGCTTCTTTCCACACAGGGCCGGCCCTAACAGGTTTGCCGCCCCGGACAAAAATATAAAATGCCGCCCCCCCACAGTAAAATTACTATTAAAAGAAATAAATTGTTCACAGATACTGTTTTCATGCCTATAAAACTGGAATAGCTCTTTAAACATAACACAGCATAAGAAAAACCATATTTATTAAAAATCACACATTAAGCTAAAAACCAAAAGAAAGAGTAAGAAATCAAGAGTTTTTTTCTGACTTTTAATTCCGCAAAATTCCTAACTTTTTCTCTTAAATAAATTTTGCAACTAATTCATGTTCGATAGCGGATAGCCAATGTAGTTAAATTATTTAACCTGTCTAGAAGAGTTGTGGAACACAAGAAATTTTTAACTTTCATTTTGAGAAACTCTTCTCTGCACTTGCCACAATTATCGGCAAAGAAAGCGGAATTCTCGAAGCAAGAGCAAGATGTGGTGTAAAATCTAGAGTTGAAATTAGCTTTAAAATTTCAACTGGACTTTCCTTTTTGCCTAATAAGGCCGTAACTGAAACTATTTCATTTACTAGATCAAGCGCGTTTATATTCCCTGGTTCCCCATCGGTCAACATTAACTCCAATTGTTTACTCTATAAACAGTGTTAACACTGTTACACTGTGTTACAATGTTTAATTAGCACTTTTTAGGAGTGTCTTTTAACTCATATATGTCGTGCAAAAATTTAAAACAATTACATTGAGTGCTTATTAAATTAAATCTGCACTCTAAGGTATTAATCGCTTTGTTTTTCTCTATTCTAAAAAAAAGTAACGGCCGCTGTCAAAAGCTTCTTCGGCTTCACCTAACCATGGGGATTTGAATTTCTAGAAAAATGTCCACGGATTCGGAAAATTCCGAGGAACCTGATAAGCTCACTTAAATTTTGCAAATCGAATTATTTTAGAAGATAATAAAAAAACTGAAAAAATAAAACATAATGGCTGACAGATTTGGCATAAAATCATTCATTACTTTGCAAAAAAGCAATTCAAAGTATGTAGAATCGTGAATTGACAAACATGAAGTAGAATGACACCCATTTTACGCCAAATTAAAAAGTATATGAAATAAATAACTCAAAGTGTGTTAGACAAAGTTGGCAATTTTCAAATAGTAAGTTCGCTTAGACAACAGGAGTTTAGAATGAGCGATTATTCGTTTTATCAAAACAGAATAACTAATTGTAACTGATTTTATGACTGCGCCATTTTGGCATTTGGTGCTATCTGGGAAAATGGTATCTTTCCAAACAAGTTCAATCTAAACCACGAATTCAAAAAATGTTAGAACCCGCCAATATCTTGAAAATGAAAAATAATTAAAATGCAGATTATTTTAAAGCCGGTTCGGTCGAGCTGGAGTATTTGCTACCAGTAGAAATATTTGGTGGCGTTAACTATGCCATTATAGCAGTTATACTGCATTTTGGATATTTGCCAGAGCGGCGAAATGATATAATTCGACGTGCTAAATACGCCAATCTGCAAAGGATTATGTATATGAAAATATGGATAACGGTTTTCCGGGAACCTTACATGAGCAGTAATTATAGGTTGTGAGCATGTGTAAATCGCCAAATAATGAAAAGTCGTCGTTGATGGCAAGCTCTTACATAGTTTTTAACAAAGAAAACATATAAAGTACTGTTTTCTTAGAGCGAATTATTAACTATACGTATACGCAAGTCGCCAAATTATGAAAATTCGCCATGATTGGCTAATACGCAAGGTGTTTCATGGGTTTCACGCAATTAAAAATAGTGCGAAGTTTAAATTTTTATGTTCCAAGCAACATGACAGAAACAAGCAATGTGTAGCTCGATAACATTCTATCTGATCCAACCATTGGGTTTTGTTTGTTGAAATTATGCCTTTTTTACGAATAAGCCCTATTTAGGGGCCCGAATGCCTCATACGAACAGCGAGCTAAACGAGTCTAGGGACCGTGGCCCCTAGTACTGTAAACAAAATAAACTATCTTAAATTTTAATTTAGGATCTTTTACCAGATCATCTCGTGCTTCGCAATCAAAATTAATATGTTACATGGCTGCTTAAACTCAGTGTTAGGCAGAATACTATCTCCATCTCGTCGGTCAGTTCTCTGGCATAACAGAACATTTCATTTAAAATCACATCCAATCGAAGATCCTTTCAAAAAATCTTTACAGTTTCTTAAGAGTTCGAGAGCAGGTGGTAAATCGTTGTCTTTTGACTGAAATAGCTTTCTTAACGGATTCAAGCAATTGAAGATTTTGTACCAAATAATAATAGAGCATAGAAACATGAACTGTTTGAGAGAGTTAAGTAATCCTGAAGCCAAATCACTGGAATAAAAACTTAAAATCCTTTCATCAATTTTAACTGTAGCTTCAAGGTGTTTCATTATCATTAGAATTTGATTTGTCAATACCTTTATACCTTACCAAGAATGCGATCTGTTCGATATTTTTGGCATCAGGAATGCAATCTAGAAATATGGAATGGTATTTGCTTGTTGAATTTTATTAACAGAGTGTAATTTGAAACCAACTGGAAACCTTGTGAAAAATCTATGCAAAATGTGTAAATATTTGTTTGCACATCACATATAAACAACTGAAGCGAATGAAATGAAATTTTTAGCAGCACCAAAAGTGGCAGCTTAATTTAAACTGCAGGTTCTAAACTATTTCTAATTCGTTTAAAAGTTTTGAGATTTAAAACTGTTGTTTGAAAACTGTGTGTAAATGTATGTCCACCCTTTGTTAAAAAATGGCTCAATGGAATAGAATGAAATTTGGTACAATAGTACGTTAATTGAAACGATAAGTACCAAAATTGTTTTAAATAATTCATAGACTTTGAAATTTTGTAAAAATCGCTTAAAAAGTTCTGGCATCCATCAAAAACGGATTAAGAGAACAGACTGAAATTAGGTCATATGATGGGTAACAAAGCATCATCGAAATTTTTAAAAGATTTGAATAAATTGAAAAAGTTTGTAAAATTTGCATTGTATTTTTTCTTTTCTTTTTTAGGGGACGGGGACAGAGGGGGAGGGCGTCACTTTAAGGCGTCTGGAGGTAGTACTACAAAAGGTGGCTGTCCGACTTAAACAAATTACGTCGATTTCTTTTATTACTATTTTTTTTTTCAATTTTGAGAAAATTGTGCAAAATTTTTACAGGCATAATATTAAAATTTCTAAAGAACAAAATTCAGTTACTATCGAGGAGATTGAGTTAAATAACATTGTTTGAATTTAAATATATATATATATTATTTTGAGAAAATTTTGTGCGACCACTTCGTGAAAACAACTAGTGGTCAGACAAAAGGGAATGAAATGAAATTTTGTTAAATAGTAGGCGGTTGGTAAATTAAAATTTCAGATTTTTAATTTTCTACAAATTTGAATTATTTTTTAGGTATGACGTAAACTTTGATAAAGTTTTTCGCGCATCATGCAAAATGATCAAAATATAATTCAATCGGACGTTGTAGTGTTAAATATAGGCTACTTGCTATTACAAAGAATTTTCAAGATATTCTCTTTTCAATTTAATATTCATTACTAGCATCTTCTTTTGCAACAATACAATTTAAATGACTTCTTGATGTAGGAAGCTCATCCACTAAAGGAAAACGTTAATTTTGAATCTCGATTGACAGTTTGTTTCAGTAATTTGTTACTCTCTAACCTGTAATCATGGAACAATACACAAGAGTTATAACTTTGCTTTCTATATTTCTGTCAGTATGCTAATTCCATTGTTTGTACTCGTACAATGCAAACGAAATTTCGCGCGGTTAGTAAAAACCCATCAATGACGAATGGGTACATCAGCTGGTAAAGTTATACTGAATGATATTCTTCGGAATATTTTTTAACAACTATTTAACTCATACAAAATGTATTTTTCAAATTCGAGCCAAAATGCCGCCCCTAAAATTTGCCGCCCCGGACAGGGGTCCGGTTTGTCCGGCCCTAGGGCCGCCCCTGTTTCCACAAATGAGGAGGAATAGAATAACCCCGGGCAAAAATAAATGAGATTGACAATCAGAAACCGCACAAGTTTTCTTTTCAGTTCCAAGGCGAACAACAATAATGATGATATGTTCCGCCATTACCGAATTCTTTAATTTTTTTTTTTTTTTTTTAAAGACTGTGTGGCAATGACCGAAACCACGTGGTATCACATCCTCGGCAGCTATTGAGCAGTTTCAACCCCGTGCCGGCGATGGACTCTACCAAAAAAAAAAAAAAAAAAAAGTCGTTTTTTCCGAGTGACGTATGTCTTCCGAGCAAACCAATAGAAACCTGACTTTCATCTAATGTCTGTCACCCAGCAATGAATTGTGACGTAATGTTGGAACTGCCCCATAAAACGGGCGGCCGATCGACTGGAAGGTATCATTTGCTCACTTTTTTAGGTATGGCTCTCGTGGGTATAGTTTCCTCCAGTCTGGATTTGAGAGGACAGTCCGTCTTGCGAAGTTGTACTCTGCTTGCTTGGCACTAGCAAGCTGATTTTGCAGAGTAACTTCCCCCATGAACTGTGGTCTGTTTCTGATTCAGGTGGTTGAGAATAGGAACGATATGGCTACGATATCATTGTTATATGGATGATCCATGATTGGACTCTAGTTGTTGACTTGTGGGCAATTTAGACAACATCATGCTCTTCTTCATCAGGGATCTCGACCCCTGAAATAAGTACACACGAACCACAGAATGGTGTTACCATTCCTGGGGGGAGGGGGGGGGGCTCAACTGGTCAACATGCACTGACATTACCACTCGAGCCTTGTCGTGAGCGAATGCCAAGCAAAAGGCAATTATAAGGAAATGTGGGGATGATTAATCGGACAAATCCAAAATTGGTACCCGATTCTCATCACATTATTTTCTTTCAAATCTTGAAGTCAGAACCACACACCACATTGATCGAGGTTTCGGACTCGCATCTCTCCGGTTGCCAGTTCGACAGCCCCCCCCCCCCCCGACCTGGCACGGAAAAGGCCCCACGTGTACGTGAGGCCTTTCCGTGCCATTCCCTGCCCCCATGCGTGCGCTGCGCGCACGCATGGGGGCAGAGACGGCCCGAGGGGCGTGCGGGGCAGCAGGCGAAACTCAAGAGCGGGGCCTCTTTTCTATCATGTCTTATGAGATAGCAATAAAATGCCACTGGAGCGGGGCCTCTATAAGCTCGGGGCCTTAGGCGATCGCCTACATTCGCACCCCCCTTGGGCCGGCCCTGATGGGGGTTTCCTACCCGATCCGTGCGCGTGGCACACCGAATTCGTATGCGTGCAGGACAGTTCTGCGTGCACGTGCCCCACCACCACCCGCCTTCCCCAATCTTCGTAGATGAGCTAGGTCTAGTCAGGGCCGTAACCAGAGGGGGGGCTGAGCCCTACCTAGCAGGCTTTCAGCCCCCCCCCCTAAGACTTTCAAAAGTTTTTGTAAATTTAGTTGAATACGAAAGTTTAGAAACAAATAATTTTTAACAATCGTTGAATTTTACATCATTAAAAATATCCCTCGTTTGGGGGTGGAGGGAATTTCTTATCACAATGGCTGGATTCCTATAAATACAGTTAATTATTTTGCTGCTCTTGGTTACATGTAGCACCGGATTTTGGATTTTTCCGAGAACGCAAAACTGCCGCTCTTCCTTTAAATCTGTTTCCCAGTGCAACGATTTTGAAGGGGAGTAAAAACTTAAAACTTTCAACGTGTTCATGTTTGCATTCAAACTGGTGACGAACATTTTAAACTATTGCTGTAAGGAATGATAACGTAAAAAATTTGCATTAAATTAAGTGTTCCAAAAATAAAATTATATAGTATTAAGTAACATTGTATGTCTCCATTTTTGTTTTACCTGACACATAAAGTTGTAACAGTCCAACAATGTTGGAAAGTGTCTCCCACACTGAAACAAGGTTGAAACAATTACACTTTCATGCTAGAATAGTTGACACATCCTTCAGATTACTAAGAGTAATAAGAAAAGCCAACGGGTACTCTTTTAAACTGATCACCTTGTATAATATTTATATTTTGCACTATTTAGATATTTAAAATGAAAAATAAATGCATTTTTCGCTAAATTTTCATTCAAAAGTTTGATAGTTAAATATATTTTACTGATATTTTTTAATTGGGTAGCATTTAATGGACTACAAAAGGTACAATTAACGAGTAACTATATCTTATAAATTATTGTCGCGCAAAAATTACTCTAACCGATATCCAGTATTGCATTCACTCAAAATATCATTGGAATATTTTTCGTGGAGTCTCAATGAAAAAGTTGTTAACAATGTTAAATATTTTAAAAATATGGCGTTTTGTGAAGCAAATACTCTAGATAAAGTATTCAAACTGAAAAACAGTCTCTTCTCCCACCCCTCGATTACTAATATTTATATTTTGTTAGCCCCCCGAACTAGATTCTAAGCCCTACCTAACATTTCATCCAGGTTACGGCCCTGGGTCTAGTAATTGTGGCATTTTGAATGGAAAGAAGCTTGGAGATTCTCTGTAGTCCAGTCAGAATTCGCGCCGATTACAATCAATCGACTGTAATCGATGACTAAAATAACATTTTACAAAAATGCTATGATAAAATTGCATTATTAAAGAATACTGTAGATATATGATTTCTTTAACATCCAGATTACTGTTACATTAACATTCACTAGTCATAATCTTTTTAGAAACTGTTAGTAATCATAATCGCGCGTAATCCATATCATTTCTTATGTAATCGATTACAGATGGCAGTGTAATAGCATGAAGTCTAATTCCAGCGAACAATGTATTCCTGACCGCGCTATTCTATTAATTAACTGAAAACAGGTCAAATATATGTTATTTTCCAATGCAGTTTTTACTTTTCGAACATGTACCATGTAAGGAAAGTACAGGGTTGTCCAAATTAAACTTCCCCAACTCAGAGGCCTGTGCAGGATGTTGTATGGGTCATAATGTGATGAAATTTTGAAAGCAGACACTTCAGATCACGAGCTCGTGATTTATTAAAAAAAAAATTATTAGTACAAGAAGTTGCCAATAGGTGGCACTGCAGATAAACAAGACGTTCTACAGATGTTCTATATGTGTGCCGTGGTCGAATAGGGCATATCAACAGCACGAGAAACAGTTGACACACTGACAACACCATGTGACGATTGGCTAGTGGCGTCCACGACCGTCAAAGCAAATTCTTGTACGCGTACAGAATCCACAACATGTCGTCCACTACCTGGTAAAATTACCAGCTGTCGGGTTCTTTCGAACTTCTTCATCATGTCTCGTAAAGCGCGTGGTATCATTGGTCCTCGGCGTAAATTCTTCAGCCGACGGAATGCTCTTATCGCAGCACAGGAGTTCTCATCATTCTGGTAGAAAAGTTTCACTAACAGAGCTTTGTCTTTCAAAGTTGCCATTATGCATCAGCGAGCTGGAAACAACTGCCTGGGCAGCGCCTGTCTTCCACTTTTGTAAGGCTCGTCTTTTGGATACGTTGCGCAGAAGCTTTATTTCTGCAAATCACGCTGAAGCAATATGCAAATTAAGTGTTACAGCGCCACCTATCGGTAACTTCTTGTACTAATAATTTTTTTTTTCATAAATCGCGAGCGCGTGATCTGAAGTGTCTGCTTTCAAAATTTCATCACATTATGGCCCATACAACATCCTGCACAGGCCTCTGAGTTGGGGAAGTTTAATTTGGACAACCCTGTACTGTAATCATGAAAATATTCGACTTCGAGATTTTGGTGCATTTACACGTTTTGAGGTCTTCTGAATTCATTTATACTATTTTTACGAGATGTATGCATGTATGTATGTATGTATGTGTGCGTGTGTGTGTGTATGTGAGTGAACACGATAGCTCCTAAACGGGGCATTCGATTGAGCTCAAATTGGGTATATATATATTAAAAACCACCGTCGTAAGACCGGTATTGATTTTGATGTGTATAGGACTTCTAGTTTTTCTACAGGGCTACGACAAAGATTTCTTTTACATTATGGCATATGGGGAGAAATTCTTGAAAGTGCGCTAACGTTTAAACGGTGCATTCGATTGAGCTCAAATTCGGTATACATGTTATAAACCACCATCGTAAAAACGGTATTGATTTCGGTGTGTATAGGACTTATAGTTTTTGTACAGGGCTACGACCAAGATTTCTTTTACATTATGGCCTATGGGGTGGGAGTTCTTGAAAATGTGCTAGCGTTTAAACGGTGCATTCGATTGTGCTCGACCTCTGTAGCGGATCCAGGGGAGGGGTAGGGGGCTTCGGCCCTCCACCCCTAAAAGAGATTGCTACAGAGCACCATTCTGCTTTATAGTTTGATTAGGTAAATGATCTCTTTTTTTATAACTTAGCCTCTGCCAAAATATTTACATTGGTTTAGACTAAAATTTTGCTTTAATGCAAATTTCGTTTAAATGAAATAAGTTTTTTTTTCCCCTTCCAAAAATTCAGAAAAAAAAAAAAAAAAATCTGCATCCGCCGCTGCTTGTCAAGTTTTTGCAACTTCTAACCTAGACCACTTAATACTATATGATATGGATTTCTGATATAATCTTATTTCACCTTTGAACAAAACCTGACTTACCCAACTAATTAATGGGATGATTTAACGTGGCATGATCCCAATTAAAAATAGTTATCTAGGGTTTATAATTTTTTTACAGAAACACACAAAATTATATTAAATTACGGTCTACGGAGAAGTTAAGCGAATGTGAAGGGTGATTGAATGAATTATGTTACTCTATATTAAACAAAATAAAATTGGCATGTGTTATGCAGGTTTATAATGGCAATGGCATGCTGTACCAACACCAAACAAGAAAATAAATCCTTTACTGGGAACATAAAGTAAATTTAACAATTTCTACTGGAATTTTTTGATCAATGAGCATTTTAAAACATACAAGCTTCCAATAAATGTAAATCACCATATTTTACTAAAATATATTTTACTTTACCATATTTTTAAAGATAATTATCTCTTAACTTTGATTTATTTGCTTCTTTATCTGTATGTCCTTTTTGTTTCATTTATGCATTGCGCATATTTTTTTTTCTTTTTCAAAATCTCCCTTTTTTTTCTGGTGCTTTAAAATAAAAGCATTTTAATTGTTTGGTGCGGATAGAATTTTAGAAAGGTCACTTCTGTCCCATCACTTAAGTATCGAGGAAACAGCCGCCGTAAAAACGAGTTTTATATAAATAGGGAAAATAGAGAGAAAACAGAACACTGAAAAAATAAGACCTGCAAACAACATTATTTAAGAAAACATTTATTTATCGTAATGAGGTCATTCCAGCTATTTCTTCGTAATCACCTATTTTTTCTTGCAATTAACCATACACAACGCTTGGAGTCTCACTCCATTTTTATTTACAGATCCTAGGAGATAATCAATGTTTAATAGAGCATTTCAACATGACGCCTGGGCAACTTTTTAAAGGACAACTCGGATATTTAGAGGTACAAAGACGAGTATTCTGCCAATCACCGTCCTCAAATGAACGTTAGTGTGTCCTACAGAAAAGTGTTGCCGGACTGATTGCTATGATGTGACGAAAAGCTCTATGTGGTATGTGGTATTTGAGCCCTCAACTGAAAAAAGTGACAAGCCGCCAACCACTGCCCTATTAGACTGTCCTTAGAAAAAAAAAAAAAATTCTTTTATTTTGAAGGAAAAATATTTTATTCATTTATTACATACTTTTCAAATATTATTTTACTCACAAATGTACTTTTCTCTCAAGATAACATAAAACTTAACACTGACATCTGAAGTCCATATTTGGAAAAAAGAAAACAAGTCCTGGCGACTAAGCGTATTTAATCTAACAAGCTGTGTTATATACTTCTGAAATACTTTGAATTACGAGGATGTTCAGAAAGTAGTGCCCGTTTCATATTTTATAAATAAACACAAAAGATTTCGTAACAAACTCTTTTATTTTTACATGTGCATACACTAAGCTATTTTTCATTTGGAATCACCCCATACATTTTCCTACATATCATATCATAAAGCAACATTTTCTGTGCGGTCAACGTACATCTTACGTACAATTTAAAATAAACTAATTGCACCAGGGAGTTGAAAAAGTTCAGGATGATTCTTTATAAGCTGCACTACGCACTGAAATAATGAAAAATTGTGCCTTTGATGAAAATACCGGGAAAAAATTCTTAAATATTAGAATCTAGCAGGATTTTTCTTTTCTTTTTTTTTTTTTTTCGAAATTACTGAAAGCTAGACCAGGGTTGTACGTGCTAGAGGAGCACGTTTTTTGGTAATAAGCTTCTCCGGCGATTTTAAATAGGCTGAAATAATTTCTTTAGTAGTTCACAATATGCATCAGCCTTAACCCTTTAATGCGCAGTGTTCCCGCTCTGAGAACACCAAACTCTGATGTTTTGACTGTTGCCAGTCACGAAAAATAGATTTGATTTCTATAAAAACAGTTGCGGGCGACATAGCTCCACGAGAATCCTTTACTTTTTTAGCACGTCATTTTCCGTCAAAAAATGGTCACGATCAAGCCTGTCGAGAGGGGGATTCCCCCCCCCGGGTCCGTGTTTTCTGGGGGCCCGGGCTAAACTTTCCAAAAAAAAAAATTCTGTACAAACAGAAATAAAATTCGCGAAAACCAACACCGACTGGAATAAGTAAAGACGAGACGAGGTCCTAAACGAAACTGGATTGCTGACGACACTTCGAATTCTGTTCCCAGAGTGCCTGGGCTCTAGGCCCTCAACTCCGCAAGGGGAGAAAAGGGGTTTTGAAAGGGGAGGAGGTCCTCGACCAATCAGGGAGATCGTAACAAATTTACCGGAATCAAATTCCATTTTTTAATAACTCTAGGATTAGGAGAATAAACATAAATCTGGGGTAAAACTAGTATTATAGCGAAAAAGAAAAAATTAAAATCGTTTAAATGGACGTCATGTACGCTCTTTTATTTATTTATTTATTATTCTTTTTTTTGGGGGGGGAAGGGGGACAAACGCACCACCCTTTGTACTCTCATACGCGGGGAATCAGCATGACAACTCCAGGCCGGAAGGTGCAAACTTGATAATTTCCAAGCGCGGAAAAATTCATTCATCCCCAAAATGTTATTGAAATAAAATTGTTCAGAATTGCTCTCGGAATGTGGATTTTTTTAGTTGTTTGCGGTGAGTTTACTTACCCTTTTACACTTCTTATCACAGTGATGATTATTATTTTTTTTTGAAACAATTATTAGTTATAAAGTATGTTTATTTCGTCAGTGCTTCATGAATAGGCTTAATTTCTCACAGCAAACTTTTGAGGTTAAAATTATCTTATTGCTACCGAAACATTTCATTGAAGCTTTATAGGGTAGTGATTCTGTAAAGCTTTTCACATATTAATTTTTATAAATTAAGAATTCATTAAAGCGTTTTCTAAACTTATATCCATAGCTGCCAACTCTTCCAGTGTTTTCCGGAAGATTTTTCACCACTATCTTCAAACAGTTTTATTTTGCAATAAAATTTTGGACTTATTTTAATTTTAAATTCGTAAGTAAAAATTAGTGGTGGAAAATCTCCCGGAAAAAACGGAAGAGTTGGCAGCTATGTATATCTTTTACGTTTAGTATACTATTAATTTTGCCTAAGAGCCAAGTGAAATTGATCGGAACATTTATTTTGCATATTTGTAATAGCTCATTAAATTTAATTAGAGCAGCGGTTCCCAACCTTTTAATGTCGCGCCCCCCCCCCTCTTTCCACATTTTTCAGCATATATTCAGTTTTTTTATTTTTTAACAGTGAACATTTAGTCGCCTGTTTTAAAAAATGACGTAATCAGTAAAGTTTGGACAAACATTTTAAGCGAAAATAGGTATGTTTATGAGTAAAAATGCGAATGAATAAGATGATAACTTTTTTTTTTTTGGAGGGGGGAGGGCCCTGCAGATATCCACCTCCGGGCCCGAGTTTGTCTTTCGACGGGCCTGGTCACGATTATTTTTAACAGCGCTGACATCTGCTGAAAAACGGAAGAATGCAAGAACAGCTGGATAGATTGCCCAACGCTGAAAAAAAGGGCAGCCGTTGCCATCGCTCGACTTAACTACCAGCAAGATGGCGGACGATCGAAACGTTCATCGCGTGCCACAGATCTAGAGACCCCTTTTTTGACGACAGCCGGCTGTGCTCGCGCACAGCCAGCTGCGTCAAAAACGGTGAGGTTCAAGCTGGGAGCCTTGTTTTAAACGTTTAGCGCCTTCTACCGAGCAAAGTACAGTTAAGAATTAGTAAAACTTTTCTTATAGGCGAACTTTTATGAAGCGAAGATGTCTCATTATCTCCGAAGAATGTACTTCATAAATTCTTCAGCGACCATTTTTTGGCTAAAGAAGGGTCTCTAGATCTGTGGCACGCGATGAACGTTTCGATCGTGCGCCATCTTGCTGGTAGTTAAGTCGAGCGATGGCAACGGCTACCCTTTTTTCAGCATTGGGAAAGGGTTGCGCCTCAAAGGGTTAATTCGCAGCAGGGCTTGAAATAAATCTCGGCGACTGCTACAAAAGTCGCCGTGACGTGAGATTAGCCCAAATAGCCTCGATGTTCAGCAGCTCTCGCGGCAAGTTTAGTTGCGAGTATTTATAACGTTTTGAGCGTTTCTTTCAATGTCATGCATTTTAAGGTTACATATGAAATTGCAGAATGGTTTCAAGAAAAGTGAAGGGCTTTTTTTCTGTTTGTTTGTTTTTCTCATTGCATTATTGATTTAATTTTGTGAAAATCAGCGAAAAAATTGCAGTTGCTATTTATCGCTATTACGAAAATTTAAGATTTTGCCGTGACCTGTGAATAGTTTTTTCTGCTAGCTTATATATTTTTCTGCTAGCTCACAGCACTTTTTGTTGCCAGCTTTAAAATCTTATTTCGAGCCCTGATTCGCAGTATACTACTTTTATTAAAAGTACAACAAATGCACTTAGAATCCGTGTTAGAATCAGACTTATATACATGTTGTTTTAATTGTTATTGTTTTAATTGTGTTCTCCATTGTTATACGATCGAAACGTTCATCACGTGCCACAGATCTAGAGACCCCTTTTTTGACGATATCTGCTTTTATTAACACTTTGGTGCTATGACAAGGATTTTTGTCTACCCGACGAAGCGAAAAGGTAAGTAAAATGGTGAAAGTCGCAAAAATTGACTATTTTTGGCAATTTAATCGCAAAGTTGGTGCCAAAAATTAAGTCCCCAAAACTGAACCTAGCTTGGCGATATCTTCTATATTTGGCGAGAAATTGCCAAACCCTACTCTTTATTATAAACATGAAGTGTAGTTATATTATGTCTGACAAAGATTCTAAAACAGTTTTAATAGGCGATTTTAACATAGATTTTAATTCATAGAAGTGTTTTATGGAACAAGGAAGAAAAATCGGTACACTCATTGATTATGATGTAGTTTCTAACGTAATGGAACAAGGAAGACAAATAAGGCCTACACAAAGATTATGATACGCTTTCCAACGTAATGAAGCATGAACGACAGATAGGGCTGGTACATGGATTATGATGCTCTTAATATATAGCACTTCGGTGCGTATTTAAAACATGAAAGCGTTTTATATTTTCTTTTCCCTTTTTTCCAATTTTTGAAACCTTTCACAACCCAACCACTTACGCAACTTCGATCCTATTAAACCCTACTCTTCCTCTATGATATTAACTCTTTCAAAACTGATTAAATAATTTCTCTTTGAATCAAATAATTTAATATTTCTTTTGATGATTGACATTAAATTTTTAACTAAAAAAATAAAATAAAGAATCCCGATTTATTAAAATTTCGGGAAAATGTGTTTATTTTTAAGCGTAAAAATTAGGACATCCATCTTGTACGATACTGCATGCGATTTTTGCGTCCTCAATTGTGGGTTCGAAAAGGTTAATCTAAAGGTTGAAAATATTTTTTTTTTTTCTATTGAAGCTGAATGAGCTGCAACAACTAGTCAGCCGATTCAAAATCTTTAATACAAGAAGTCAAAGTCTGTTGTGGGGGCAATCACAATGGGCGCTAGTAAAAAAAAAAAAAAAAAAAAAAAAAAAAGGATGAAAATTTGTCTACACTCAATATATTTAATTTTCGTCCACCTAAAATAAATATGTTCATATTCGGTATATAATTTTTATTATATACCGAAATCAAATTTCATGCTCTTCTGGAAACGTGTGGAAACTTTCCGCATTCGAAAGATTTCGTTTTGTGTACACAGCCATTCTTTATATCCATGCAGACGATTTTTTTGTGGTGAAAAAAAAAAAAAAAAAAAAAAAACTGTGCCGTCGGGAAAAACTATTTTAAATGAATTGAAATCCCAATTGTATGACGGCATTTTCACTTGAAACAGGTAACTTTGTCAATCAAATGATTCACTTTTTTGACTCTTGGAAAGAAAATGGAGCTGAAGAGAGCAGAAAATCGCTTGAAAATGTGAGAACGGGTGGATTTTCAGATTTTTAAAGTAGTGCAGATTGTTTACTATATTTTTATACATGATTCAGAACAAATTTCAAGCAGATCGTAAAAACGGTGCAGATGCAATTGCTTTTATCGTGCTTAACTTTGAATCTTTTTGGAGTAATGGTGGTAAAAGTTTTATATCTTGGATGAGTTGTCGGGAATTGTTAGAGAGTTAGTCAGGGATCAGCGTAACTATATTGTAGGATTCTCATTTGTACAAGGTTTTCCCCCAAAATACTCTGCCAATCTGCAGAACTTGTTCTTTATTAAGTATAAAAACACTGATGGTGGATATATTTGTTTATTTTTAATTCTGAAAAAGAAAAAACTTAGAAAATTAGGTATGATGCATTTCTTTATTACGACCATCCATGGGTAGTCACATGAACTTGGTTGTATCGTTAACAGAAACAGCGACGACAGCCGCTGCTCTTTTACTGCATAGGTAATTTAAATCGCTATAGCATAGTATGAAGAAACATTGGGTTCATTCCCAATTTTAACTTCCACCATCAAAGATTCCATTTTAATAAAAGGTGCTGACAGTTTTACCGGTACTTACATATTATCCCGGCGGTCCGCCAAGACGAGCGATTTTTTGCCGAGATAAATGCCGGGCATATGAAATTATTAATGGTTTTGAATACGATTGGCAACAGTTTGGCAACTCATTTGATGAAAAAACAGTTCGGCGGGAATGACCGCCAGGATAATACGTAAGTACCGTTTTACCATACAGATTCAAGATTGTGTTGCAGTTTTCCAAATCTCAGGGGCACCCCTGAGCATATGGCGACTGTGTGCCCCGTCCCTGACCTTTGGTAAAGGAATCAACCTTATGAGTTTGTGATGCTCTGAGATAGCAGCAAATTAAAAGATACGTTATTTTCTGGGGGGGGGGGATCAGTTTCGGCATTACAAATGCTACTTAGGGTGATCCATCACACGAAGCAATAAATAGTGCAACAAAAATGCACTGCCAAATTTGTTCTGCATATTTTAGTTTTAAACTTCTAAATAACACGGAAGGTGTTTTGATAAAAAACTCAACAGAAATAAATTAAACTTCTATATAATATTACCGTAACTTTAACACATGAGTTGATAATAGCAGACACTGATACCGATTGAAAGGAAATACACAAATCAGCATATTTTATTTAATGGATTCATTTGCCATATTTCCTTGATATAAATGGCTGGTAATCTACCATGCTCGTCCCCAGGACACAAAATCACTTTATTATCAGATTCATAAAATTTAAATCCACCAGCAGCTGCTTTTGCAGCATTCACAACAATAATAATTTCACAATCTCTTCTTATTCCGCTTATAATACCAGGTTCTCCAGGGAATTTCGTCGTAAAATGGATATGATTTCGCCGCATCCTGTTTAGTCCTTCAGTTTTTATGGAATTCAGATTTCGAAAGTAAGTTCCATGATAAATGCACTGTGGGACTTGGTTTTCAGTAAGTAAAGTCAAAAGTCCTTCTTCTTCAACTTTGATTGAATGCCCTTGATTAGCTCGAATTTGTAAAACACCAGTTTCAGATCGTACAGTGAATCGCTTTTTATCATTTGTTTCGACAACTCTGAGAATGTCGTTTACGTTATATTTTTTAAACTGTTTCAACTTCAGAATTTTTTCAACGTCGACGAAGCCACCTTCATCAAAATGCAATCCTTCTTTTGTAGCCCCATGCCTCAATAACCATGATAATGCTTTGGAAAGTTTTACATCATCTGAGCACATTCTTTTTCCCAGTGAGGAATATAAACAAATATGGAATTATTATATGAAAGCTGAGAAAACATTCATTAATCAATGATCACTAAACTGAAATAAGAGGAAAATAAACCACTGAAAGGAAAAAATAAAAGTTTTAAATGTAAATACCCAATTTGGACATGAGAATCTCTCTGAGAGGAAAACACAAGATGGTAATATTGAATTTCATTGGCATTGTTTTTGTTTACACCGGAACCGGAAACAGAATAATAGTAGTCTTGAATTGCCACTCATCAAAAGGACGCGCAAAAGTTCAGTTGCATTAAATCTTAAAAGTCAATCTTACTACTTTTAATACATACAAATTTACAAAAAATTACATTTATTATTTGTAAAATACAAATTATCCGGCAAAATGAATTTGATAAAATTGAAGGGAGCTTTTCAGAAGACTTTTTTTTTCTAAGAAAAGATGGCAACAAGCTTCATATCAATAATCACGTTACTAAGCAACGGTCACTTGTTTGTTTTGGAGGCTTCGTTGTCCAGTGTCCACTTTTGTTTTAGGATCACGATTTTATATTTTGATTTAAGTAATTATATCAGTTAACGTAAAATGTTTGATTTCGTTGTAAAAAAGTACGTACGTAAAAGTATCTTTCAATCTAAAAAAGTAAAAGCTTCACATTTTAAGTTTGGCAGATGAGAACTTTCACAGAAACGCTGTAATAAACTAAAAATATTTGTCTCATAATAGTTACGATACAAACCAGGTTTCTATTTTTCTAGATGGATATCAAATCTAAATTTTCGCATAATTTATTTCGAATACAAAGCTTACCTCCATGTATTGAGAGAAAAACAGATATAAATAAAAGCTATCAGACTTATTGTGTAAAAATAGAAAGTATTGATGGAATTAATTTGGTAAGTTATAAATCTGCATATGTTGTATTTCTACTGGTCTTTATAAAAATTTAAAAATGTACATGTGCTTGTATTTCTCTCTTCTCATTTCAAATAGCATTGGTATTAATTGTAATTTATTTTGCTGTTATTAGTATTACCATTGTTAATTTTATTTTGCTACATGGGATTGATCTTTTATTGCTTTTGTTACATGTATAACATAATTCATGGTTTCTTTTGTTCTTTTGAACAGGGTTGGAAAAAAACCTGGTTTATTTGAAAAAAAAAAAAAAAAACGTGTTTTTTGGTTTGTTCTCCCCGTTCTTCGTACGAGACACTCAGATAGTCAATTAATAAATAATTATGATAATGATACAATTAATGTAAATTATTATTTTTATAATTGGAGACACCATGCTGATTTATAGTCTTCAATTTTTTGTTAAAAAACCTGGTCACTTTATAGAAGCCCAATTTTGAACATCAAAGTAAAGGGTATTCAAGTCAAGTTGTAGGGTGATTTTAATGGAATGAATTTGGTACACAAACCTTCAATTTTAATTTTCTAACTTTATATAATAACTTAAATTGATGTTTCTGATACCCTGTCTTTGGGTTTAATGCAACAGAAATTACAATAAAAAAATCTGTGCAGAGGGTTGTAAACTTTTATGTCATTCAAACAATGGTGTGCATTAGATCATGTCAAAATGCCTTGTTAGACAACATAAAATAGCACAACAAACCTTTGTGTAGGCATGCAAAAATAAACAAAAAATCCATGGATAGATTTGATCAAATAATAAATGTCAAAACAGACAGCTACTTCAGGTCTAACTAAAATACAGTGTTGAACATTCAAAAGCAGGGATGGCATGGTTTAAACCAAATGGTTTTATTCTAAAAAAAAAAACCAATTGGTTTTTTAAAAGAATAATTTAAAATTCTGAATACTATAGATAGAATACGTTCTGATATCTTTTAAAATTATCTTTATAAGTATCAACAATAAGGTTTTATATCAATCTAATAGATACTTTATTGTTTTATCATTATTAAAAATTATTAATTAAACTTAAATTATACGCTGCATTTTATATTTGTTTATAAAATAGAGGTTTTATATTTTAACAACTTATTTTTAAGCCTTAAAATTATCATTTTGAACAACTTATCACCATTATTACTGATGAATCAAGTGGGAGATTTCATGTAAAATGTAGTAAACAATTAATATTGTATTATATTATATACTAAATATAAAAAATAGTATGTCTAAATAAAATATTAAAATTGAGTGATTTCAATGTCCACATAAGTATGGCAACAATTGTTTATTTACTTTATTTTAATTACTTTCAGAAGGAATATTAATTGTTATTTGAACATTTTACATATAATTTTATTTATAAGTATGTAACAGGTAATTTATAAATGATTTTAAAAAAAACCTGGTTTAAAAAAAAAAAAAAAAAAAAAAAAAAACCAGTTTAAACCCAGTGTTTATATTTATTTGCAAAAGATATGAAGGTGCTATCAAATATATTAAATAATGCTATTACTAATTAACTTGATTTCTTGTTCATTTGAATAGGTTTGCATTTTGGTTAAGGCAAAGCTACGTTGGGGGGATATTCTGAAAAAAAATAAAATAAATAAATGCTTGATCAAGTCAGTTAAATGCCTTTCCGTCTCGAAATTGAGCTTGACTTGAATTATGAGTGAACAGGCTGGATAGCCTAAACACATGCACATAGCGGGCAGCATGCTAAGGATGTTAGTCAGGCAAATCCATGGTTCCAATATGGCTGCTCATGCACTGGCCCATAAAATTTCTGGGATTCTAATTGAAACTGCAAACAAGTAACTAATATTAACTCTCTGTCTTTTTTTTAATGGCAGAAAATATAAATAATATTAGGCCTATGTACATGATATATGTTATCTAATTAAATCTATTTTGTAGATTTATTATGTAGTAATATACTTTTTTCCCCTCCCTTTAGGAATGTGATTATGATACTTTTCATTTACAAGCTGTTTTATTTGATCAAAAATATAAGAAATTTGTTGGTAATTGCTGGAATGGAAATCCTGTTAAAATGAAAAACAAGAAAATTCTTTTTTACCAGGTATATCATTAAAATATTAACTTTTATATTGTTTTCAAACTAGTCCTTTTAAGCAGTGGCTATGCTCATTAGTTGTAAATAATAATCAAACCTATAAGATATCTTGGTATTGTTCTTATGCAAATTGTCTTGTTACAAAGTCATTAGTAAAATATAACTTATAATGTCCATGTTCAAAAGTATTTTTTTTTTTTTTTCATTTTTAGTAAATTATAACTGATTATAATGTCCATGTTCAAAAGTTTTTTTTTTTTTTTTTTTTTTTTTTTTCCCCATTTCTTGTTAGAAAGACTTTCAAAATCATACAAATGAAGAGTTTATAAAATAATGCATGTATGTAAATTTTGCTTTAATTCTCTCAAAAAATCAATTTTGCTTTTTGATGATTTATGGATTTTGTTTATTGTAGTATTTAATTGCCAAAAATTTAGTTAATGACTGTCAACATTTTAGAGTATTTGACTGATTTATTTTCATTTTCAAGGATTTAAATAAAAGACCCAGTCAAATATTCCAATATCTTTTCTTTATAGCTGTTTCTGTGTACACATAATATAAATTACACAATTCTCAAAAAACCCAAAGTCTTAAACAAGAAATCAAGTAAAAATGCACAAATACAATATAAAAATAAAATGGAATCGGATCTTAGCAGAAGGGAAATGGCTCAGTACACTTAAAAGTAGGTTTCTGCTAGGGAGTTTATTACTTTATTTGATCTTTGTAATTTTATTTGTACTGAACCATGTCAAGGCTTGGTTTAATTATTATTTTCATGCTGTATTTGCATATTTAATAATGGATTTCTTTGTCAAGACAAAAACTTTGGGTTTATTGGTAATTATGTAATTTATATTAATGTTTTCATGTTTTATACATAGTTGCAACTCGCAGATAAATGCATGAAGGTTTATGACTGGTAGAAATTGTAATTAAGGCATAATTGTGTTGATTTTTTTGTTACAGTAGTATTTTTTCAGCATGTTCCATTTCACCCAAACGAAAAGTATATAGTTATACAAATTTTTTTCTATGTGTTTGTGTTTATAATAAAGAAAGAAATATTATTTTGCAGACATTTTACTTTTATACTGCAATACCAGGAAAGGAATTGATTGTAGTTGTTGAACTCATTACAAAAACAAAATCATTAGACTGTGATAAAACTGTCGGTTGGATATGCATGCCTTTAATCGATGCAGAAGAGTCAGGATCAACTTTGGACCACTCAATCAGTTACAAGTAAGCTATTCCTTTTTGAATGAACATTTACATGACATTACTACTTATGATTACAGTAGAATCTTGATTATTCAAAACTTTAAGCTGTTTTTTTGGCCAATTAGCTAAACTGGGATTCAGATGATTCTGGATTTCATTAGTTTTTTGTTGAGGCATAGCTTCTCGAGAGCGATGTACCTATGGGGGATGCTTTGGGCAAGTGACTTTTTAAAGGGTTCTAATGTATATTGACATCTGGAGAAAACTCCAGACCATTAGATCGACAGCCTCATGCTAGGCCAGAACTCTGGACCTTCACACTTCACTATCTTTCAATGTTCAGGGTCTGATCTACTCTGTCATTGTCCAGCCTCTGAATTTCATATTTTAAGCTCTGAAGTAATTATCAGTGATTTAAGAGGAATATGTACTGCTGTGTTCATCACTGCAAAGAA
This sequence comes from Cheiracanthium punctorium, assembly GCA_038373885.1. Taxonomy (NCBI): domain Eukaryota; kingdom Metazoa; phylum Arthropoda; class Arachnida; order Araneae; family Cheiracanthiidae; genus Cheiracanthium; species Cheiracanthium punctorium. The sequence continues at coordinate 292,255 of JAWZYV010001729.1, read as the reverse complement.
GACAATGATGGAAAGGCCAATTAAAACAGAAAAATTAACTATTCTGAAGTTTTTGTGCATTTTGCAAAAGGTTTGATAAGACTGAAGCAAAACACCTGCTACACTGTTAAACTAATGCTACTGAAGAAACTCTATGGATAATGAGCTGCTAAACAAAGATAATAAAACATGCACCAAGCAAAACAACTTTATATGTTTTTGAAATTACTAATTTCATGTAAAAGGAATTCCAAAATTAAAATTTAGGTAACTATGTATTAAACTAATATTAGACTTATTCATCATAATTTCTGTTTTACTATAGCTTTAGTTTTTTTTATAAGACATTTTAATCATTATAAGAAAAAGCATTCATAATTAACTGTGTAATATTAAAATTGATTTATTTTTGATTGTCTAAAAAATTTCGATTTTCAAAAAGTGGACAGTCTCAAATAGTCAAAGTTCTACCATATTTATTTTAATATGTATTTTGTCCAAGCCTTATTCAAAAAAAAAAAAATAGAAATAAATAAAAGTTACTAAATAAAAATAAGATGAATTAACTCTAAATATCTGAAAAATATACATATAAATAAAATAATAGGTCTATAGCACTTTGTTAGTTTCTTTCTTTTTTAAATTTTTATCCTGTTTTTTAATTGTAGGGTACCTTTATTACATGGTTCACCTTTAGCCTTACTCATTTTAACCTATGAAGCGAGAGGTGTGTTGAATTTAAATATTTAATTTCGTTTTTATAAGTTATGCACTTTTGTTTTTATAAATTACTGAATTATGAAGATCACTGATTATTTCTAGGAATGAAGTTATCAGAACATACAACAGGAATGGAGTTATCTCTCTCACTGAGGCCTTATCCTCTTTTACTTCAAACTACTCACTTGGTGCCTGAAAATATTTTGTTTAGTGCTACTGACACTATTCCTGGCCTTATATCTGATTCTCTCGACATTCTAAATAGTAAGTAGCACAGACTAATAGTAAATAATTACAAAATTATCAGTTTCATTTTTTACTTTATTGAATTGTCATTTACATATATGGACCACAGTGGTCCATATTACAAGCATGGCTGTGTTATATGGAGCACTTCTCAAAAAATGAAAATTGCCAATATTTGTATAAGTTTTCATAATTCACTATCATATAAAATATACAGTCGAAACCGTATAAGTGCACATCTCTTAAGTGCACAAGATATGAAAACCCCAAATTTCTCCCTATGCATCTAATGTTTTGTTAACTTGCATAAGTACACACCTCATAAGTACACAAACCGCTATAGTGCACATTTTTCACATTAAAAAAATGGTTTTTATAATGGAAATTTGACCGCATAAGTACACATTCATCCAAAAACAAACCCAAAAGAAAGAAATTGCAGTTTATCTGAGAAATCGCGAGAGAACGCTCAGTAGTAATGAAGCGATGTCAGCTTTAATGGTTTTGAGTGATTGCTGTTTCTCCAATAACTTTGATATGCACTAACTGATGAATTTTTGAGCATACTTCAAGAAATCTTGTACAGAAAAAATTGACGGACTTCTTCAACTGATTATGTAACAGTGTTTACGTGAGTATGTTTGAATATTTAATAAATTAGCATTATTCCATTTAATTTATCTATATTTTTGTAATAATCAAACTTAAAATTTTCATTTTTTACATTAAACGTTTTGAGGTAGTTAAGGTTAGTAGCTATGCATACTAAGCATCAGGTAGCTCTGTTTTCTACGTAGTTACGCATGAGAAACTTTGTAGTAATTACTGTTATTCATAATTATATTTTAAGTAGTAATTATAAAATTTACAATTAAAAGCAAGTACAGAAATACATATATTTTGTATATATATAACTACTTATACTATTTAATATCAAATACACAGATTTTCAATGAGAAATTGTGTTACATATGTAAATTTACGAAAGCTCGCATAAGTGCACAAACCGCTTAAGTACACATAATTTTGTTGCCACATCGATATGCACTTATGTGGTTGCTACTGTACTTACGTGTTATCCCGGCGGTCATTCCCACCAAACTATTTTTTCGTCAAATGTGCTAGCAAACTGTTGCCAATCATATTCCTAACCATTCTTAATTTCATGTACCCGGCATTTATTTTGGCTAAAAATTGCTTGTCTTGGCAGACCGCCGGGATAATACGTAAGTACCAGATAAAATCTCATACTGTGTCCTTCATATATTTTGTCTTTCAACTTGAAAGTTAGCCTTTAAAAATATATATCTATGTATTTAGAGCATTTTATTATTATGCGATCCATATTACATGGCTCTCACTTATGTATAAAAAGTACTGGGAATTTTTAGACAAAACACTTTTTTGTTTGTTTGTTTAATTTGAACTCAGTACTATGCTTAAACATGTATATTGGTAATTATGATTTACTCAGTATTTATTCTCTATTCTTTTTTACTTAATTAAAGGTGTTAACTACGCTTACAAACCTTGTTTGCAAAAGCGCACTACTTTTATTTTGGAAAATTTGTGCATTAGACTTGATCCTTCTATTGAAGAAGTAGAAAAGATAATACTTGATAAGATCATGAAAGAAAATGAAACTGCTGGTTCAACTGTTGGAACAGTTGCTAAACCTGAGGTTATTCAGCGGCGGTTACAGGTAAATCTATATTTATGTCTAATAAATGCAGTATTGGCTCTTCATCTGCTATCCAACATTTATGTGTGCTTGCATCATTTAACTTATGGAAGAGCAAATAAATTCCACAATTTGTGTGTTATTTAAATTACTTAATCTGATGTGAACCCCCCTCATGACTACATTGTACATTTATTAAATTAAATGCTTTATTTTAGCTTTTCATTTAAATTTGGATAATATATATTAATTTTGCTTTCTTTGAAATAGATGAACCATTTTGAAATGCAGTTTAAACAATGACTGCCAATAGACTATAATGTATTGAAAGTCTTTTGATGACTCTAAATAAACTACCCATTTAATAGTAATTAAAAGGATCTGTGCGGAGTAAATATTACACCAGTTTTTTAAATAGAAAACTTCAACACTCTGCAGCTAATCCTTTTTGAGTTTTGCATGATAGGGATATTTCAGTCAAAATCTGAGTACCAAAATTTTTCTCGATTGCAATACTTCTTTACTTTGCAAAAGGAAGTAAAACTGTATTAAATATTGGATCAATTAGAGGAACATTTGCTAAGTCTTTAATATTTTGTTATTGATAATTATAGGTTGGTGTTCATAATGGTTACTGTTTTATTCAAGAGTGTGACTTTTATCATTTACATGTGGAACCAATTGTTACACCTAAAGCTCAGAAAACACATCAACGTTCATCTAGTATGGGATCAATAAAGTAAGTGTAGCTCTCTTTTAATGAAGAAAATTATAAATAGCCACATATATTTTACAAAATGGAAACATCTATATATTGTTATAAAATGTAATAATTTTGCTATCAATTTGTCTAAAATAAATGCTAATTGTTTTAAGTTTACATATAAATTAATGTTATTAAACTGTCCACTAAAAGGATTAATATTTTAATGCAGGACCCTTAGCTTGTTTTAAAATAGGCTCCATGTATTTATGTTTCAGTTGTCAATCTCTAAACAAGGACATATAAATGCCTTATTTTTTTTTATTGGATTTTTTTCTTCCAAAGCGATTGAATGCTTTGTAGATTTTTCCTTTTTAGTACATTACTTTGATAGCTTTTAATAGTATGTGGTGTTTTGTTTTCTGTTTTAGATTTTTAAATAAATAAATTTTTATTTTACAGCTAAGATCTTTTAGATTTATTTTCTACCATATTAATACATGTTTAAAATAATTTTTATAATAGTCTAGTTGGTAAAAATAGTTTATATAGTAGTATAAAGCTTACCTTAATAATTGTGATTTTTTTTTTCTTTTTCTGTTCAGTCTTCCATCACATAAAAATTATTTTAATAAATGAGTAAATCTTTTTCGTTATTATTACTCATACAAGTTACTATTTACCATGGCATTTAATAAACACTTCTCAAGTTAACTCTTAAAAAATTTTCTGATAACCAAAAATTATTACAATTTTTTTTCAAAATTCAGTTTTTATTTTAAGCAGTAATTTTGTGTTACATTGTTTAAAAGTTCCTTTTTGTTTGTATAAATATTTTTAATTCAGCCAATTCTATATTTCAGCTTTTCTAGAGAAAATGGCCTTACTCTTCATAGTGATATAAAGTTACCAAATGTACCAGATGATCCGAATATTGCATTTGTGTTCCTTATTGAATACACTATTTCTTTGTCAAGTACAGTTAGTGGTGTGAGTAGCTGAGATGTACCTCTTTTAAGCAGTTTTCCTTTAGTTTAGTTTATTTGTTAAATTAAATTCCAAAATGTTATATTTATTGCTAGTATTTATTTATGTATTATATGAGTTAAAAACAATAAGTGAGGTTACAAAAGTCCTTTAACCAAAATGTTTATTCACAAAATCCAAGCGATATACAGACATATCAAGGCATTTGCTACAGATCATTGTTTAAAATAAGTCATGACAACGATAGCAAATGCTGTGAGATTGTGTCCAAGTAGCTGCGAGATCAACAGTTTTTGTGGCAAGTTTAGCGACAAGTATTTAACACTTTTTTACTTGAATGTTTTTATCTGAGATGTAGTTTAAAGTTACGTATGAAACTGCAAAATACTTACAAGAAAAGTGGAGCTTTTTTTTTTCTTCTTTTCATTGCATTATTGATTCTTTTAAAAAGTTGAGCGGACAAGTTGTAACTGCAATTTCCCATTATTAGGAAAATTTAACATTTTGCCATGAGCTGAATAGTTTTTACTACTTGCTTATTAAAGCTCATAGTAAGTTGCCAGCTTCAAAATTTTATTTTGAACCTTGCATTGTTTCTCGGCATATTCTCAATGGGTATCAAAGCGTTTGTTTCATCTTTATACCAATTAATTGAAACCAGTGGTGAAGAAATCAGTCCCTGGTTGCCGAGCCACTTAACAACAGTGTCCTGAACTTAGGCATCAGTTTGGAAATGATGTCCTGCCAGGCACTTCTTCAATGGCCCAAAGATAAGGAAATAATTGGGTGCAAAATTCAAGCTGTAAAGAGAATGTTCCAATGCATTCCATCAGAAGTGCTGTAGCCAACTAACTAAATTAATCTCTCAATAAAAAAAGAGAGATTAATTTTAAAAATGTTTATCAAATTGCAAGATAGAAAATCTTTTTTTAAGATTTGCACTTTAATTACATTGTCATTATGTTGTTCTGTATTAATGCACATAATTTTTTATTTATGTCATTTATCATTTGTCATGAGATTGTGATGTAGATTTAATGAGTTAACTATAACTGATGCAAAAAAAAAGTTATTTTTCTTTCACTATCATGGAATTACCAGCAAATTTTTATCAAATAACTAGTGTATTTTATTATTCAAAAAATATTAATATAATTATTTTTTTAGCTTTCAAACAAAATATTTTAATTCAACATTTTCACCTCCCTGTATTATTAAAAATTTTCATTTCCACTTTTATTCGTCACTGAACAGTCTATTAATAATTGGAGTTTTTATCTTGTAATGGAATTTATATATTAATTTATATGTATCCTTGTATAAAACAACATTTTGTAAACTGTTTATTGTTTTTATAAGCTCATAATCAGACTCTACAATGATGAATATACCGTGTTGATGATAAACAGTTTTTTTTCTTCCTTGAAAGAGTCCATTTAGACTTTGAAAATAGTTGGAGCTTTTAAATGCTAAATGTTATGTGTGTTGAATAATGTTGAATTAAAAAAAAAAATGTGCTAAGTAAAATAGCGAATTCTAAAAATAAATTGGAGAACTAATATCTAGAGAACATTGCTCCTGCACAATGTCTAGAAAATATTTTAACCTACAAATAAAAAGTATATAACCTAAGATATAACTTAATTTAATGTTTTTTTAAAAATGCTTTATGCATCTTAACAATTCCTTAAATGAGGTTCAATTAAGATTTCACTGCAAATATTTTCATTCCATATTTCAGTTTTTATTTTAGTAGTATTATCTTGCTTTTATTGTCTTTTCTGACTATTTTCTAAATGGTTTAAAAATTTTCTTTTATAGCAATCACATGTTGCTCCATCCATGAGTAAAAGTCCAACTTCAAATATAGCTATTGCATGGGGATTTATTAAATTGAGCAGCTTACGAACAAACCCTTCACAAACGGTGCCATTAACATGTGATCCTTTTTCATCACCTTATAAAGTGTTATTCTTGAAAACTGTGAATAATTTTGAATTATCATTTACCGCATCTTCTCTTGTAAAACATGTAAGATTTTACTTATTTATTGTATTTGTCAAACTTGAAGAATTGAGTTTTTAACACTAATATTTGTTTTCTTGTTTTTAAAAAGTTATTAATTTATGTTTCTCTAGAACATATTCTCAAAATAATCCTTTACAAGAATTTAAAGGAATATATGTATAGAGAGAGGGGAAATTTCCTTCCCAATTACTTTTCTTTTTTATCTTATTATTTTAAGTTTTTTGATCTAAAAAGTTCCAATTAAAGGTTTTCTGCTGCATTTGATTGAAATTTATGAATTTAAGCATTTTTTTTTTTGTGCTGTAAATAAGCATAGCGCAATGAAAAAAGGGGGTGACATAACATAGTTAAATGTAAAAATTGCAATTTTTTTTCTGTACACAGGACTGTTTTAGAGTAATGTAATCTTATGCTAAAGTGGAATTACATTCTACTTTCTATTTCATATAGAAAATTATATTGCTGAAACAGTTCTACAGTTTTTTGTCATGGCACATAAATGAGAATGACTCTTAATGTATGTGTAAATATTAATGTATATCAGTATACCTAATAAAAAAATTCTAAATGTTATCCTTAAATATAAATGTATGCTAGCCTTTAGCTTTAAAATATTATAATGTTCATATTATAATAAATAAATGCATACCCTAGTAGCAAATGGTCATTGTTTTTTGAAATGCTTGTCATCAATTTGGGAGAAAGCGCAGCAAAAGCTGTGCAAGGTTTCTCATTGCATCGGGGATGAAAAAGATAGTCCGAAAAGTTGAGAAACATTAAAAGTCCATCTCAACTCTTGCTTTGACATTGTCGGCAGCAGTGGGAATAGATCATCGTCATGGAGGAAAAATTGGGCATGGAGCTGAGGTAATTAGCAGCTTTCTTCGCCCATAAAGAGACTTAAGATGTGAACCTAATATACAAAAATTTTGGGCAGCATAGCATTGCATATTGGTTTTTTTATTTCTTTTAATTAGAAATAAACAAACCAATTTATGTTTTCATACATGCATGCATTTATTCATAATCATAACTTCTCATAAGAGTAGCATGATGTAAAAGTTTGGGGTTGTATTAAATATTTTTTGTATTGTAAGGAAGATTACCTTCAAAATTTGGGCGAAAAGTAAGTTTTAAAGAAATATTAGTGAGATTTATATATGCAATATTATTTGTAAAGGAAACTTGATTTCAAAGTCCATTTCTACTCAGTACTCATGGAAACTGAATTTTTGGATACATTCTCTACCAGGCATCAGATGAGTACACAGCTGCTTTCAATTCATTATGAGAATTGATATAGATTATGATTACTTTTTGTTAAAAAGATTATGCTCATTTTCAACGTTGAGATTTAAAAATTCAGGAATCTTGATTTTAATTAAAAAAAAAGACCTAGTATTAAAAGAAAGAGAGAAAAAAAATTGCAAAATTCAAAACACATGTATTGTCATTTTGCAATGATTACAGTCATTCCCACTTTCTGTCTGATATCTGTTTATCAAGCAGATAACAGTACAAAATCGGATAGCTGTTAACATACCAAAATTAAGGTAAAAGAAATTTTAAATACCCAAAAAGACTAGTGTAGGTGTGTCCATCTACTTTCAAGACAGAAAGAAGAACAAATGACCTTGTGTAATCTCCTATAAGGTTACTTCTTCCCACCTAATAGCTTAGGCATCAGCAGTCTTCACTCAATTATGAGGGAATAAAGATCAGGAGCTTAGGAAAAAGTGCCAATATGGATCGGTTTGCCGGCTTTATCATCGGCAAACACTATCGCACTGATCAGATCTGCATGCAAAAATCAAATCATCGGGGAATGATAAACATTAAAAAAGATAAATTAGATAAGAAATGATGAGACAATGATTTTCAGACACATATGCACCTATAAAGGGGCAAGGTAGGGCACTCGCCTTTCTCTGGTGATTTAGTATATGGTATTATGATGTAAAAAAATATACATCACAAAGCGAAATTGGAACTCAAATTGTTACAAGTGTAAAATGTGTCCCCCCCTCTAGGAAATTTTTTTCAAGCTTGCCTCCCCTAAAAAAATTTCTATGGGTGCCCGTGATCAGAAGCAGCAATGATGGGCTGGGAAAAGCCTGATTAAGGGTTATTACTAGGGTATTATGTAAATAGAAATTTATATAAGTTTTATCTTGTGTTTCAGAACAAAAATATGTCTGGTGGTCTTTCTGTGGGGGACTTGGGGTCTGTAGCAAGTTTTTCAACAAAAACATATGTCTCACCTGAAACTTCCTATTTGCATTCACCTGCTACATCTACATCAGCTCCAAAGCACAAATCAGTTGGAGATATTCCAATGTAGAGTATTCTTTCTTTCTTTTTTCCTAAAATATTAGCTTTTTAAAAAACTTTACTGGGCTTTTTTACTTCCTTGTACGTAGTATAAGGAAGTAATGTGATCCCGAAAAATTTTGGGGGCCAAATTTCGACATAAAAACCGATTTTGACTACCTCTAAATTGAATTTTAAAAATTTTTTCGATGCATCTCATCGTAGGCTAGCATGCACGATCATATTAACGCGTCTGCAACTCATTTTGACCAGTGGCGAGTCTACTGTGGCCAGTTTTTCCATGCCGTCTGTACGTATGTACGTACGTACGTACGTACGTACGTATGTATGTAACTCGCATATCTCAAAAACTATGGGTCGTAGAATGTTGAGATTTGATATTTAGGATTGTTCTATGATCTAGTTGTGCACCTCCCCTTTTAGTGGCAATCGAATGAATATTTTATGTACAGGACCGCCCAAAAGATTCGAAATACATTACGCTCTATGGGCCGAAATTCATTAAACTCGCCTAACTCAAAAGCTATTAGGCGTAGAATGTCGAAACTTCATATTTTGGATAGTTGTAACATCTAGTTGTGCACCTCTCCTTTTGGTTCCATTCGACTGGATAGTTTATCTACAGGTTCTTTATCAAATATAGTATTTAAAATTTATTAACATTTTTAATAAAAAAAGAAGAGTATAAGGAGCTGGAACAATGTTCTTTCTTCTTCTATTTGATGTGATTATGCTAAATCTTCTAACAAATTAAAAATATTTTTTGACTAATTGCTTTTTAATATGAATGATAATTATATTTTGCTCTTTGCCTTTAATTATATATTCATTTTCATTGACTGGCTAAGTACCTGTTTTTTAGTTAGGTGAAGGATTTTCTGATATTTGCTATGTAGAAAAAGATAAGAAATTTAATAGGTATCTGATTATTTATTTTATAATTCAATTAATCAGGGTTTTGTTTTCATAAAAACAAATTGAAAAATATTGTTTCTGTTCCTTGCATCTATTTTTTTTTCAAATACAAATTAGAAATATTAAAAATGTTCTTTTGGTTTTGTTTCATTAGTATTAGAAATAATTTAGCTTTTTAAAGTAAAATTACTTATTGAATTTTTACAGGACTGTTATGCAAAATGAAGATGTTTACCAAAAAGAAGCATCAAATCCAACTTACAGAGATCATGAAAATGTTTGTATCTTGTTGAATTTTGATTCTAATTAAAAAATAAAATCTTGATGTGCAGTATAATTTAGAAACTTAATTTGACTTTTATTAAAGAAATTCTCTCGGTAGTCTTATTAAAGTTGATTTTTTATGATGTACTCAAATGATAAAATTCAGTTTAATTATATCAAGATTTATACTTAATTTTATAAATTTAAATATTATTTTCCTTCAGTAGTTTTTCTTTAATTTTCAGAATCAGAATTTACAAGAAATTATGCTGGTTTCATCATCGCTACCATTAGTTCCTCCTTTGCTGCATTCTTTTCCAGTGTAAGTAAATTTTTTATGTATGATTTTACAGTTAAATCCTGTTAATACGCTACATCTAGTGTTGTCTGTAAAGTGAAAGAAAATAATATATTTTCATGCATTTAATTATATTAATTGCATAATATAATTTCTATTGCTTCTTATGGCATGTCGGTGCAGTGCCAGTTTGTAAATATAATTTTTGAAAATCTGTTCTCTTTAGTGAAAAATAACTGAAGTAGTACTTCGTTAACTTTTCATCTTGCTTTAGTGTGATTATATTTTTTCTCTAAATAATTTTTAAAGGAAAGAAGGAAGTGATAATCAAAAGATGCTGCATGGGAAGAATATTCTGAAAGCAACATAATTTCTTAGATAAGATATTCCTATTTTTGTAGTATTTTATATTGAAAAAAAAAACTTTGTGTTGATCTTAAAATTAAATTTTAAACATTTGCAATAGTGTTGCAAAATTCACTCAAGAGCGATACGATTGGGTAAAAAAAAAGGGAACAGTCTTTATTATTCAGGCTTGTGCAAATCAAAGCCTGATCAACAGCAGAGCAGCACACAAGCTACCAATAAAAACAATTAGTTCAGGTATTAACAAGCTAAATAAATATAACTTTTTGCCCAGTCTCGCAAAAACGAAAGCAGCTCGCTCAAACAGGTTTTTCTCCATCCAGAAACTTCTGAACCAAAAGAAACACTCTCAGCTCGTGCACATCGTGTCGCCTTTTGTGATGGAAATATCACATGTATTCCTGTTTTGCATTTTCTTTCATAAGTATTAATTTTACAATGTGTGCACTCCTGGTTCTTCCCCTTTTCCTTTTTAAAAATGTATTTCCCCGGCTAGCCAGTTTTTTTGTGTGTTCCAAGTATGGCGGCAGGCTTGCACCACGTGTTTCTTCTTCAGGGAAATCGGTCGTTGTATTGGACGAAACCAAACAACTGTGATGCGGATATGTGATCGTTGGGTGCAGGAGGGTACGACGGACAGGCGTGATCGACCGCATCGACCTCAGTGCACCACGTCACGTGATGACAGGCAGATTGTACGCATGGCAGTGACGGACCGCTCAGTCACATCACGAACCATATCACAGCAGATTCAGTCTGTAACGCATCATCCAGTGTCTGCGCGTACCATTCGACGTCGTTTACAGCAGAATGGTCTGTCCGCAAGACGTCCGTTGCTTTGTCTACCTCTGACGCGGAACCACAGACGTCTCCGCCGCCAATGGTGCGATGAAAGAAGGATGTGGACGACAGAATGGAATGAAATTCTCTTTACTGACGAGTCACGCTTCTGTATGCAACACCACGACGGTCGGATTCGAGTCTGGAGACACCGTGGAGAGAGGATGCTGAACAGCTGCATTATGCACCGTCACACTGGTCCTGCACCGGGTATTATGGTATGGGGCGGTATCGGATATCTCTCTCGCACTCCTCTAGTACGCATTGCCGGTACTTTAACCAGCCAGCGCTACATCTCCGAGGTGTTGGAGCCAGTTGTCCTTTCTTACCTTCAGGGCTTGCCAACAGCCATATTTCAGCAGGATAATGCACGGCCACACGTGGCACGCATTGTCCAAGGGTTCTTCGTCAATCACCAGATTGAATTGCTTCCCTGGCCGGCGCGCTCTCCGGATCTTTTGCCGATAGAAAACATGTGGTCCATGGTTGCTCAACGACTGACCCAGAGTTCATCCCCAGCTGTCACACCAGATCAACTTTGGCAACGTGTGGAAGCTGCTTGGTCTGCTGTACCCCAAGAACACATTCAAAGTCTCTTTGAATCAATGCCGAGGCGTGTGGCAGCTGTGATCTCCAACAACGGCGGCTACTCTGGGTACTGATTTTGGCAGGAACCACGCTTCATAGAATGCTGTAAATTTAATCATTTGTTACTTGGTCAACATGTTATCTACACAATAAATTTTGTTGTGATATCTCTTGTTTTTCTTGGTGTTGCAATTTGGGTGGCCAGCAGTGTAACTTTTTGCCCAGTCTCGCAAAAACGAAAGCAGCTCGCTCAAACAGGTTTTTCTCCATCCATAAACTTCTGACCAAAAGAAACACTCTCACTCTGCACATCGTGTCCCTTTTTATAACCAGGAAGGAGGGAAAGGAGGAAAGACTGCTCACTAACTAGACATTTCTGAAGGTTCCAGAGCATTTGTCTGTTTTCTACTCTAATTTCAAGGCTTCTAGCGCAGATTTTTACAAGCAGCAGCATGGTGACCTTACCATGCAGCCAACTCCCCCAGCTCACCAAATTAATTAATTCTGACGAAATTCTGCTAGTAATTTATAATTCTCTACAACTTTCGTGATCCCGTCACAAAGGGATATTTTATCACATACAATTAATATTATTTACACTATTTATATATGATTTATATATACATTTTATTTACATAAATATACAAATATTTACAATGAAATTCAAAACAATATGGTTGTTAATAATTTATCCTTATGTGGCTCTTAATAAAGTGTTGCCTGTAATATTTTGTTAGAATCAACTGATATGTGCTAGTTTTTTTAATGTTGTTTTATACTTTTAAATCACAAAGAAACGGTTACTTTTTTTTCAGGGAATCTGGTTCTGCTTTCAAAGCATTTACTAAAATGTACTGGGATAAGTTAAATCCAGTCCTGGACCATCATGGTAAACCTGCCTCAATTATCAATAATACAAACTCATACAACATCAATAAAGATATAGAATTCTGCAGTCCACCACAGAAAAATGAATGCATGTTGCAGCTACTGGCTATTTCATGGTAATTTTACGTAGAATTTTACTTAAAGTATGAAAACAATATTGATGTAGTTATGGAATGCTATTTTTTGTTTTATAATGAAAACATTTTTCTTACATATCAATAAATTCTGACCTCCAATATTAGGTAAATATCTCAAAAATTGAACGTTATGCAGATTAATATCCTTTAATTGATAGAAAATATTTTATTTGTAGTTTAAATTAAAGTTTTTAATCCTCAATATTAATTCTATATTGTCTTTATATTAGAAATATTGGATGTGTAACTTTAAAATGTGTTAAATATATATATATATTTTTAAGTGTTAAACTACCTATATTAAGTATGTTTTAGTTTAAGCCATTACAGTATTTGTTATCACTTTGATATGATTTTATTGAGTTATGCACAAGTTTCAATGTTCCCAAAAGAACTAGATGAAAACTAAAGTGAAGAAATTAACCATAAATGCACCAGTTAAGGAATTCTAATTATTAAAACTACTTTTATTGGCAACAAAATAAAAAAATAAGTAAAGGAATACTGTACTTACATGTTGTTCCAAATCGCCATTTTAACTCTAAATTAAGGTTGCCACATAAGTAAAAAAATTGTCGGGGTAACAGCATATGTTTAATAACTACCATTTTTTGCGGGAGTCGAGGGGTTAGTAGAAATCAGCCCAAGAAGGTCAAACACAACACACTCATGTATTATGGTGCACATTCCAAATAGTATAAAACAGTGAAGTACAGTTAGAATGGGCTTGGAAAAAATTGTAAAACAATTTTAGCAGGCAATTTCAAGATAGATTTTGATTCCAAAGATGTGTTTTATGGAACAATGGAGAAAAATAAGGCACACTCTTGAATAATGATGCATTTTTCAACTTAACATGAAATAAGGAAAGAAAATAGGGAAGACGCATGGACTATAATACGCTTTTAGTATATAGCACTTTAGTGCATATTTAAAATCGGAAAGTGTATCAGATTTTCTTACCTTTTTTTTTTTTTTTTTTTAAATTTCTGCTTTTGTAGGAATTCGAAAGAGCAAGCATTTATTTAAAATTAGAAAGGGAAAAAAATTCAATAAATAAAAGAGTGCAAATGAATGATGGTCTGAAACTGCAAAGGAATGTTGAACCTATCTTGAACTTGTTCATCTCAAAAATCTCCATATCTCATCATTTCCGAAATTCTATGTATTTACAATCTAAATTCAATGAATTATCCATGTTTATCTCAAAAAACTTTCCTTCAAACACTTCTGTATCTTAAATAGACAGCGTAAATCTCAAAAATCAGTGCCCAAAGACACCTTTTTTCAACAACAGAAGTTGCATACCAGTGCGCCTAAAGCAATAGCAAAACAAACAAAGAAGGTCAAACACTTAACAACGTTTCTTAAATAAATAAAAAAAGGTTAGTCACAAAGGATTCACAACTCTTCTTAACCTTATAAAGCACATAGAAACAAAAAAAGTCAGTCATTGAAAGACTAATTTTTTTATTAGAGGTATATATGTATGCTTAAAAAATATGTTGAATGTATATGAATATGTATCGAATGGCCTTACGCCATCAGTTGGTAAAATGATCGACACCACACACCAGTCTTTTAAATTAAAATACTTTTATTTCCAAGTTCAGACAGAGGGAGGGAGTCAGGCCGGCGACCTTTTAGTTCCGGGGATATCTTTTCTTTTTACACTGCAGTCTCTAAAAGCTCCCCAAAAGCCCCGAAATTTCCGTGCTCTTGCTTAAATACTCCCCAAGTTACTATACCAGTCTGCAGGGTGCAGCACGATCATGAAGGTGCTACTCTTAAATGTAATTAGTTGACTACATTGTCAATCAAGCCATGAAAAATATTTGTTTAGTTAGGACTTCCAAAAGGGTCCAGCAAGGAAACTGTAGAAAACGGCAAATACTGCTAATTCAACAACTTTCCTCCTTATTGAACTCCAAAAATCGTCTTTGAAAGTAATATTTGTATGGCCGAGAAGCAAACTTTACAGTAAGAGTAACAGAGAAAAAAGGTTTTTTCAGATGACATTAATTAAATTAGATTAAATTGGAAAAGGTTATTTTATTATTACATATATACTGGCGACCTTATATCAGATCTGCTATCATACCACTGTGCTTTCCATAACTAAAGCAATTAAAGCATGTTTCCTTTGACCACATTTAAAACCTCTGCAACTCGAAACTTCTGTATCTCGTTTTTCCCCCTTTCCCATGAGATTCGAGACAGATAGATTCATCTGTTTTAGATGAGCTTAAGCATACATAGTATAGGAGTTGGCCCACAGAGGTCAAAATAAGTTCATGTCACTGAATATAAAAAAGTAATTCTAAAAATTCTTCATTTGTTGTTACATTTTATCACAGAATTTAATACATTTTATTGTATCGAAATTTATTGCACATTATTTTAATGAATATTTTAGTCTTGAAGATTATGGTCAAGTGCCTTCTGAAATCTTTTTTACCTTCCAGTTTTATCGGTTTCTTCCAGTTCGGACAGAAAGGTATGCATGTATTTTCAATTCATCTTCCACAATGTATTATTTTTATAATTGAATTTAGTTTTTTTTTTAAAATATAAAATTATGCTAAATTTGAAAACATTGTGTATTATGAGCAGCGTTAATAACATTAAAAGCTTTTATAAGGTGTATTCTTCATTAATTTATTCTCAATACAACAGTTTAATTCTGAAAGCTCTCACTGAAGATGATGACCCGTTGGTTCCAAATTCATCCTTGGTTTATGCTCTTCTAAAATTTCGAGATAGAGAAAAGTCTCCTGGATTCCAGGTAATAATGCTGTTTTTTTCTTTTGTGATTAAAGTTAAGAATAAAATAGTATTTAAAAATTATTTTTAAACTATGTACAATATGCACACACACATTATTAATTTACTGTACATTTTTCAAATTGTAAATATATAATTATTGACACAGCAAAAGTTTTATTTAATTAATCTTTCTTTTTTCCCCTTTCATTTTGCTGAACCAAACAATCCTCATGGTGAACACATATACCTCTAAAAAGTAGGGGGAAAAATATAATTACTGATGTTTCGAATTTTGTTAAGCACTGCAAAATATGTCAATTAAATAAAAAATCGAATAAAAAACAATTTGGTCTTTTAGAGGCATTACCTCCGGTTAGAGAACCTTTCGAAATTTTGTCAATAGATACAGTTGGAGGACTGAACTACTATAATTCAACCAAAAAATATTTACACGTAATAATAGATCACGCAACTCGTTACATTTGGACTTTCCCATCTAAAAGTGTCACCACAGAAACTTACACAAACTGCCTGAAACAAATTTTTCAAATCCAAGTACCTAAAAAATTACTTAGCGATAGAAACCCTGCCTTCACGTCCTCGCGATTTAGGAGATTTTTAGAACATAATAATGTAAAACAACTACTCACCTCAGCACACAGACCTCAGTGTAATGGGAAAAATGAAAGAGCTAATCAATCAATTGTCAGTAGATTAAGATGCAAGGTAAACTCATCTGATAAAATACCCTGGACAAAATTATTAGAAGAAGTAACACAAGAATACAATAACACACCTCACTCTATTACTAAATTTACACCAACTTACTTAATGTTCGGCATACCTCCATATGAACCTCCATTAAACGCAAACAATGCAGAATTATATCCTCCGCTTGAGAAAGCAAGAGAATTAGCAGAAAAAAGATCTATTGAACATCATCCTAACTAATATTATAAATGCGAAAGTGAGTTTGTTTGTTTGTTTATGACGCTTTCACGCCTAAACCGCTGAATCGATTAGGAGGCATTTCGGTTTAGATATAGATGGAACCCTGGAGTTGGTTATAGGCTACTTAGAATTTTAGTTTTCTAATTATTAATTAAAAACCGTTTTTACGTTGCCATGCTTGGCGAGCTTCGTCCGTATCATATGATTCATGTTTTGAGCTAACAAGAATGCTATTACTTCAATAAAGAAGCATGTGCATCTGAAAAACATTAAATAATACGGAAATTATGCCAGTTTTATGCCAAATATATCTATCTGTAATAATAAAAATGAATGTTCTCCAGACAAATCTACACAAAACAGAGCTTTGAAAATTTGAGCATGCCTGGACCCATGACTTCGGTAAAGTGTACCTGAGGCTTGGAAATTTTAATTACTTTTCTAACTATTAATTAAAAACCGTTTTATCGTCCGCACAAAATGATTTATGCTTTTGAAATAAAGCAGAAATTCTATTTGCAAAATACATGCATTTGAAAAACATATGTAAGTATGGAAATTATGTTGATTTTACGCCAAATTAAAAAGCATAAATAAAGAAAAGTGGCCGGTCCGCCAAGACGAGCGATTTTTTGCCGAGATAAATGCCGGGCACTTGAAATTATTAATGGTTTTGAATATGATTGGCAACAGTTTGGCAACTCATTTGACGAAAAAACAGTTTGGCAGGAATGACCGCCGGGATAATACGTAAGTACCAAGAAAAGTCCAGATGTATTTCTTAAAGTTCGTAAATTTCCAAATCCTACAAATAATATAAATGTGTATGTTTATGTGTTTGGATGTTTTTGACTGAATCACACAAAAATGGTTGGAAAAATTTGTAATGAAGATAGCTTATGCCCTGGATTAATATACAGGCAATCTTTCAAGCATATAGCATAAATAATTCTTTTACAAAGACACTCAAAATAATGCTAATGCATTGCGCTCTATGGAAATTTTGTAGCAACTAAACTGATTTTAAAACTTTTTTTCACTGATTGAAAGTCCTAGGCCTATAGGGTCCTAGGCGTATATGGAGAATTCCTCTGTGTGGAATTTTCTAAGGGATCCTAGCCCGTATTTTCGCGAGGTTTTTGAAAAAAACACGGAAAACTGCGAGCGGCTAGGTCGACAGGCGCAACCGGTGTTTGAAGCTGCATCTCCCGCCTCTAGGTTTGAGAGCAGACCCTCTTAGACACTGGGGGGGACCCTGAGTGTTATAGGCTACCTTTTATGCATATATCACAAATAGTTCTTTTACAGGGATACTCATAAGAATTACATTACGCTCTATGTGTATCTCTGTAAGTACTGAACCGATTCCAAAACTTTTTTCACTGATAGTAAGCTACACTATTCTTGAGTATTATAGGCTAAAATTAATGCATGTAGCGCAAATAGTTCCTTTACAGGAACACTCAAAATAATTCTAATACATTACGCTCTATGGGTATCTCTGTAACTATAGAACCGATTCTAAAACTTAAGTTTTCGCTAATAGAAAGCTGCACTATTCCTGATTAACATAGGCTAAAATTCATGCATATAGCATAAATATTTCTTTTACAAGAACACTCAAAACAGTTCGCAAATACTGTCGTAACCGTCTCTATTCGCCAAATGCCTGAAAAAAATCTAAATTTAGTAATTTTACATACTCTGTTATTTTAAATGAAGTATACTACCATGCATTATACTTCATTTAAAATAAGTAAAAAGCAAATAATATTTAAATGCAGTTTCTTTAGTCGCAAACATATTTGTTATTCACACATGCTTCGTTTCTCTCGGGACCTAATTCTAAAGCCGACGCGGACGAAGTCGTGGGTAGCCGCTAGTAAGAAAAATAAAATTCGCTATGACACTAGATTTGTAGATCACGTGTTTAACGTTAATGATTTAGTTATGCTATCAGAATTTCAATATCCTAATTCCAGAAAACTTAATTCTCCTTATTCAGGTCCATATACTATATTAAGAAAATTGTCCAAGGTTAATTATGAAATTGACAAACCCAACCAAATTAATAAAAGAAATTCCAACATTGGTCATATAAGTAGATTAAGGAAGTATTACCCTCCGGAAGAGTTCAAATTAAGTGAAGAAAATGATAACTAAACATTTTGCACTTTTCACTACACACACCTTATAGTAGCTGGATCAAAAGTTAGCTTTTATTTTGTGAAACTATTATTAAGGAGTTAAAGGATAGGTATATTGTCGAAGAAATTGTATTCAAAGGTAAAGAGTGTTTACGAATGAAGTTTCGTAGATAAGATGATATGGCATTTTAATTTTTGGAATTATTTTTGTTATGGTTAATATAGTGATTGCTGGAAGGACAGTTGAAAAAATACAAATAATGATTTTAAGTAAATTTGATGTTAAAGGAACTTTTGCAAGAAATGTTGACTTAAGGAAAAGTGATCGTGAAGAAGTTGAAAAATCAAGTTTATCTAAGTGTATATAATTATGTAGGCCTACTATTTGCTCATATTTCTGTTATTTCTATTTTAAATATTTGTGTGTATTGTAGAATTTTAATAGTGTTGTTTATCAAAAATATTGCAGTATTACAGGAGGAATAAGGATCTTAAAATATATTCAATTTCTTATAGCAATTTTCAGTAATTAAAGTCAACATTGGCCTCTATGCGTCTGAATTGAGTGTTGAATGGCCACAACACTTGAGTCAACACATATTTTTCCAAATTCACGAAAAGCATAAAATGCGATAATTCTTATATCTTTTGGGATCCTTACAAAAAAAAAAAAAAATCTTTTACGTTAAGTATTATTTCTTTGAAAATGTTGAAGATTATGGTATGTTATATATAAATTTAGCCCAGGTGAAGTGAGGAAGAAATGGAATTGTCGAGTTTGTGTTGCAAGAAATGTCTCCCTGGTATCTCGCTTAAAAATGGGGGATATGTCATACAAGCTTAAAAAGGGGGGGTATATCATACAAGTGATCATTTAATTAAAAACATCTTTCACTTTGGGGGCATCTGGATTATAAATTGTAATTTCAAAACATGGTGCAATACTTGTTGCCTAGGAGGGTCTAACCTGTCAATCATAAAGGTGTCTCGCCAGCAGGTGCCTCCCATGTCTGTTAATTTAACAAATGAGGATTTTGTTATGGTTTTGTGGACCAACTAGATGATGGACAGACAGAGCTGCCGCCTAGTGGACACTCTGTGAACTTAACTAACAAAACCAGGAGACATTTACCGCAGAGCAGCTCTTCCTGACTTTGAGATACTTCCAAACTCCTCTGTACATAGCTTGTAAATAGTCTATTTATGCCTTAATAAAATATTCCAGATGGACGTTGCCGTTTGTGCTGTTCTTAAACCTCTCACGCACAACATATATATTGTCTTTTATTTTATATTATTTAAGCACAAAGTTAGCACCCTCAGTTAGTACTTAACTACTAAGTTAGGTAAATTTTATGAATAAGATTTATTTTAAGTTTTTTTACATTAAAAAAATATAATTCACTGTAGTTTTAAATTTCTTTTTTATATCAACATTCAGAATATTTTCAATACTGCTACACATTTCTGCATAATTATCAAACATAATTTTTCTTATAACATATTCTTTCAATTATTTGTAATTCCATTTTGGAATGTCCATTGTGAATGTTCTTAAATAAAAGAAGTGAAAAAAATATTAAATTTCCTACCAGGGTATATCCAAAGGTAGGTAGAGGGGGCAGGGATGTGGTTTCTCCCCTTAAAATTTTTTTAAGCATAAAGTTTACAAAATTAATAGGATGGCTTTCAAACAATATAAAATTGTGTATAGCTTAGTAAAGTATTTCAGGGGTTCAAAATCTACTAGTCTCATAACTCTGTGGGCCATCCTAAAATCGTAATTAACTCTCTTTATGTGAGATTCTGTCTTTTCCATAGTTTAAAATCCCATCAACTAATTATTGTTTGATTACATGTATGACAGAAGATTAAAGACTATAGGGTTAGGTTAAATATAAAAATATGTGTCAAAAATTATTAACTGCTATTTAACAACAAATGAATGTTGGTCTTTGAAGAAAGATATTATATAATGATACAGCTGTAAATTTAAATTTGCATCATAGAGGAACCAGTAAACTAATTTAAAAATCTAAATAATGCATTCAAAAATTTTGTGATCCCCCCCCCCCCTGAATTGTTGTGACATTTACTCATTAGGATCATAAAGGAGTATTCTGATAGTGAGTTTTACAAGCAGTTCAGGCAGTAATGGTCTAGCACTTTCAATTTTTTGGCTTTATTGCAATCATCATTATCATTGATTGTTAAAGTTTAAAAGTAGCATGCAATAGTGGAAGCAAAGTACTAAAAAGAAATATATATTGAAGATTTGATCAGTATGTTCCACACTATCCTTATTTTATCATTTTACTTACATGTTTTATTTTTAAAAATTCATTTTTAAAATATTTTTTTATTTTAAGTATTTTATTCTTGTTTTATTAGGTTACTTACAATATCGATCCATCAGAACTTGGTGGGGGAGAATACCGATCATTTCAACACTATCTTATGAAACAAACTCTTCATATAGATTTATGGAATGGGCAGTCTTTGGTTTATTTTGGAACAGCTTTACTTCCTTTAAAGGTATTTATACATGGCAGTTTAATCCATCATCTAAACATATATGAATAAAAAAAACTCGGCTGTTCGAGCCTCGTCAGAGAGAGATCCCCCTGAACCCCCCCTAATTTTTTAGTTTCATTATTGCCATATTAAAACGATATCAATTGACTTTGTCATTTTATCGCTGATCTTTCGCGTATTTCTCCTGGTGACCCTATGTTGAAATTTTTATGAGCGTAACCTATTTATAGAAAAATACATGTGAAGCATATTCTAGCTTACAAACTAGCTTTTACACCCCTATAGCTTACGAAATATTGTAACAATAGATTAAAGCTGTTGTGAACTAATAGTATTTAAATATATGTAAAAAATACATGTGAAGCATATTCTACAGCTTACAAAATATTGTAACAATATATTAAAGCTGTTGTAAACTAATAGTATTTAAATATATGTAAAAAATACATGTGAAGCATGTTCTACAGCTTATGAAATATTGTAACAATAGATTAAAGCTGTTGTGAACTAATAGTATTTAAATACATGTAAAATTATGTCGCATTTTTGGGACACATTTTTCAAATAAAGGGTGTTGAGAGATAAAATGACATAGTCATTAAAAATATATATAGAGAGAAAGTGATATTAACTCAAACCGTCCATGCTAAAACATTTGATATTGCCTGGTCAGAAATGAAACAATAGCCATTTTATGTAGCTAGTCAAGTTTTCAAACAATATTTGTATCATTATTGTATTACATTTAGCTTGCATAAACCTTTTAATAAATGCATCTTAAAGTATTTTTGCAGACAAGGGAAGGATGCTATATGTGCTTTTTTGGAGTTAGACATCATAAATTGTGAATTTCCAGATGAAACTTTGAGTCAAACTGCAACTTTCTCCAAAACTTGTAAAGGGAAACTGCATTTACGATTAGCTAGCATACGCCATCCATTGACTTCTAAATCTCTTGAAAAATTGGAAGGTATGTTAAAATTTTTTACAAAACAAACTTTGGTCTTCTAATAACTCTTAAAATTTAAGCAAATAAATAATGTAATAACAAAAGTAAGACTTTTTGTTCTTCCTTTTCATAAGAATCAACAAACATTTTTAATGTGTATATCTGAGGCAAAATTAACAATCAAACCTTTAAAAATTAAACATGATAACTTGATGATAAATAAGTTCTTGTTATCATGCAGTAATAAATTTATTGATTCAATTAAACCACCATTCTTCTATGTTATAATTTTAAAGACTGCATATCATTGTAGAATGAATATATGCTCATAGATTTTCAGAACTACTTTTATTGAAAATTTTCTTGTTATTAAATATCTAAAGCAGGGTTTACCAAGCTCTGTGTTTCATGAAAAAATATTAATAATAAAGCTGTTTTTTTTTCTCTATTTTGACTATAATAATTTTACATATGAATTACTTGTGTGACAATCATGTTGGTGCCAACCAAATATTATCCACATTTAATAACCAATCATAGTAAACTTGGACTGGTAGTTCTCACTAATCCCATGAACTACATTCAACCTAACCCAAACATGCAACAGTTATGTTCTGTTTCAATGACAGCAACTTGGGGCTCATGAATGTAAACAAACACGGTTCCAATTTTACACCCTTACAGCACAAATACAGGACAATCTTGTAGTACTAGTAAGTTTGCTAATATTGCTCGAACACCTGATGCAACCGTAATGAGTTAGAAGTACTCTTGTCTCAAGTTAGAAGTACTTTCCCAATGATAAGTTATATCTTTACCTTAAATTTACATACACATATGCTTCATTAAAATTCAAAAACCCTTGAAGTGCTTCATCCATGAGATAAAGTTAGGAAAACCCTAGTCTAAGAATAATATTTTATAATTATTTGTGCATTTTAAATTTAATCTATGTTCTTTCAGAAGATGGTTTGAAAGCAGATTCATGTATTATTTATCCAAAGACTGAGAAAAAGAATTCAGGAAGCTCAGGTAAGTACAATTCTATATTTATCATCATTCATCATTTTATCTTTTTATACGGTATTTGAATTTTCACTATGTGCTTCTGTTATAAAATGACCTATGGTTTTTGTCTTTTCTTGTTATTCTAAGGTTACACTAATATTGTCCGATTGGCAAATAAATATAAAAAACTGCTTCTAACATAGGTCATGTGATCTATTCAATAGGTTCTAGAAAATGTGTGATGTTTATATTAATTCTTCATTTGCTGAATGATTTAACACTTTATCTACCAAATTAAGATTGCCAAGACTATCAGCTGGAAACTTTCTTTTCGCTTGTTTTAGTTAGACAGTGAATGATCAATATAATTACTTTAAGATAAAAGAAAATTGGAGAAAAAATTAAGAAACTCTAGCTACATGTCTGATGGCTGTTTCATAAGCAGTTATAGTCTTTTTCAAAGGAGTATACCACAAACAAAACTGAAGCCAAGTAACACTTTTAATGGCATACTTTTGGGAAATCTAATCCTTTAATCATAAAACTAACGTCTGAAAATTCACTAATGTTCATACATTTTTTCATTAGCTTGATATGATTAGAAAGTAAGCAGAAAGCTATCCATTTAAAGCAATAATACTTTAATAGAACATACAGTCATTATGTAAGCTGATTAAATACAGTAACTTGATAATGATTTTTCAAAGAAATGGTCACAATGAATGAATAGAAATTTCAATTTATTTTTACAGTGTTTCTGTTAATAAAGGTTCAAAAAATCAGACTGACCAGAATAATAATTTCTGCAAATTAATGTATCTTTTACTATAAATGATAATACCTTAAAAATACATATTTTTAACAGAATAACTTAAAAATATATATATATATATTGGTAACTAAAATCAGTATCCATCTCAACTCCTTTTATACGAGGTGCCTCTCAAATTCTTGCAAACTTTTAGAAATAATTGGAAAAAGGAAATTATCACCAAGAAGTGTAATGGTTAGAGTATTTTATGCTTTTACATTAGGCTACTTACAATATTGACTTATCAAAATGTGTTGCTGGAGAATACTGATCCTTTCAGTACTCACACAGTATCTAAAATTCTGAGTTTGATAATTTGTTTATTTTCTTCTGATTTTTATCATTTGTCACATGACAAATGTGATTCTTCGAATTTAAAATCTTTTTTTATAAAGTTCCATCATGGCAAACAACCCTTCTCACCATTTTTTTCCTTTCCTGCAATTAAACTAGTTCCAGAAAACCATGCATGTGTGTCAAAAAAATTCAGGCTTTGCCGACAAATGCATAATGAAGGGCAGAAATGCAGCTTTATGTTCTAAAGCATTCCATTTTCAATCGTTTTCCATCACTCCTAAAAATGATTATTTTTCATTTGATATTGTTTTGTTTAATCCTCCAATTCCTTAAGCGTAAAAACTGTCAACAATTTTTTACTTAATATTTTTTATGTTACCAAATTTTTTACAAGCTGCTGACCACCTAATAGAAGACATGACCCAAGTTAGTTATTAGTTTTTTTCTGCTTCAACAATATCTATTTCTGGCAACAAATTGCTTCAAAAATGCTTTTTTTCTCTCTCCAAAATACTGTTTCAGCTGATACAACTCTTATCTTTTAATATTTAATTGAAAACAAGTCCTCTGATCTTTAGAATAAAATCTCCTGATTTTGCTCTTGTCAGATTGGCGACTCTGTAAATATTAATCTAATGCTTTTCATAGCTTCACAGTCTCCTATATTTAGACTATTACTACATAAATTAACTAAGTTTTCACATCCTATAAAATATGAACCATAAATCATTTATTTTTGTTTAAAGTTCTGGCTTCAAAATATATTCTGTAGATATATTCTTGAATTTATTCTCAATATTAATTCATACAATTTTTATATATAAAATATATTTATGAAGTGATATTCAAACATTTTAGTAAATGACTTTTCTCAGGACATTGAGATAACATTCCTACTCAAAAAATGCTTATGCAAGATGTAAATTACAATAAATGTATATGTTTATGCTCTAAAAGTGCGTGGTGTAATGAATTTTGAAATTTCAGTTTAAAAAGTAATATTTTTTTTCTTGAAAGAGTTTATCAAAGGATGTATTTTTACCCTCCGCTAAAGAGGGTAATAGTTTTCGGCAGACGAAAAAAGTCGTGGATGATAATTGATAGTAAATAAAATCTTACAGATCTCACGGAAATTTGAAACACACCAAGATCCGACACATGATTGGAATAATGGATACTTGAAAAATTTCAAAGTAACGTCAGATGAAACAAAAGGGGAAACTGTAAGATTTTGTCAGAGCGTCTGCGACTGGCTGTCAAGTTCCCGAGGTTCCGATTTCATTTTTCAGAACTTGGATTTGTTTCCAGAGTCGCGTTCAAACTTTTGTCCCTCCTCGGAGCAAGTGGTGGTGTTCTGTCGTGGCATTTCGAAAATTTTCATTTTTGCGGGATCAGTGTGAAATAGCTCGTAGGCTTGGTATTTCACGCTCTACTGTTCAGTATTACATCGTTAAATATCAGAAGAATATACCCGGGACTGTTTTTCAAGGCCGCGCTGGCCGTCCTCGCCAGTTGTCTGATCCGGAAGAAAGTCATCGTGAAACTAACCGTCTATTTATGCAAAGAAAAAGGGAAGATCCAGATTTTCGTGCTCAAGAAGCGGAATCCAAATCCAGAAGACAAGACAGAAAACGTTTACGACTCTGTCTAGATATACCATCGAAAAGACCAAGAACAGATACTGATCTAAATGTAAGGTGTGAAGAACTAGAATTTCGTAAATTAGCTGAGAAATTTTTCGAAGCTGTTGCTGATGGTCCAATCCACCAATGCTATTGTTGTGATCGACTGTGGTTCAAAAAGTCAATAAGAACCCATTCCAAAACAACTTTACTGTCCAAAGGAGCGACAACGGACTTTATAAAACTAGTCTTTTACAAAGATATCGATGATATTGGCAAATTTTGCAAAACATGTTACGATTGTTTGATTAAATTGACGATACCAGAATTAGCTATAAGCAATGGCTTCGAATTCCCCGAAATACCGGATTGTTTAAAATACACCACTGGAAGAACGGTTGGTTTCTCCCCGTTTGATTTACATGCAAATACATCCTGTACATGGCTGCCAATACAAATTAAAAGGTTCTGTCAAAGAACCTCTTTAGCGGAGGGGAAACTAATTTCAGCTGAAGGCTGAATATTATAATTAAATTTAGAGGTAGTCAAAATCGGTTTTTTTTTTTTTTTTTTTATTCATTTGTGACCTGTACTTGACTGTGACACATACACTGAATATCACTAATCTAATGCATTCCATTAAATTAATTATTAAACTAAGTTTCATCATTTTCATGTGATGAATTTGTGTTTCAGTTCCTGTTGTATCAAAAGCCCGGCCAATAGTGGAAACAAATAGAGAACTGACACAGTTATTAGCATCAAGATGTGTAGTGAACAATTCACAAAGGTTGCCAGACTCTTACTTATCAGAGGAAAGAAAACGGAAGCTAGCTAGAATGGAAGCTGTCCGTAATCAAGAAAATGAAAGAAAAACTACCCAAGTTTTGGATGATGTAACTTATTTTTGTTAAATTGGATGATTTAAAATTTTATAACTGTGTGTGCTATAATTCAAAAATTATTTTTAATTTGATAAAACTAATTTTGCATATTTTATTAGATATGATTATGGCTGTGATAAAAAAGTATCAGGAATGGTTGAATTAAAATACATAAATAAATAAATAAGTGAAATAAAATAAATACCAGTGTAAATTTTTACAGTTTTTTTAGATTATTGATGAGGTTCTGTTTAGTATTTTTATTTCATTTTATTACATCTGAAAATAAATTCAGTTGAGTTTAAAGACATTTTGAACATAGAATAAAGCATTTTCATGGTTGATAATTTATCAATTTTTGAGTATTATACAGGGATCAACTACTATTATGATTAATTTAAAACACAAAATATCAATTATTTTCAGAAGTTTTTATTATTTAAAGAGTTTAAAGATGCTTAAGATTAGTGGAAAGATTGACTAAAAGAAGATTAAAAAAAAAAAAATATGTTAAAGCAATAAAAGTTTCACTTTTCACCAAACACGGAAAACTTTAAAAACAATAAGTCTTTCACAGACTCAATATGCCTCTGATTTATTATTTTTTATAACATTGTTTATAAAAAAAAAAAAAACAGTATGTTGCAAACACTTTTATAAGAATAGATGAAGTTTTCTTTCTTTCTTTTTCTTTTTTAAGTACATCAAATGTAGCTTACTGTGAAAAATCAAAATAAAAAATTTTATTCCTAAACAGAAACTGGGAAGCAAATCAAAAATTCTTATTTCAAATTTTCTTATGTATTATATTATAAAATCCAAACAAAACATACTTTTTGTAAACTTTTTAAATTGCCAATATAATATTATTTGCTTTATTCAAATTTACATTTTAAAAGTATTTATTTCTCTATTTTAGGGCATGCATCATTTTTTGAAAGAGAGAGAACGAGATCTGCTCACCATTGAATCATACATTCAGAAAAACAAATCTGATATGATTGAATCATTATTACATGCTTCAGTTACGTATGAAAAGGTTATTTATCCAGTCATAGGAAATAAAGCTTACTTTGAGTTTGTGCTAGAAAATCCTTTTCCTGAAGCAAAAGAAGTTGAAATATCCTGGAAATGTGTTGAATTAAGGTCTAATTAAATTTGAAGAATATATTATGTTCTTTTATGAATGTACCAACATGGTATTATTCATAATGTGCTTGCTCAGTAATATTTTACAGTAGCTGAGAACTACTTTATCTCAAATATTTTTAAAACTTTATTTCCACATTTAAAAGCAATAGTAATATTTAAATTTATAAACAAAAACCAGAATTTTCTACTTATTCCTGTGTTTGTAATTTAATATTTTGTCAGTTGATTATCTTATCATTGAAAACTGAAATACATTGACACTGTTTATGGCCAACTGCAGGTAATTAAGAGAGTTTTGCCTAAGTAAATTACTACAGGATATTGCTGGGTGTGTTTTGTGCTATTTGACACTTAAGTTGATCTTTTTTAATGAAGGGCTAAAGCCTGAATTATGCCTAGTGATAATTAGCAGTGATTTAATTGATAAACAAATTTATAGCATAGGATGTATATATATCCCAAGTTTGATGTAATTATTTTTTACAAATAAATTAAAGTATAATCAGTAATTTTTAAACATTAGTAAACTAAGTCATTATGTCATGGCTGCATCTGAGATGCTCTTTTGAATTGTGCTTCTAATTGCTACAATACTGTTACATTTTCAAAAAATGATAGCAGTATTAGTAAAATTTCATTTGTTTAAATTCTACAAGCCAATATAATTTAACATTATTAATTTTTTCGTTCATTTCACCTCTGCATAAAGGATTCTCATAAATTAAAATATAAGTATTCATATAGACAAAAAAAATTAAAATTCAAAGTTTTATCTATTAGTATTGGATCTAAATAGTCATGTTTCTAGAAGATACCCGATTTTTAGATTTTCTGCATTTTAGTTATTGATTAATAAAAATATTGTTTTTTCGAAGTTATTTAAATAGTTGTATGTATATAAGATTATATAAGATTTTTAACACGTATATAAGATTTTTAATGACATGTCATAGTAACTTATTTTTATTTATTTTCTAGTTTAGTGGTAGATAATAAACTATGGCAAATGCTCAGAAACATGCATAGCATTCCAAAGAAAGTTGAACAGATTTCTTTTAATAATATAAATTCAAGCGTGCCATCTGTGCTATTACAACCTAAAGAGAAAGTTCATATCCCATTCACTTACTGTAGTTTAGCTGCTCAGTCTAGTCAACTAGAAGTGTTTAAGGTACTACATGTTATATTAATTTATTTGTTTGAACAACAGCCTCTATTGCTGTTATTTTAAAATACAAAATATATTTTAATAAAATTTGCTTTATATGAGGCATCTATTCTTCTAAAATAGATATTGCAGATGTTATTTTTGATATCACTTGTAGTAAAAATTAATGTTCCACACTTAATTTATAATAATACTAATTTAAAAAATATATACAGTAGAGTCCCGCTAATCTGATCTTCGCTTAATCCAAGGTAGCACTTAGAGATATGTGAAAATAAATTAAACATATTGTATTTATTTAGTAGAATTATAATTTATTAAACTTTATTTTCATTTATCTTAAGTCTCTGTAAAAACATTTAAGTTAACATAAAACTTCCCTTTCCCCCAATAAGTTTTCCAACTATCCTCACCTAAGTCCTAACAATGTTTTTGTAGTTTGTTATGGAGAATTGTGAAAAATAACAAATCTATTTTTATATTCTGTGCATATAACTGTTTCTTTTTATACACACACAAAAAATATTCTCTTATATTACTTACATGTACCTTTGTAAAATACAGGCTAGTAAATATTCAAAATAAGTGAAACTGTATGTAAAGATAAAGCCAATACTATTTAAAGTCTAAGATAAATTATTTCCAAGTTATTTTTAATCATTATGTTAAATTAAAATAGTGTTTTATTATCATAATAAAATAACTAGATCCACCATCTGGCATACTGCAAGTGTAAACAAACCAACTGGTTGCCGCTTAACTATAAATTTATTCCATTTGTTGAAAGCAGTATGATATCATCCTTGATGTGTAACCTCATGTGAATAAAACAAGAAAAAAAATTTGTTTTCCTTTCCAGATTTAGGAAATATGCAAATTTGAGTTGTGAAGCATGGGCAAAGTAGTATGAAAAGAGGTGCTAGTCAGTCCTGGCTGCCTATCAGAAGAGTTCAATACATGAGTCTGTTGCAGCTGCCTGTAGAGGGTAATGAGAGTTTAGGCCTTGGATTGTTTAAAACAAGCTGAAAGCTTTAGGAAAGAATAGTTACCTTTAACCCTTTTCGATACCAGAAAATGATAAGCCCCTCATTTGAAATAGATACAAAAAGTTCTTAACCTCTTTTCAGGCTGCTATAATGTTGTTTTATAGAAGTTTTTTTTTTCTTTGTATTTCTGTCATTTTGTCCTGGATGAATTCTTTTTCTAAATAAACTGTTTTGATGTTCAAAGACTTGTTTTTATTTTTTGATCCATGATATACCTCTGAATTCTCAAGCAAATGTAAATTTAAAGTGAATTGAAACTTTAGTCAAGTTAATTTGATAGGGACTGTTGCTACCTTTTCAGCACTAAACTTAAGTGTGATGCTATTTAAAATACTCTTTTATACTTAAAAGTCTGTGTAGTTGTTATTTTTTCTCATTTGATCTCTCTGCACATACTAAACTTAAATATGAATTTTTCTTTTTCATTTTATAATGCAACCTGCACATAATCCGAGTTAGTGTCAGTCCCAATCAACTTGGATTATCGGGACTCAGCTGTATTTTAAGAGTAGATTAAAATTATTATTCAGTGCAGTCTATAATAATAATTAGCAAACAAAAATTTTATTTGCTGCTAAGATTTTATATTTTAAAGGATATATATATATATATATATATTTATTTATTTGCAAAAATTCACGTATTTTTAGACTGCCTCTGGCCATTATTTTACTTCAGACATTCTGGCATCAGTTCCTGTTTCAAGTAATTTAATCTCAACCACTGTCAAGGTAACTTTTTTCATTTGTAATTTTTTATTCTTTTATCAGAAACGATGATATATTCATATAAAAGTAGCAATTATACTTTTTTTAGATAAAAATTTTATAAATATTTTGTAAAAGCATTCCTTCAACATTTGTAGTAATGATAATAAAAGAACAAGATTTGATACTATTTTAACAGTAATTTTTAAATCATCCAAATCTTAAATGGGACTCCATAAAAAATTGGTTAATAATAGTTACCAGAGACATTTTAATTTGTAAATGCATATATTAATTAGAAATTAAGTTTCTTTTGTGACAAGATCAGAGCAAGTGCATTTTCATTTTATTATGTTTTTTATAGTATGACATAATTTTAATGTTTTTTTTTTTTTCTCTGATTTTGTAGGTGCGATTTATGACTCAAGATCAAACTCTATTAGCTATACTAATTTTAACGATTCAACCACTTCCTCCTTCAGTTACTCATGTTTTTAAGTTTCTATCAATGGAGCATTCTATGTTCAGAAAAGTTATTAGAATCAATGCTGGTATATACTATAACAGTTTTCTAATGTTATATTTCTGCATTCCTTTCAGAAATTTATATTTATTACTTTGATGTATGAGATGGTTCGATATGTGTCTGAAATTATTTATGCATTTTATAAACTGAATATTTGAAGTGAGTGAAAATTTTATGAAATTGAAATACAAAGTATGTAAGTCACAATATATATAAAGTGAAACTTGCCAAGTTGACCACCTAGTGGTTCCAACTTTTAGTGATCAACTTATCAAGGTCAAATACTTGCTTTTTGATATCTATATTTTATCATCTACATTACATAGTATATGTAGTACACTGCAAAATTACACAAAGTATAAAATCAAAATAATACAAAATAGGAATAATAATATTGCTTATTAGCATTAAACATAAGTTATATGTACATATTGCTGTATTACATATTTATTGAATATTGTCTTAGTACATACAGTTATTATGTATACTATATACAGTAATATGTTGAACAGAAACAAGCTAATTTAATTATGAAATTCAATTTATTACTGTATTAATACATTTTGCATAGTGCGTTAGTTTTAATAATTTATTATTAAAATGTTATTTTTTTTTTGTTGCCTTAATAACTAACTTAACCACTTGAAACTATTAGCATCATTCTCGGGCATACTTCAGAGCGGATACATGCATATTTTCTCACAACTCCCAAAATTACAAATGCTAAAAATTCATTCATGAATTTTCAGCATTTGTGTTTTGCCCCCCCCCCCCAAAAAAAAATGTCTACAACCAGTCCTCTTAAAATAGAAGGTCACCACGATATTGACAGCATGCTGAAAGGGGCAGTATGATAGCACATACTGTATTCAGTATGGATATGAAGCAATAAATAGAAAAAAATATATAGAAGTTGTTAGAAGAAAGACAAAAAAAAAAAAAAAAAAAAAAAAAAAAAATTCTGGAAGTGGTCAACTTACAAATGCTTTGAGCTATGCTTTGGAGCAATTTCTACATAATCAGCTGGTAAAACATGCAAGTTAGACTGTGGTTAGCTTATAAAGGGTTCACCCAATGTTAAATTTAGCCATTCTGTTCTTGGTCATTCAGGCCAACTGAGACAAATGGTCAACTTAACAGGTTTCACTCTGTTTGTGTGTGTGTGTGTGCGTCTATATATAAGTGCACTAGTGAATAATTTAAAGTTTACATTTGTTCTATTGTATATAATGGTGTTTTTAAGGTACCTTTTCTGAAACAAAATTAAGTTGCTTATCATAAATTAATCCTATATTTTTTAACATAATTAACAACATTCTTATTTAACATTTATTTTGGTATTTTACTAGTTTTCTTTTTAGTGTACTAATTTTTTATTATGCATCAGTCACAATGTTTCCTGTTTATTATATTTATTATGATGTTCATAAATATGCAATATAAATTTAGTGTAAGCTATAGTTTGTATAATTAATGTAAAAACATGTTAAATTATGGGATTTCTCTTCAAGGCTCCAATTTATAACGTAACTTCTCCATTACTTTGCATTCACACTCTTAATATAGCAATTAAGCAATGAATAGTGTTTGGTATAATTTTTTTTAAAATCAAGCTAATTTTCAAAAAGACAAGTTTTGAATTTGAAATAAAATATCTGGTTTGTTTTAATTATTGTAGAGATAAACATTGTTTAAAAACTTATATTTTTGCTAAAATGATCTTTTTCCAATTCTTTCTGTTTATAACATGCTTTCAAAATTATCTCTGTATTGATTTATTTAATGCACATCTTAAAAACTAACTCAATTTTATATTTTTAATTATCCTACATTTAGAAAATAACAGAAGCCAGAAGATATCTGTCAGATGCTCTGATTCAGAGGCTGTTTGCAGTATACAGGAACCACACGACTGGGAAGATGACATCATTATACACATAAAGGTCCTTTAAAGTTATCTAGCATATACTATCTATGCAGTTTCTTGAATTTATTCTCGAATTGCTTTTGCAGGTTGATTGTATTAATTTAATTAAAAAGCTATGTCTATTTCGTCCTTATGTTAAATATTCACTGATTGGAAATGTAGTTAACGTCTACTTCGACTTTTGAAGTAAATTGATGCAACAACAAATCAAGACTAGGAAAGATTAATTCCTTTGTTATATTGCCATCTGCAATGAGAAATATTGTAAAACTTATAATTGCAATTAAATCTGGTTTCAGTTTACTTTCAAATATTTAAAACTGTAAGTTAATTTTCTCCAAAAAACTAATTAGAAACTAGTTGTAAATATTTGATTTTTTCCCCCCATAGGCACCTACTAAATCATCAGGAAGGTTAAAGGAATTTTATTTATTCTTGTACAAAGATTCCCATCAAGTTTCTGCATTTCAAACATGGGTTATAACTATATGCCCCATGCAGCGGATTGATCTGTCTTGCATATCTGGCCAGTTGATGAGATCATCATTACTGATAAGGTATAAGTTAATATTTAGTTTAAACCATGTATTTTATTACCTTTATAATTTGTTTTTATAAAAAAAATTAATCTTCATTTTTGGCATTTTTACCTAATATTTATCCTTTATTTTCTTTAAAATTATTAACTCAAGAAGAGCAAGTGCGTGAACCATAATCATATTAACCATTTGAAAGGCTAAATGTATGTTTGAGTGGTTTTAATGAATACATAAAGTGTTCAGTTTTGATGAAAACTGGCTTAATAAAATGAGATTTTAATTAGTTCCTTCAAAGTAGTTTACTTCTACATTTTCTTCCATTTCATGAAGAGTGCTTCATGGTTGTTGTCTTAAAATCCTAATTAGACTCAAGCTAAAGTTTTTTTTTAAATAACTTTAAAGAGAGATTAACTTATAAATTTTAGATATGACAATACAAAAAGTATGTTGCCCTATCAGTTATATAAAAAGATTGATGAGCCATATTTTTAAAACTATGCCTGATGAACAAAAAGAAAAGCAAATAAATAACTGAGGCACTAAATCAATGAATTAAAAAAAATAAGTTTTTTTTCTTTATGATTCTTGGATGATATTTGTAATTAAAGCATCTGAATTTTGAGAGAAAAGTCATACAAAATATACTTTATTTTCAATTTTTCTCTTCTTCTCTTGGTTCTTCCTCTCTCTCTCTCTCTCTTTCTTCTGCTTTTGAACATTAAAAATTTTTTAAAAAGATTATCGCCACTTATTTTTTTTACAGCCAGGTAAAGTTAAATGTAATTAATGCATTTTGCTTAGTTATAGTTAACATTTCAAAAAATCTCACTGGCAAAAATTTTTTACCCACAAAATACTGCAACAATCTGTAAATGATAAGTATAAAATATATGTATTGTTCTAAATCCATATGAAATTTATAATAAGGGTCTGTGCACAAATGATGTCATGTTTGGAGGGAAGTGAGAGTCCATCAAATTGTAACAGTTTGTGACAAGGCTAGGGAAGAGATAACCAAAAGTGTGACATAACAGAGTTCATTTAAAATAAAAACGTTTAAAATCAGTAGATTAAATTTTGAAGTTATTTGAAACTAAAAATGAAATATAAAATATGATCTGTAATGTAATATTTTGATTCTGAATTACAAACGTATATGTTTATGTTATATAGTGTGGCATGTGAAAAAAGGCGGGAAAGGTGTCAGAAATTTAGAACAAAATGGGACATTATTTATAAACAATCTTTAACCTAAGGGGGAGAAAAACAGTGTGATCTTACTCATTTACATTTTCAATAAATCATTACAGATTTTTTTTTACAGTGACATATTATTTATTTGAAAAATTTCTAAGTATGAATTATTGATTTTTATGATTTCTTCTCACAGAGGTACTCATGCCACCAACCTTGTTAGATGCTATTCAAGTTCACCTGACCTGCAGTTGGATCCTGCAGATTCATTTTTACTGTCACCATTTGCTGTACAAGAGCTTTCGATGAACATACGATCATTACTGCCAGGAATAAAGTATATTAATCTAGTTAATTAAAATTATAATTATTGTTCCTATTTTTGATTATTAGAATAAGCAAATGTAATTATTGAAGAAAAAAAATGTTTAAAGTTTAAGCAATTTTATTTTTTCTTTCAATTTTAAATTATGATGAGTGTTAAGTTATTTTTTTCTTTACAAATATCTAAACGACTCATTAATTTTGTTACTGTATTTCCTCACATTTCTAAAGCCTAGTTGGAAAACTTCTTCTTTTAAAAAATTTTTCTTAATGGAAAAACCATCAAGGAATTTCTTATTTTGTGGATATACAAACTAGCCATCATCAATTCTTGATAAATTATTAAAGGAACATGAAGGGAAGAATATAAAAATGCCTCTTTAGTTACCGAGTTGAGTTTTTTTGATAGATTATTCTTGTTTGATAAGCTGAAAGCAGGTAAAAACTTTTTTAAATTTAACCCTTGAGGAATATTTCTATAAGCACTATCTAATCTGAGTAAAATTTGTTGAAGGAAAACTTAAAGCTAACCAATATAAGTCACACAATAATATACCTATTTTCAATATTATTCCACACCTGCTTGATCCAAGAAAGGAAAACATATCTATGAAGCATCATTAGAGAAAAGTTAACTGTGTGCACGTCTCATACATACTCGCACTAATTTTTCTTTCAAGACACTGAGAGGGAGATAATACAAAGCAGCACATTGAAAATGTTTTGTAAACTTTTAATTAAAAAAAGATATTATTATCTTTATGTTGATATAGAAGTATGTATACACACAGTTTTCTCTCTTTTTTTTTCAGGAATTAAGATTTTAAATAAGTTACATCTGAATTTGCATAAAATTGAAAGCATTGAGTAAAGTATCACAATATAAAATAAATTGAATACTATATTATTTTGATGTAGTAATATTATGTATGATCTAATACGATATTTGAATATAAGTCGTATTTTAACTCATGTTATTGATAAAATTACTCATGATGCAAGTTTATCACGCAGCATATACCAAGTGCTTCATTCCATTTCATCAGAGAGATCTTTTGATTTTAGCACTATTTCTTTAATGGCATGCAGCTAAGTTTTATGCAATACATTTTATAAGAGGTTGTATGTATAAGAAATAGAAAAAAAAAAAAACTTTTAATGGTGATCCTGTATGCAAAAATTTCAAATTGAAAAAATGAAATCTGATCTTAGAAAAGTCATTCAATCTGCACTATACACAAATGAAATATTTGACTTAGTTTTAACATTTATCGTCAATGAGTAAAAGGCATTTCTTATTCTGTAAATAAGCTAAGTGAAAAAAATATTTCCAGTATATTTTGACTGTCATTTGTCTTAGTATGGGAGATAATGGCACTTTGGGACAAATTATTTTAACATAGCTCATTTTTATATGACTACTTGTTTGCTTGTTGCTCATTAGAAAATCGGCCACCAGTCAATCCAGACTTTGTGGGTTAAATTTTGAGAGTATGACAAACACATGCAACTTGTACAAGAACTGATGGCAAGCATTTTGAATAAAAAATTGACACATTATATGTACTCTAATTTTATTTTTTAATGCTCACTTTTTATTTTTTGTTGTCTAAACTCAAAAAGTTAACCTAAAAATTTAACTGGGAATCATTTTCAGAAAAATCCAGAACTGCACAGGAAATTAAATGAAGATCAGTACCAAATTAAATAATTTGAGTGTTAATATTATACTTTGTTTAAAATTCAAAAATGTTTCAACAGTTGGATGGGAATCTTTGTTTTAATTTTTCCTAGTTTCACAGACAAAAGTTAGATTTAAAAGATACATTTAATTATGAGCTGCACAAAATAGTAATAATATTAAAAGAACAAAAATGAAATAAGTAAATATGCATAAAATAAATGTCAATATTAAAACAAGATCAAGCACAGATAAAGCACACACAAAAAAGTAAAAGTTTATATTCAGTTATTCACAAACTCTGTTACAAATTTTTAATTGAAATATTAAGCACTAACATAATAATAATTTGACAAACAAGTTCTTCATCAAATCGTCAATGTATCATTAAATAGTAGATTTAAAAAAATGAAATTCTTTGTAATGACTTTTTAAAGGATAGAACATTTTTCTGATTTGAATTTTTGTATGAGCATCATCAAAAAAAGTTATTTTTCTATTTTATTAAACAGTACATTATAAAATTTATTTAATAAAAAAGTAGCTGCATACCACTAGAAAACTTTATGCAACTGGAAGTATAGTGCTCAAGTTAGTAGTTTAAAAGATACCTCTCTGAAGAAACAGTTTGAAAAACCATGTATATTTTAACTATATTTGTTTTCTTATTATTATATTTCTTTTATTTAAAATTATTATCTTTATAGGCATTTTCAGATAACCATGGTGAATCAAGCATTAGAACTTGTGCTTCAGTCTTGGCTTTTGGTTTTATCTTGTCAGAAGCCCTCTGTATCAAGAGCATTTCAAATACATTTGAGCATTGGAAAGGAAGCTACTAAAGTATTTAAAGTTCTTTTTGCTAGATATTTCATTTCATTTGCCCATTAATTAATAATTTCAGCAATTACATTTTTAAAACTTTTTTTTTAGCTTTTTATATACCTTTAATAAACTGTTAAAAACTATAAATAGAAACAAATCAAATCTCCCCGCTCCCCTCCTTTTTAAATTTCTTGATCCTTTATTGTAATTTTTGCTAGCTTATATTCAACTTTTTATATCTAATTTTCTTTATTTTATTTTTTACAAATTTATTTACTGTCTTTATTTTGTTCCCTCTCAAAAAAAAAAAAAAAAAAAAAAAAAACTTTGAAAGGCCTTTTTATATTTACCGAAGCATATGCTATTTTCTGATAAATAAAACTCTTTATAAGTGTCTTAATAAACTGCTAAGTGTTCATTAAATGTATCAAACTTTCACCAAATAGAAATTAGAATATTACACTGAAATTAAATTTATTTAAAATATCTGAACATGTTTGAAGAATTTTTTGACAGAAGGTTATGCTAATAATAAAGTTTAGTAAAGTTAATTCAATATTTTTAAAATTCACCTCTGATATTATTATTTGTAAATGTAGATTTTGCACTAACATTTCAGGTTTGAGAAAAGTTTAATACCAACTTATAGTAAATTAAGTGGTAAAATTTTTATTTAGCTGTCAATAATATTAAATAATTCTATTTGTTTAATATTTTTTTAAAATAAATAATACTTAGAAAATCAAAATTATATGTATGTATATATATACACACATATAGCTCTGTAATGTCACAACATGTCTACATACTGGTCACTTGTGACTTCATGTGACAGTATGTGTAAGTTGCAGAGAGGTTATGGTGACTGCCTAGGACAGTTTTTGTGATGTCATATGGTTGCAACTGTAGATTCTTCTGTAACATTATGTGAACCCTTTAAAGCCCAAATGGTGTAAGTCCATTTTTCTAGTTTTGAGATATTCAAGGTTATTAAGGTTATTCTTAGGAAATTCAATGTTGTACAGCAACTAGGGCTGCTATTTTCACAGTTGCTAAGGGAGTTACAACTTACACCTTTTATGCTTTTAACAGAATGGCCTATGTTGAACAATTCTGTGACCCTAACTCAAAAAACCAAAAAATGGACTTACACCACTTGAGCTTTAATGGGCTCATATGTATGTAACCTAGTGTAACTGATAATTAGTCGCAATGCTACTTCACTGTGTGACATATATATAAGCCCATTAAGTCCCAAGTGGTGTCACTTTGCAACATCATATGTTTGAAACAAAAGGAGTACATTTACATCACATTTATGACATTAAAAATATGACAAAATGTTACTATCAACGTGATTGCTGTATGAAAATATATATTGCATTCTAATATATTTTATTTAATAAATTTAAATGAGAAATATTTTTTATAAGTATATTATTTATATATTTTTTAATTCTTTTCAGAAAATAACTTACACAAATCCGTATAATCAAGATAGAACTTTTGTGCTTCATTCTAGTCATCCACATCTGCTTCGTCTAAGAGAAAGTAGATTTAATGTGCCAATGGGTAAAAGTTACTGCATTGGATTGTACTTCCTTCCTCAAGACCATGTTTTTACAGAGACACTTTTTTTGTATCTTAATGACCTGTCCGATAAAAATGAAGAAACTTACTGCATGAAAGTAATATGTCAATAAATTGTATTTATCTATATTTGAAGTATTTTATTGTATTCTAAAAAAAATGATTTCAATAAAATAAACAGGGCTATACATATGTAAAGGCTTTTCCAATGGTAGGGGAAAACTTCTTACAACTAATATGGGATGGTTTCTTGTCCTGCTAGTCAGACATCTGAAAGCTGATAAAAGTCTTTCATTTTTTACACATTTTTCTTGCTCTTCATTTTAAGAATGTTTTCA
The DNA here is from genome assembly GCA_038373885.1 of Cheiracanthium punctorium. NCBI lineage: Eukaryota > Metazoa > Arthropoda > Arachnida > Araneae > Cheiracanthiidae > Cheiracanthium > Cheiracanthium punctorium. The sequence continues at coordinate 252,297 of JAWZYV010001729.1, read as the reverse complement.
TAAACACAAACTTTTATTTATTTTTATTCTCTTAATTGTCAAAACTGTCTAGATTCTTAAAAGTTTGAGTACCATAAATATTTAAGAGACTATTCTATTTTTTTTATTTAATATATCACATAAATAAAGCAGAAACTTTTTGTGTAGTACACAAGGACATGATATTGGACCTATTGGCTTGATATTTTGCATAAATACATGAAAAATCTTTGCTACTTTGAAATAAATATTCATAAAATGAACACACACACACACAAATAGTAAAGAAATATATTTAATTTGCATACGACCCTTTAATTACAAATTTGTAACTAGATTCTTAATTGCTGAAACAGGAATAATTTGCCCAAAAAGTTCATTTTTGAATCTTCAATATTGCATTAAATATTAGGTTTAAAATACAAATTTTCAAAAAGAGAGCATCGTTCTTCTAATTTTATTTATTTATTTTTGTATGTATGGTCACTATAAAATGTTATTAATATAGTTTTTAGTATATGGCTTTTTATAAATTATTATACATAAAATGTAGCTACATATCATTAGAAACTTTTACCAATTGAAAAAATAGTTGTGTAAGTCAATAATTTAAAAAGTGCCTCACTGACCAAAAAGCTTGAATTTTTCTATTTTAAATTAGAAAGCAGAATAATGAAGTATAATAAGTATTATAATGAGAAATATGGCTAACATTTTCAGATGTACTGAAAGATACATGGATCATTTTAATTTTAAAAAATTAAATTTTTGATTTAGTCAAATTTCAAAATATCAAATCACTAGCAAAACTTAAATTAATCAAATGTTCATTTCAGACATCAATTGTAAAAGAAGGAAGCTGAAATTATTGTTAAAACAATATGGTTTAACTTCTAAAGTAATGTTAAAAATTATTTGAATTATAAAGATCACAAAAATTTACAGACACACTTAAATTCAAGTAATATTATGGAGGAAAAAATAAGGCGGTAGTGGTATGCATGAAAATTTACCGTCACTTTATTGCATTGTAACTAGAAATGTAGTAAATAAAATTTGCATGCTGATTATGCTTAACATTTGACTAAAGACTGATAATCCGTTGCCAAAAAAAAAATGTTAAAACCAGATGCAAAACATCCTCAAATACCATAGAGTCAACTTTAGTACAGCATAAATATATGAGTCATACAGGTTGGACACAGTTTTGCTTTTTAGTTATAACTTTTCACTAGATAATAATATTAAAGTGTTCCATTAAAAAGCTAATCTTTATAGTTGGAATTTTTTATTACATATGAGCAATTGTTTCACTCTGAAAAAAATATATAGCCAATTTTATGAAAAGCTGATTTTTGGCTAAAATAAATTTTGCCTTAAGGTTGGACAAACTTTAATAAAATTGAAGGGTCTTCTGCTAAAAGATGGTAATTCCAATGTGCAATGCAAGTACATATGTACAGGGTAAAGTAGCTATATCCAGGGTGTCCAGTGCTAATGGTGCCCAATGTCTATTGCCTAAACTGTTAGTCAGAAACACATAGTTCCATTTGCAAAAATTTTTAAAACTGTATAATCTATTATATCAGAAACACAATAAAAGTTAATAAATCAATCCCTATAAAAGTTATGGAATTAAAATTTTTATACTGTCCCCCGATCCTATCAGTTATACTTAGAAAATTTTTATGAAATTTGAAGCACAATAAAAAAATTCGTCCTTCTACAACCAAAATTTACCGAGTTATAAAGCACACAATATTTTGACTTAAGTCATTTTTCCCCATTTAAAAATGTTCCGTTACGGTAAACTGTTGAGAGACCATATAAATATTGAAATTTTAAATTATAGGTTTTAATTTTATTTTTTGGCATAATGCAGATAAAGAAGCAAAGCTAATTTAAGAATACTAATCTTTAAGCAGAAGATTACAGTCAGGCTCTATAAAAAGTTAATGGAATTGCTAATAAATATTACAAGGCTAAAAACCATGTACATTAATTTTTCTCAAATTCATTTTTTATACAACCCCTATTTTGCTGCTCGAAAAGTGCTCTAACTTTAAGCAACTGTAACTCAGTGAATTTTGGTCGTAGAAAGACAATTTTTTTTTTTATTGTGCATGAAATTGTAAAAAGAAACTTTTTCTAAATATAACTGGTAGGACTGGGGGACCGTATAAAAATTTAAATTTCATAATTTTTATAGGAATTGTTTATTGATTTCGATTGTTTCTGACATAATAGATTATACGGTTTAAAGCATTTTTGCAACTAGAACTATGTGTCTCTGACTAACAGTTAAAAAAATAGCCATTGGGCACCGTTAGCACTGGACACCCTGTATATATAATTTTTCTTTTCAGCTTTTCCCTCTCAAGTACAGTTAAAGGTAATGGTAAGTACTATAAAAGTGCTTTAAGTCTCTTTGTCAGTCTAAATTCTGATGCAGCATTATGTAAATGAAATCCCATAGCTTTGTCTTTAGTCTGGTTTTTGGTCCTTGCCAGCTCCTGCTATTTGCAAGTCTTATTGGTAATTATTGCTAATTATTTCATGAGAGAATTGAATTTAGTGTTGTCTATATTTAATGCACATATAATGATAAATACTGGACTAACTAACTGGATTAACTATTAATGACTCACAGAAGAAGACTCTTATGTTGAAATGATTGTTATTACAACCTTATATCTTTGTGCAGAAACGATGGAAGGCAGCGCGTGCCACAAAGACAGAATAGAAGCAGGAAAGAACTTTAGCTTATGATGGTCAGAGTAAAAGTCCTTCAAAATTTTCAGGCAGAGTATATTATGCTCATCTTCTAGAATATTGATGATATGTGCATCAGCCTAGAATACTGCACCTAGAATATTGATCTAGAAGCACCTAGAATATTGATGATGTGTGCATCAAAGATGAACAATGAGGCAAAGTTAGGAATTTAGACAAAACAAAGCTTTCAAAGTAACCACCAATGAGCGGAATGAATAAGCATTAGATTGTTAAAATGGAGAATTAGATTTGATGCAATGCAGAACAGATTTGAAAAAAGTTTTTAATTGTAAATTTATATTAAGCTCCTGTATTTTCCAATATATCGCATAAATAATGTTTACAACAGAAACTGATGGTTTGGGTATAGTAGCATTTAATTTACAAAATTGTTGATGGAAAATAATTCATATTAATTATAGATGATTAAGAAAAAAATCAGAAAGCAGTTTAAAAAGAGATTAATGAAATTCACTATTATTAGTGCAGATGCATAAGCAGGAGATAGCTGATAAGGCTGAGCAATCCCTGAAACAAATAAACAGAGCATGCAGAAACACACTTAATTTTTAAACTATGTTAGTATTCTAAAAAATAATTTTCTTTTAAGTATTTGGTTTACGTTTTTTTGTGGAAATAAGGAGATCTGTTTTAGTATTAAAAGCTTTTGTAATGACATTCTTATTTGGTTTGTTCCTGTCTCACTGCAATATTCTCATCCACCTCGGCTCTAACTTAAATTAAATTATGTGACCAAAAGTGTTGATGGGATTGCCACAATTTATGGATGATTTCAAGATCTAGGTAGTAAAAAAAAAAGAATAATCTTGAGCTCTTTATACTTATTGCACTTTTAACTTTTCAAACCCTATTTTTATCATTATGCAACAAAAATCCAAGGAATCCAATAAAAAGTAAGAAAATCTGAAACACTTTCATATTTTAAATGCACAATAAAGTGCTATATATTAAAAGCATATCATAATCCATGAGCTTTCCCTATTTTCTTTCCTTATTAAGTTGGAAAGTGTATCATTATTCATGAGCATGCCATATTTTTCTCTCTTGTTCCATAAACACATCTTTGGAATCAAAATATATCTTGTAATTGCCTGCTAAAAATGTTTTACAATTTTCTCCAAGCTTGTTCCAATTGTACTTCACCATTTTAAATACTGTTTGGAATGTGCATCATAATCCATGAGTGTGCCTTGTTAGTCTTTCTTGGGTTGATTGCTACTTTGATGCCCCAACTCTTGCCAAGGTGGCGGTAGTTAAACATATGCAATTACCACGACGATTTTTTGTATATATGTAGCAAACCGTAGTTTAGAATTAAAATGACGATTTGAAACAAAATATAAGTACAGCATTCCATTACTTATTTATTTATTTTGGGCTGGCAATTAATGTAGTTTTAATAATTAAATGTCTTCAAATTCCTTAACTGGTGCATTTATTGGTAATTTGTTCACTTTTGTTTCCATCTAAATCTTTTGGGAGCACTGAAAGTTGTGCATAACTCCTAGAGACCCATGACTGCAAAGTGCAGCAATTTTTTAGGTTGGCGAGAGTGAGGGCTTTAAAATAGGAATCGACTCTTTCTTGTTCCATAAAGCACATCTTTGGAATCGAAATCTATCTTAAAATTGCCTACGGAAACTGTTTTATAATCTTCACCAAGCATATTCCAGCTATATACTTCACCATTTTAAATACTGTTTGGAATGGGCGTCATAATCCATGAGTGTGCTGTGTTTGTCTTTATTATTCCACAAAACACATCTTTGAAATCGAAATCCATATTAAAATCGCTTGCTAAAATTATTTTACAATCTTCACCAGGCATATTCTAATAATAAACTGTCGCGTTTGCCAGTTTCTAGTCAAATTCCGAAGATATCGCCAAGCTTGGTTCGGTTTTGAAATTATTTTTTGGCAGCAAACTTGGCAATCAATTATCAAAAATTGCAAACCTTGTGTGACTTTCAACGTTTTATTCTCCCCCCCCCCCCCCCGCCTCCTGGCAAACACATTTGAAAAGATCTTCGCTGTGTCTGCTCATATCTACAAAATCGTATAGACAAAAATCTGGGCATGTATGAAATAGCACCCTAGTGTTAATAGTTAGTCCATAAGCTCAAATCATTATGGGCTTTTGATCAAAATAAATTACATTCAATAAAATGGGCTTTTTTACATCATATTATCCCTAAATTCTATTTAATTACATCATCGTCATTAAAATAAACCTCAATTGGTAAATAGCTATTATTTATTTATTACCCCCCCTCTATTTTTAAATGTATATCGCTGCTATAAAAGTTAAAAATTTTAAATTTATATGCTTTTTACAATAATATGCATTAAGCACTGTTAGACTCCATTTAAGTTGTCTAAATTGGTACCTCGAGTGATGATTTATTGAGGTTCTACTGTATATGTGTGTGCATGTTATAGACGAGATCGTTTATCAGTTTTAAACATTTAACACCAGTTTTTTGAGTATTCTTATTGCTAATAGGGATGTAACGAATATTCAGCCGCTATTCTGTATTCGGCCTATTTGTCTGTCTTGCGGAATATTTGGTAAGCCGAATATTGAACAGGTATTCAGCCAAATATTGCTACATATTCAGCTGAATAATTTCAGAACAGAGAAAAATATATTTTTTAATGCATTTACAAATAATATTGTATAGTTATACTCATATAAAATATCCTAAGTCATTGAATTTTAAGCTGAATGTAACATAATGTAATGCTTTTAATAATATTACAGAAATACAAACTTTTCTACTTGGTGACACTACTTGACTTGATTTTCTAATTTCTTTATTGGGTGGTGGTAGAAGTAATTTTTTTAGATCCTCAATTACAAACATAATTTTGAAAAGCTGCTAAATAAGTTTTGCTCAGAGTATAAAACCCAAAACAGGATGTGATTATGTATAGTTACCAGATTAATCACATTTAACATAGCATATTTATTAAATAATGAATATCTCAAAATATAATTATGCTGTTATTAGGTTTAACTTTGTAATAGATATTTTTTCACGACCAAGATTTTTTAGTTTTACAGATAATATGCTGTTGTTTAAGTACCTACAAATAATATAAAATGCATTTTAATTATTCTTTATTCAGTATTTAATAACAAAATTTAAATGCGATATTTAATTTACAATTAAAATGAAATTTTAAAAATTCATTATATGGGCGAATATATGGTATTTGGCTTAAACAATATTCCGAATATTTGGTATTCAGCATGAGCTAATGGCCGAATATTTGGCCAAATCACTATTTGTTACATCTCTAATTACTAAAGGGAATGTTTCAAAAGTAAGAAGCATTTCATATGATTTAGAAAGTGATTCTATCAACCTTTCAAATATATTAGACAAGTTGGAGTGTTTAGGCTAATTAATCTTTATTTTTTGCATAGGTGGTAAAAAATAAAGATTAATCAGCCTAAACACTCCAACTTGTCTAATATTCCATATGATGTTCATTTATGCGTGCCATCAGTACCTATTATGACCTATTTGACATCAGTCAAGACCTATTTTGATGAGAATTGTTTTTCTAATGCAAGTTCAGCATTTTCTAGTGAAAATAAAGATAATTCATGAATGCTAAATGAAGCACTGATTTTTTCTTCAGCCTTTTAGTGATGTTTAAGTACCTACGTTGCTACTAGTTATTTACCAGTTCATTAAGTTGCAATGTACAAACCTACATTCACTATTCTGACCTGTCAGTCACTATTTGAAACCTGCTTTCTTTATGTGTGATGCAATTTGTGAATAATTCCTAAAGACTAAATTATAGATATTTTATAATACCAATCAGTTCAGGTAAAACTAAAGCTGTTAATTTCAACAGTTAAATTGCATTTAATCACAATTTTCAAACATTCATTATTTATCAATTCAAAGTTTATTGTCTCCTAAGGCAAAGATAGTATATAAAGTGTTGAAAGTCATCATTTTTAAATATCTGTCTCAGAAAACGTTACATTCAGATGTTTTCTTCTCAGATGCATGGGAATATTTTTCTTAAAAAAAAATAGGAAAAGGACACATAAAAAATAACTTTCCTATTAAAGCAGATTTTAAAAATTGCCATACCTGAAAACTACTCTTCATTCGATTATGCTTGTTTTTATTTTTCTGGCACTTCAAATGAAAACCGGTTCAATTTTTTTCTTACCCAGTTCAGAAAATATAAATTTACTTTAAGATGCTACCAAAAATATTTCTTTTGAGTAGCAATTTCGGGTGATGTGACAATAAAATTTGTAGTTGAAAATGACAATTATGTACTATTATAAAATCATAAATAAGAACATGGGGGATAATACCGTAAGCGGGTAGTTTAATTTTGAAATTGAATAAAATATCGGTCGTTTTTGGTGTGCCTAACAATATTTTTGATGAGACTAACTCAATATTTTTACCACCATAATGTTATGTTAGTGTCACTTAACTTCGATGTATCTTTTCTTGTTACGAATTTCATGTCTCTTCTTGATAAATCAATAGCACACTGAAAAAGAAGACATACTTTCCAGAGCTGTTTGAAATATTCAAGAAAATGATTGTGGTTGAATTTTTTTTTCAAGAAATCGGCTAGTTTGTTATACGTTCATTTTCGGTTTTGAATACATATCACCGGAACCGGAGCACAATAGCAGACAACTTTTTAGCCTCGAACTGAGTGACCATCTAAGGGTGAACGATTATCGATTATCAAATATATTACAGATTTCAATCATTTAAATTCACATTTACAACCATAACTAAAATTTATTATATAGTGATTCAAAAAACAGCATTAGAGTCATAGTACGAACTTAATTTTTAATGAAATATTCTGGTTTTAGGAACAAGTATACTCGAAATCGAATCTTTTCGAATAAAAAGCGAAATTAAAGCCGAAATCGAATATCAATGTTTGTAAACATGTGGGCTGAATGTAGTGAGTTATTTTGTACTGATAAATTTGTATATTTAGTTGAATTAAATGTGAGATTCATTGCTAATAAACTTCTTTTAATATTACAGGTACGATCTTATGGCGTTTCAGTAGAGGTAAAAAATTTGGTACATATTTGCATAGCTATGTAAAAGAATTCAAGAATTATGTTTCTACTTCTAAACACGTAATATTGTATGCTCAGCCAACATCAGAATCGCATCCACATTTATTGAAAGATGGCGAAGTTACCCGTGGCTTAACTACGGAAATTTTCAGCAAAAGGAGAAATGAGCTATTTACCGTCATCAAAGGAAACTTTCATAACAGAAATGAAAATAGTCTTCGTCATTTAATAGTAATTCCTTCCTCTATAGTTGTTTATATGAGTGAAAATATACCTTACCCTTTCCGGCAATCTACAGATTTTCTTTATTTATGCGGCTATAAAGAAGCTAATAGTGTTCTAGTTCTCACAGGAACCTTTTCGTCGAATGATAGTGAAAGTATTTTGTTTATACCAAAACCGACCTCTCTATCTGAAAGATGGGAAGGAAAAAGAATGAGCTTAGAGGACACAACTAATTTTCTAGGTGTTGATAGAACTTTATACGTTGAGCAGCTGGAAAACTTTCTGCAGTCCTATGTAAAAGCAAATAACCGATTTACATTGTGGTATGATTTTTCAAGGTCATGTTCTCGCCAAATACAGGAGACTATGCGATCCTTCGTACAAACTCATGCTGGCTATTTTTCTCTCGAGTCGCCCCGAGAATATTTGCATAGATGTCGCCTTCTGAAATGCAAGTCCGAAGTCGAGTTGATTCGTAAAACTTGTGAAATAGGAGCCGAAGCCATGAAGGAAGTTATCAAGTACTCAAAACCGTTTGTGTTGGAATCCCACTTGCAGGCGAAAATGGAGTATGAATGCCGCATCAGAGGAGCTGATCACCCAGCCTTCCCCCCTGTTATTGCTGGAGGTCCCAGAGCAAACACTATCCATTACATTGACAATAATCATGTTGTAAAAGACAGCGAGATGGTGCTGATGGATGCTGGTAATATTTTCATAAATTTTAAAACACCGTCTATCAAGGATGTTGCTATAGTGTGTGTTGTAAAACTTATGTATTATACTGTTGACCTAAACAAATTTACCTTAATTATTTTGGTTGTCAAAACAATGACAGCGGGTGAGATTGAAAATGGTGGAGTATTAAATAATAAGTGTCCCACTGTGCTCTAGTCACTAAACTCTGTTCCTGTAAGAACACGGAAGGTGAAGCAGCATCTGGCTTGGCCAGTGCTTGGGAGGGTGAACTCCTCTCTCATATGAACTGCTGTGGGACCATGCACGCTAATGGAAGCTGTTGCACGTAAAATCTATCAGGACTCTGATGTCCTCCATGTTCAAATAATACCTCTGGAGGAGCCGGTTTCAGGTGATGGTTGGTCTCTCATCTGGTATTGGTTCAAAATTAGGGACCTACAAGCAAAAACCCGACCCGCTCAAGGGCAATGGCACTTATATCCATGCATGGTGCAATTGTCTATCCATGGACACGAGAACAACATTAGGAATGAGTAAATGACTCTGTAATGTAATAAAATAGGGTTATCCACATTAGTAACAGAGAATTGTATGCTGTAAAAGCACCTATTTTTGTGAATGTTTCTTTTCAAATCATTGGATCTTGAGATTTTGCTTTTGTGCTGTGCTAAGAGTTATTAATTACTAGAAAGTAATGCTATAGTAAGTAGGAAATATAGTATAGTAGGTAAAATAATAGTGTTTTCATTTGAGCGTGAGATCTCACATTTTTTTTTTCTTTTTTTTTTCGCATTAAAAATTATTCCTGCAATTAATTCAGGCACCCTACATATTGGTTTCTTCTGCGGAAAATTCTCATATTTCAAAGGATATGGGCATTTCTTCAGAAAAGGTCGTGCATGCTTCCATTTTTCATAAAGTTTTTATACACACAAAATTGGGTGTTTATCCGAGGCAGGGGTAAATAGCCATTTTTAAGTACCCACTGGGTATTTACCCAACCCAAATCTATAGTAAGAAATTCTCACCCCTTTTTAAAAAATCTCACTCTGTTTTGGGGAAAAGGTGAGAAATTCTCACTCATTTCCCCCCCCCCCCACTCCATAATGCAAACCCAGAAAACTCAACAAGGGATCCCAAGTGATCAATTTTAGAAGTTCTTGAAATGTTTTATGTATTTAACCGATTTTATTTGTGATATTTTGCATTTGTATTTTGATATATTTGCTGCTAGTGAGTGCATGTGGACATTAAGTTTATTTAACTATGATCATGAATAATTTAAGGGTGGATTATATAAACTATAGCAGTGTTTTCAATTGCTGGTCCATGTTTATTAAATTTATTAAATAGTAATTAGCAGCAAATGTCATACTAACTAAAATTTAAATACAGTCCCTGCCACTTAATAAAATCATATTTGTTCCAAGCTAAATTGAATTTCGTAAGTGATGAACATTATTTGAACCCAAAGAGGATGTGTTGCCTGATGTCTCCCCCCAAACTTTGAGAGAAATTATAAAATAAAATGAGTTTAGAATTAAGTAATAAACTGAATTAATTTACAGTTGATTATTAGTTAATTAGTCATTTAAAATTTATAGTATAAACTTATAAATACAAACTATGCATGAAATGAATTTACTTACATATTATGTAATAGGCTTCCTGAAAAATTATTAATATTGTATTGTTTGAATGAAGAAAGTGAACTTTGAATGTTTCTAGAATGTAAATAATATTATGAATACATTTTTGGTCAAATTGTTTCACTTAGCCATGTTCATAAGTGCTTTGAAACAGAATTAGAAAGTCTTTCAGAAATTACAGAAAGCAAAAAATTATTCATTGTGGTCAAGGACGATGTATTTATGGGAGAACTTGCCCCCCCCCCCTGCACACACACACAATAGAATTTCAATTTTTGTTAACAAAATGATAGTAAAGTCTTTGTGGAAAATTCCACTATTTGAGAATCCCCTCCAAAAAAATAAGAAATTTGGATATATGTCCCTGCACGTGGTCACTGGCCGATCTCATGCAACTGATGTAGCCCCATATTCAGCCCAGTTTTTTTTTTTTCACTCAGGCAAAAAAATTTTCTGTTGAGTCAGCTGTTGTATAGAGATGTATAAGACTAATTTGCATATGAAATCAACAATAGAGCTCAAATTGTTCTTTTTCCTTCTGGTGGTAGGGTCTCTATCTAAAGAAGTTGCTTGGGCGAACGATGGATAAGCTTGTATTTATTGCAACTGTGGTTGCAATACTCTATGTGTGAAGGTTTTAGCAGAGTGAGATAATAGGTTGCTGTGTATATTTTCTCCCCTTCTCTACTCCATCACTATCTTTCTTAGAATTGTTATTTTTACAGGTTTCCATTTTTGACTTTATTTAGTGGCAGTTTAAGTCCTCATTTATATTGATTTGATTCTGTTTTTGGCAATTTGATCAGATTAAGTGGCTGATTTTATTAAGCAGTGGACACTGTATTTGGATAACTTTTGATTTTATAAATGAAACATGTATAATATTTGTTACTTTTGGCTAATGCTGATCCACAAAATACTTTTTCTGGTCTGCGAATGTGAAAAGGTTTGGAAACACTGATCTGTATAGCATTTTTTTATGACTTGTCCTTTTTTTAATGGGGATGGGGGGAAGAAAAACTGTTCTTGTGTTGGATTTAATTCATCTAGTATTTAATTATATAACATAATCATCTGTAAAGTTACTGGAATGTCCTTTTTAATGATGTATGCATAACCATGGTCGATGCAGACAAAAGTTGGTTTTGTTTTGCAGTCCCTTAACAAAAATGCAATTGATTAAAACAGACCCTTCATAAAATTACAATCGATTAAAATGGTCCTTCATTGGCATTTTACCCAATATTTTAATCTGTTTTATCAATTATTTTAACAAAATAAGTTACTTTTATTAAAAAATTGTATGAAAATCCACAAAAATAAATGTTGAAATTCATAAAATTAATTATTGAAATTCACAAAAATAAGCAATTTTCACAAAAATGGTACCCTGGAAAATATTCCTGTATTGACCCATGATAACATCTTCTACTGAAAAGCATCTTAAATTAAGAATTATCAGAGCCAATGAATCACGGATGAATCATGAATGAATTAGTCTTAACTTGTTCTTCCGCCCAGAAATCTTCTTGTCTTTTAAACATAGTTTTTAAGAAAGGCAAAGCTGTAAAACTAACCAAGAAATAATCACAGTTTATAGCATAAGAGAGTAGGTAAAAGTGAAACTATATCCTAAAATGAAGTAAGTTATTATGAAACTAAAGTTTCTTCTAAATTCTGTAGAAGGTTTTAAATTGTGTGGATTTCATGTCTTCTATAGGATTAGATTGGATTTATTATTTTTAATTATTATATGGAATGTTTTTAATCGAATATACTTTTTTCCCCCAACAGGTTGTGAATTTGGATGTTATTGCAGTGATATAACTAGAACATGGCCTGTAAATGGGCATTTTACTGAACCCCAGAGAGAGTTATATGATTTGATCTTTTCTATACAGGAATATCTGATTCAGCAATGTACTGAAAAGCTATCATTAGACTACTTATTTAAAATTATGTGCACACGTTTAGGAAAAGGTCTCCAAGCTCTTGGAATTCTGCCAAAGAATCTCAGTGAAGAAAATGTTGCCAAAGTAGGATTTATTTATTTTGTAGCATCATTTAACAATTCCTTTTTATGTGTTATGTGTGTTATGATAATAACTATACTATCCAAGTTTTTCGAATTCTCCAAAATATGAATGAAACATTTTTCATGGTTAATAATTAATTTGTTTGGTTTCTTGCAACAGTTGATAGTGTAGTTTTGGTAAACATTCAATTGTACAATTATACAATTATTAGTTCGACAAATTCCAATTTTCTGTTATACAATAGGTATATATGATTTAAAAAGGTGGTATCGATAATATATGATTTGAAAAAGTATTATTGTATTTGTACCTAAACAAAGCCTCAAATGTCGCACAGTTCACACCTATCTTAGCTATAAGAAGTATTTTTAAATAATTCAAAATATTAATAATTATAGTCAAACCTGTCTATCTCAAATTTCATGGGAAAGGAAAAAAATTCGAGATAAAGAGGTTTCCAGTTATGGAGGTTTTAAATGCTGTCAATTAAAAACATTTTATTTGCTTCTTCAGTAGAAAAGCACAGCGGAATGATTACAGATTTATGTTATATTCATCCATAACACTTTTAAAATTATAAGTATGTACCTTTAACAATAAAAATAGTCTTTCAATGACTTTTGATGTCTAACTTCCTTTGTTTCTGTTAGCTTTCTAAGGTTACCAAGAGCTGTGAATTCATTATAGCAAACATTACCTGAGACCTACAAAATTTACCTCAGATTTATACGGCCTTCTCTGCTTTTTTTCTTGTCTCTTTAGACACATCGAGGTTTTGAAGGAAATTTTTTCAAGATAAACAAGGAAAATACATTGAATTTTGATTGTAAAAGTTGGGAATTTTAGAAATTTCGAGATACACTGGTTTGACTGTATCTTCAATCCTACAATGAAGAATTTCTGCTGCTACAACCTTCACGGTCATACTCTGAATACCAAGAACACTCAACAAAAACTGGTAATATGTAAAATTAAAAAAAATATCTAATTATTTTTAGATACTTTTATCTACTTTTTAAAAATGTAAAATTAATAACAACTTTATAAATAAATAACACACATAAATGATACTTATGTGTAAGGTCGGTATCCTAAACTAAATGTAAATTTCTAATTACAAAATAAATAAAATAAAATATTAATTAGTAAAATGTGCCTCATACATCATGATGCACAAAATATGAGCATTTTATATTAAAAAAGTGTCAAGTGTCGGCGATATGAAAATATGTATATGCTAACTTAAACCATTTTTCAATGCCTCTTAGAGGGAAAAATTATGAAGAAAACAATGATTGCATACCTTTTCTATTATTGATATTGTGTTTCTCCTCATCAACTTTGCTGAAACATATCTCTGAGCCTTTTTATGGTAAAAGGCTGAAACTTTGCACATCACCTAATTAAGGCTGTTCTTTTAGGAAATTATGCAACTTTTGAATAGCTTTTTAAAGGATTCAATTGCTCTAGAAAATTGAAAAATATTAGTATGTCTTTAGAAGTTGTACTGTGAACTATTATAAACAATGAATGTATAGAAATTATGAAACACATAGGAAAAAATATTAAACGTATGGTAGTTTACAGTATTCCTCTAAACAGATAATTTTTTTTTTACCCTTTTTTGAAGTGCATGAACCGTATAGGTTTACTGTTAATATAAGCGCATAGTGTATGGGGGGAAGAAGCATTATTGAAAGCCCTGGTTTGCCAGCTTGGCTGCAAAGCAGCCTTAAAGCAATTTTTTTTTAGTGTTTAACATCATTAGTTTGTTTTTAAAGCTGTTCAAAAGTCTTGTAATGCATATTGCTTTGTAAAAGAAACAGCCTGGATGCATGTGACACAGTTTACTAATTGGGAATTTTTTTGTATGGGGGCCCTATGCAAATCTAAATTTTGTATTTATTTAGTTTAAATCATCTGAACTTTTTGATCAGTATTTTACTGTAAAATTCTGTATAATTTTAAATGCAATTTTGTAACTTTTTGTGTATGTCTCTGATTAATATTTAAGAAATAAGACTTGTTCAGTGTTTTCGGGACACCCTGTGTGCATATGCATAGCAATCAAATTATATTATTTCAAATGATAATATATTAAATGATACTACTATCCTAAAACAAAAATTGGAAAAATATACTGTAATAATTCTACTCTTTAATCTATGTCTATCTAGGGTCTACTCTTAATCTATGTGGATTTCAGATTATTTTAATCATATATGGTTTTTCCACAACTTGTTAGTTTGGATGTCATTACAGTATAATTTGAATATGGTTTGCCTATTTCTTCAATAATTTTTTTATGCGAAAACATTGATTATTCATAATTTTGATTAACCTTAATTTATTAACCTCATTTATTAATCTTATACTGCATGCATTTAGTAATGCATCCACTGTTAATTTACTCAATATTTAATGCTAAAATCAATTTAATGTCCTTTAGATTGCCTATGAGTACTGTCCTCATCATGTTAGCCATTATTTAGGGATGGATGTTCATGATACAGATGCTATATCTCGAGGAATAAAACTTTTACCAGGAATGGTTGTGACTGTTGAACCAGGTAATGTATTCCTATTTCATAAAGTTACCTACTATTGCACCATGCTTAAGAAAATTTGAATTATTTCTTTCATGTGCAAAGTACTTTGCAAACAAGAAACATGCCTAATCATGAAAGTGAAGCTAGATTTTTAGTAAGATTTTGCAAATATGTTATATTCAGAATCATAAACTTTGATTGCTGTACTTTTCAAACATAACAAAAATTGATTTGCTGCTTCTGTTTATTGCACCAATACGAAATTAAAAAAAATTAATAGGTGTAAATACAATAAATAACTGTATAAAATTTTATTAAATATTCGGCTTGAAATAGTTTATCTTTAAAAAATGCTGTTTTATTTTTCAAGCTTTTTATAAACTTACATTGATAAACAGAAAACAATCAGAAGAAACTGATGTTCAAACAATGAAATAATTAAAACTTTGTAAAATAATACTCAGGTACTTATTAATCAACTGATTGATGTGTATGTTTTATGTGTGCTATTTTACAAAGTTTTATTTTTTTCACTTATATTAATTGTGTGTATGTGAGTACACCAATAAAGTAAATGTGTATAGCATTTGTTTTACTATCATAAGTTAACAATAACAAATGATAAAAAATATTGCTGTTCATTAGTTTTTACTTATTGGGAGAGATTCTGATTTGCTGGAAATAGCGCTCTCCTTGTGTGTAATATTAAAAAATTTCATTTAAAATTGGGGTCTGCAGTCACAAGTCTAATCAACTCTATTATGAAATGCTTGTTACAACAAAAGTAGAATTTTGTTTTGGTTGATCTAAAGCTGGAGTAAAAAGCAGGATTTAAAAATAATTTCACATAAAAAAAATATAATTAATTAATCATAATTTAAATTTCTGTTGACTTCTATTTTTCTTTTTCTTCGGCAGAAGGTTCTTATTTATTTTGTATTACAAAGAAATGTCAATATATATTTTTACTCTACTAAATATAGTTTCTTGTGCAATAAATTATAATAATTGTCTTTGTTTGAAATTGTAAGTTATTCATCAAATTAAGTCCAAGATTTTGATTATCTAATTTAGGTTGTAAAGTTCATTTATATATTGATTGAAAAAGGTAATAGAAATAAATAGACATTTTTATTCATCCTTGAAAAAACCCTAAATTGTAATTTTAAAAATATTAAGTCCTATATAGCTAAAATTCTTCTTAATCATGACTCATTGAGGTAACTGTTTGTTTCATAGGACATCTTATTTTGGCATAGAGATCTGGTTAAAATATAGCTATTTCTACTTTAGGATCTTACTACAATCAACTCCAGCTATAGTGAACTTTTGGCCATAGTGAATGCAAATCATTAGTCCTGAATCACATACATTATAAATGTGCAAAGCATTTTTCGGTCTTCGTGAACTATGACTTTGGTTATAGTGAACTAACTTAGAAATTGAACTTTGAAAATTCCAGAAACAGCAGAGGTGATGTTGTTGGATGACTACCCCCACAAATGAATCTATTGTCAACAGCATCAAATGCATTAATAAAACTGAAGAAAATGAAGCGAAAGATGAAGATGATGGTGCAGAAGAACGAGTTCCAACTGCTAAAGAAGCAATGGAGAGTGTAAAGGCTGTCACAAGCTTTATAGAATGTTTAGATAATCATGAATCGAGTCTGGAAATTGCACAAAGGCTGGAAAAATACTTATTAAAATTGTCTACATTAAGCAGCAGCACATAAGACCATTTTCAAGATTAATTAAAATAATGCTTTTTTTTTTTTTTTTTAAATACAAAAATACATTACATTTCCATAAAGGCAGTTAATTATGTTTGACTTATTTAATAAATATTTTCTATAAAATGCAGTTATGTTTGATTTACTTAATGAATATTCAATACAGGCATAAAATACTATTTTTTAGTATATTAAGCTTCTCTGTTCACCATAGGGACATTCAGTTTTAGTGAAATTCAGATATAGTGATCAAAATTTGATGATCTCCAGAGGTTCACTATAACCAGAATTGACTTTATTTCTATTCTTTGCTACTGAAGTATTTCTGTTTTTAACCATATTAAATAAACTTATACTTTGAAAGTTTTTAACAGATTTATAAATAACATGAATTTGCTTACCTATTATCATAAATATTATGAACTATCAAACAAAAATCCTTTGGTAGTGCATGTTACTTTTTCCAGGTGGCATCCAAATAATGTTCAAGAATATCCTTTGTGGGAAGACACCTTGCTGATTCATATCAAATTGTTCTATATTGGATTATACTTACCTTCTTTATCAGACAATTTTTCGTTCAGCATGTCCTTTTAGAACAGTTGATTTTGTCACTGTTTTGTTTTGTGATTGTATAACTTGCTTTGTTTTAATTTCATAGTTTTAAAGTTAAAAGAAAAATTTTCTCTGTAATGGAATTGGAATATTTTTGATTTAAAGTTCTTTTTTTTTTCTCTCTTCCTTGTAGGTGTCTATATTTCACCAAACGACCTCAATGTTCCTGAAAGATATCGTGGCATCTGTATACGCATTGAAGATGATGTGTTAATTACTGAGAATGGAGTAGAAGTTTTAACATCAGCATGTCCAAAACATGCTGATGATTTAGAAAAATTAGTGCAAAAAAGTTGAGTTTATATTAAAATATTTTTGTCCAATTTTTACTTGTATTAATTGGCATGTATACAAAATGCCTTCCTAGAGACAAACCGTTTTTTAAATTATTGAAACAAATTTTAAAAGTCTAATTCTGTTTACTTATAAACACTTCCTGTAATAAAAGTATTTTTATGTAATAGTTTAGTGTTTTCAGTACTTATGTTTTACTATTCATGCAAGAATTCAAGCTGTATTTTCCAAAGAAAAACATTTTGCAGATGTGCATTGGCCCAAAAATAAAAATATATAAATGCGTATTTTACATATGAAATCAAATGTTTTAGGAATGTAATGTTTAGTTTTGTAAATAAATTTGATATACAGTAACTGGCAGTACAAGGGAAAAAACAGGTTAATTTTTCATTGGAAAGTTTTTGTTTTTCAAATATTGTCACCCATAGGACACTCTGGACATGATATACATTGTTATCAACACCAGTAGATTCATGTGCAAAGCAAATGAGCGAGAGAATATAATTTTGTAAAACTTGCTTCGTAAAAGAAAATTTTGAAGTCTTTTACAAAAGAAAACAATGTTCAATCTGAGTCATGATGAGTGATTGTAATAACCCTTTTTAAAGTGTTTTTAAACACGAAAGCAACAATTTAATTTTCCTCTTGAAACACAGGCTCCATTGTCTGGGCTTACAAGAACCAACTTTGAATGTATATAAAAAGAAAGAAGTACATTGCCACATACATTTAATAAACAACATGAAGTTCACAGAAAAATATGCAATTTTACAATAAAAATGATTTTTTTTTCTGGACGAGTCTAATGTTTAACATGTTAGCTACACTGATTTTGAAATAATTACAAAAAACAGTTATGAATACTGACATGAGATATGAACATTCACTATACAGAAAATGAAACTCCTCCTGAAATTTATGCCATCACACTATTTGAAAACCATTAGAATTCATTTCTTTGCACAGAATGAACATTATTTTGACACTTATATCTGAAACAACACTCACATTGAATTTTAGTTCAACAAATGAACATAAAGTCTATATACACTTAACTTTCAAAAGTCAAAGTTTGCTTCTCCTTCAAAGAAAAAAAGATATCAAGTGTATTTTATCCAAATGCAGTTATTTGAATTTTTACAGTTTGCTCCATTTTGTTCCTTATTTAGTCCTGTTGAATGTCATTTGATGAAGCACAAAAGCCTGTTAAGCGAAACACTAGAAAGCATGGCTGGGAAAAAAGTAACAAATCCAGTATATGAATGTTTAAATTAAGTGTTAGCTGTATTTTTCATGGAACATTAATCATAAATTTAACAAGTGCACAGTACAAAAAGTTGTCTTTCAGACAATTAATCTGACTGTAATGAATTCTGTAATTTTATTTGTTTTAATTTTATTTTCTCAGACTGGTAAAATATTCTCTTACATTAACTTACATTCCTTTTCATTCGAATTTTACATATATGACTACTTTTTGTTCGCTAAACATAAGATAATTTAAGAAAATATTTTATACATAAAAAGCTTAGTAGGAAAAACTTTCTGCTATGATTTTATTTGTTGCTAGTGCTATAAGAATATCCCCCTAAGGACACAGTGCCTAGGGTGGCATTAGAAGGAGTCCTCAGTATGTTATCAAAAGTTTTTACTACACCACTGACTGTTGTCTACTGCATTTCTTTCAGTGCTTTAACATAACAATCAC
This sequence comes from Cheiracanthium punctorium, assembly GCA_038373885.1. Taxonomy (NCBI): domain Eukaryota; kingdom Metazoa; phylum Arthropoda; class Arachnida; order Araneae; family Cheiracanthiidae; genus Cheiracanthium; species Cheiracanthium punctorium. Next base: position 232,923 of record JAWZYV010001729.1, on the reverse strand, counting down.
TTTCTTTCGATGATTATAATAGAACTTTAATCTTCTCTTCTCTTTCATGATCGCTGGTATGCCACTTTTTGACTCAAGATAGGTATTTTTAGTTTGGAATAAATTGATATAACGTTACAGCATGTGTGTTGCTTTTATTCAAAGCTCTGTTTTAGAGCAGTGTTACTTATCGAGTAAAAAATGTATTTTTAAAAATAATTGTCTAAGTACCCTATTTTATGTTACCTTTAAAATTAGTTTGTAAAACCTCTTGGTCGCATATGTATGGTAAATTAAATCTTCAGATTAATGAGAGAACTTATAAAAATCAAGACTTTTTGTGTAACTCATCTATAGTTTTGGCTTGATTCCATATTTTGGTGTTTGTATAGTACTATTATAACTAGGCATGTTTCAGTATGTTAAAGTTTGCTGTGTTATGGAGCATTATAAAATCCAAACTTAGCATCTCTTTGATGTAACTTGGAGTTTACATTCTTGATATTATTTTGAAATTTTTTTGTTCATCTGTTCCAGCAGGATGCATTCTTTTTGAGAGCTTGTACTGAGGCTATTTTGATTTATTTCTTTGGTCAGTTTGCTGCCATCTGTGGAAGAGAACAAATTCTGATAAAAAATATTGTGATAAAACAATTACATTCAAGCAAACTGCCAACTTTGCATGTGCAGTGACCGTGGATTTAATGCTAAAATTTGTACTTCCAATTTTATTGCATTAAGAACCATCTATGGAAGGGAACAAATTCAAAGATCAAAATATTGAGTATTTTCTTTTAAAACGTACAAGCAATTTCCAATTTTATTGAATCAAGAAAGTATGTATGTAATGTAAATAATAATGTAATAACAATTATATATTTCAGTTCTACCCTATAGTCACCCATAAGGGTGGGGTAAGATAGGGCACTGTGCCCCCTCCCCCCCTAACGTAAACAAAATTGCATTACAAAGCAAAATCGGAACTGAAATTGTTACAAGTTTAAAAATTTTAGATAACTAGGACGTGGAAAATCTTTATTTGAATCGCTGAAATCAGTCTGATCAGTTTGGGGGGGGAGCTTCTCCATATTTAGTGTGAATACGGGTACCTTGTCCATGTAAAAAGTCCTCCTACAAAGCATACTTTGTCTCAGCAACAATAATAAAAGCAGCAACTATGTAATGATTGATGCTCGTCGTGATGTATGCGAAAAGATTACTTTTGTACCCTGTTTAGTTAGGCCGGCCACACAGCTAAAGACACACCAACTGCACAAACACGCATCCCGCTTAGAATCCATGATTAACAATAGGAGTACGCACACTGAAGCTGCAGGCGCACAGGATTGCAAAATACGTCTCGCGCACATTCAATATGGTTCACATTTCTGCAGCTTGTGTATCTTGTATACCCCTAAACACATTCTCCAAAATTTATGTATAAACTAGTAACAACATCCGAACAGCCGCCTTTACCGAGAATTCGCTGGATTAAAAGTATAAAGGATGATCTTAGTTCTTTGTTAGTTGCAGAAGTTGAGAAAGATCGAATTTTGTACAGTCCCAGTTTGAACCATATCATTGTGCTGTCTGCATGGGAGCCCATATTTATTGGCCGGGAAGAACCATGCTTCCCCCCCCCACACACACAATCTCCTATGTTATTGTTATGATTTAAGCACTGTTATAACGTAGAAGTGGTTCAACACTAACTTACAGTTTCTTTCTGGGGCAGGACCCTTCCCTACAAAATAACATATGGGCGCTCATGGTCTATGTGCTTCCCATTATATGACGACAAGAGCATGCGCTAGCGAGATATGCAAAAGACGCATTTGGCATCCTGTATGCATGTGACACAGCTTCTGCGTCTACATTTTGCAGCCTGTGCATCTTTGGTGCATTGCCGGCCTTTAGTCATGTAAACTGCTGCTACACTACTTACGGTAAGGTGTTTGGGGCATACCTTGGGACGATCTCAGCGTCGATGATTTTCTGGAAGAATGCCCCGACCAGCAAGACTGGCAGAACGGTTTTAGAAGTTCCCGCAGACTTCTGCGGTGGGGTCGTCTGGACAGCACGTACACGACGGGATCCAAGGTAAAGTTGAGAGCCATGCAGATGTCAGCTATTCGGTAGAATGGATGCTTCTCGCGGATGAGAGAAAACTGCGTCATCACAATTGTCATCTGATAAAGGAAAAAAAAAATATTAACTTGCGGTTAACTGGCTGTTGCGTTTTATTACAAATTCAGAACAACGCTGCAGAACTTGCAGAGTGGAGCGAAGAAATTAGAGTTGCGACGTATGTTAAATCCAAAGCATACCCGCCAACCTGAAATTTCCATCTTCTATTTTTTGAAAAATGAATCAGTTTATTCGTTAATACAAACACGCGTATCAGAAAGTCGCAACCATTAAATTGAATTATATTTGTCCTACATACAATTTTGCTTCATCACAGTTTATAAAAGGGAATAAACAATATCAAGTCCCGAAAATCACTTTTTGATGAAGTTACCACGCAATTCTATTGCAGCTCATACGAATTATGGCATGGAATAGACGAGATTTTGAATGTGTTCATGAGAAACAGCACCCCGAATTGCTTTTATTCCTATCCAAATTTTAGTAATACATACTTTAAATTAGAAGAGTGGGGTGCCGACTAATGAAATCCCACGACAATTCATTATTCCAATTAAACAATTGCAACTGTTAATATATACAGATTCTTTACACCATTTTCAAAGAAAGTACGTCATAAACAGCAGTTACGTATTTAAATTTTATGACAATTTAAGTGTACCAAGGGCGGATTAAAGGAGGGGGGGCGGAGGGCTCGACCGCCCCCCTGAGACAAAAGAAATTAATGTAAAAGATCCTATTTTTACTCCCATAAAATGGACGTGTATGTCAATCTTCTAACTAACTGCCTCCCAGACAAACTTGCAGTAATCCGACATTGAAGTGTACTTACAAAAGTTAGAAGATGATCAGACATATGTATACAGCCAATGAAAGTAATAAGCATTATGACTATCTCATGGATTTGTTGAAAACCATTAAAAAAGTACCTTAAATACATTTTATAAACTAACAGTACTGTGAGTACATTTTACGAAAAAAAGGGGTTTAAGCATCAAAACAATTAAACTTCGTAATTTTCTTGAATCTATCTGGTAGCGTATGTGGAAATACGTAAATTGTATTAAGCGCTAAATTAAACTTTGCTACCTATGGTATACTTACGTCTGCTGAATTTTTTGCGAATGCTTTCTCAAAGAAAAAAAAATTCAAAGACAAGTTAATAAAAATTCTTACCATTTGAGGTACCCAGCAGACGACGAAGAATATGCACAGGACAACCATCAGCTTCGCGAAAGACAGTTCTTCGGGTGTCGTGTGATTGAAAGACAGTTCTCTGCTGTCCTTACGAACGGTCGTCCGTCCACAGTGAGCCATGCTGTTCTTTCCCATCTTGCAGAGTGCCTGCACCACAGCCAGGTTACATCCCACGATGACCAGGCATAGCAGGCAGCCGAAAGTGAACATGACAAATGCATAAGCGATGTCAGTGGGGTCGGTGGCGTTCCTGTAACGGACACACGTGCTCCTGTAGTAGAGTCCGAAACCGGTGAAGGGCAGACACACCAGGAAAAGAGCGGTGAGCCACAGGGAGAAGATGGCTCTCTTGATGAGTTTGTGTGTGACATGCTGTAAAGGAGAAGAAAGGCAACGCAATCAATGAAGGGAAAGAAAATTTACTCATATGTCTTTAGAAATAGCAGCAGTATAAGTATCTTACAAAATAGAGCACAAGAATGCATAGGCGTAGAGTTATATGGGCCCGTGGGGCTCGAGCCCCCCCAATAAATTGTGAATAGGGGCTGAGCCCACCCAATAATTTACCACTAAATACAGAAAACTAATTATACTAACATAAAAAAAAAGTATTTCGCGCCATTTACAAACGTTTAAAAAAAACCTTTACTTGTACTATTAAAAATTTTCTTCTTTTGATTTCAATCGTGATTTAGTATTCATTGTGACGCCACGTAACACACAATATTACTATAAGCTGCCCTCGCCAGGCTCTGGTTAATTAAAATCAGATTATTCAATGTAAAGTATGAAATGAAGAAAAGTTCAGATGTGTCTAAAATGCACTATCTCATCGAAAATGTTTTTTTTTTCTCCTTTGCTTCTTTTTTTAACTTATAACATGGTAGGAAGATACTAACATGGATACTTACCTTACACAGGTGTAGAATTCTATGGATCCATAGAGCTCGAGCGCCTCCAATAATTTACACTTAAGTCATAGCTGCCAACTACTACGGAATATAATTAACCACTTTTTGTAAACAGTATATTTTTTAATTATTTTTTTCCAAAATAGAAACCAGCTACCGCGCGCAGCACAAAAATTTTGCTATATTTTAAGCCGAAAAATGTAGAAAAAGTGGTTAATTATATTCCTTAGTAGTTGGCAGCTACGAGTAAGTTATATGCACGTGAATCCGTGGCGTAGCCAGAAATTTTTCTTGGGGGGGTGGTTACGACTTCTGCAACTCACATATATGTATACGGGTGTATGATAAGGGAGTGAAGAATATACATTTTGTAAGGCAAAAAATTCCTCATGGGGGGGTTATGACCCCCTACCCCCCCCTTGGCTACGCCACTGACGTGAATATATGTGGCTGTGGGGCCCGGCCACCCCAATAATTTTGAAAACTTTACGCTTATGCAAGAATGGAAATCAATAGAAGTAAGGATTCTGAAGGTATTAGAAATGTTTTAACAGCATCTCAATGAGTTATGTTACTAGTATGTGAATTACTAACGTAAATACGGCCAAAAAAGAGACGGATACTTCCGTAACTTTGCAAGAATTGTTTAAGAAACAGTTTTGAGATCTGAATTTACTACACAATTTTAAAAATGGAAGCCACTGCTTTTGCCAGTGTTTCTTAGAAAATTTTCAGTTTGTTGACTGCTCTTCGAGCTTGAATCTCTAAAACTCCAGTTGAAAGGCCAGATAGAAAAATCGTATTTAAAAGTAAATCATTTGAGATGTGCTTTTAGAACAAAAATATATCGAAAGATTTTTCAAAATTAAATAATAAATCGAACTGAAATCATTACATTAACTGCAATGGACTTGCCCGGCGCATTATTATCCTTTGTTCCGTCCTTCACGTGATTAGCATATTTACACGCTTGCGCATTTCTTTTATTTTAAATGACATCATTGTTGATTGTTGTTACAGTTTTTTAAACATTTATTTACTACAGCAAAATATATCTGATAGAATCGAAACATTGCTTTGTTAAAACTTGGTAGTCTGTTGAATAAAGGTGTATTTTGAATCAAGAAGTAATTTCGTTAGGAGAAGCTTCCGCTTATTCTAAAATATTTTCCTTGAGTAAATTTTTTTTTCCTACAATAATAAGCTGCAGTGTATCCCTAATTTATTGTTTTCTTTTAGCGGCATGACTCACTGCTCTTATCCGGAATTCCATGTGCTGATAGCGGCAGTAAATGCACGAACCAGGTCCCAAATCTTAAAATAGCCACCATGTGCGGAAAATTGCCCACGATGGGATATTGTTGATTGTCATACACGAATACCTCGGTATTTATCGAAGTTTCTTAGAGCCCAGCTCACGTAAATACACACGAGGCTGAGATAGCGACAAGATTCCGTAAACTTTTACAGCAAGAACAAGAAGTCCTTTTGAACTGAATTTATGCAGCCACGTATGTAAAATATTGACTTGGCAATAGTTTACGTACATCAGAGACGCCGGGGCGTGCGGGCCCAGCAAGCGCAAGCGGGGCCTTCCTATCTGCTATGAGATAGCAATGAAATGGCCAGGAGCGGGCCTCTTAATCGCGGGCCTTAGCGATCGCTACATCGCACCCCCTTGGCCGCCTGCGTACATAAATTGGATAGTTCGATTTGCAACATTTTAGACAATTTTATGTTATTTTGATCGATAGCATTATTGCATTTTGAAAATTTTTGTCATATTTATTTTATTATCGCAAGGTATGCCTAGAAGCAGTAATCATTAAAAAATAGACAAAGATCATTAAAAATAAATCTTTTTATTTAAATTTAATCCTAATTAAGTTTTAATTTCTACTGTGTCCGAAAATATACAAAAAAAACCCTCAACTTTTTTGAAAACGTACTTTTAATAAAAATTATCTGTCTATATAATAATAATTATAATAATGATAGAAAGCTTACTAGCTGCAACAAATTTATTTCATAATGTATTAGATGGAGATGCTTGTACAAGTTATAGATTTTTTCAGCTAAATCGAGGGTTCGGTTTTAAATTGCTGTAAGAACAGTTGCTGACCTGAACATTCTTTGTCTAGACTTCTATATACTTTTGAGTAGACTTTTTAATAAATATTTAGTGCATAATTTAACTTAGGTACTATATAAATAGTAGTTAGAATTAACTGGGTTCACGCTGTTCTTTATAACAACACATAAAAATTAAAAGATTTTGCATAACCATACTATTAGCTATGTGAAAGTTTCCCGAAGATATTTAGTTTTTTTTTTTTTTTTTTTTTTTTAACTTTTCTTTAAAAACATCAGAATTTACTAATTAAGAGAAATTTTAGGTGCTGTGTTATTAAAATTTTATTTTTAACAGTATGCTAACATAACAATTCATCATAAACAAAATACTTAATTTTCCCCCCCCCCCGAATTAGTCCATGGGTACTTTCTTTTATTTTGTTAATGTTTTAGCAAATTGAAAAAATAAAAATTAAAAGGCATTTTTCGAAAAATCTGTATGCCAAAACTGTATGCAATATATAGGCTATCTTGGCTATCTTTTCACTTTTACAACCGTCCAATCTGATATGGATTACGTGATTTTCTTTATATTATTAGACCAAGAATATATATATATATATATATATAAGTTCCACAGTTAAGGCAGGTAAAACGGTTTATTAAACATCATCTTTAAGTTACAATATAGGGTGAGAAGAGGAGAGGGGAGACGGGTACAAAAATCAGCGTGGACTAATTAAGCAGTTCCAGTGGCAGAAGTCCCTCGATTTTCGATGTGCGGGAGTATTTACGCTTACCACACCACGTGGTTTGCGAAGACATAACTCCGCCTCTCTCTTATCTCTGATCGAACCACACACATTTACCAACATGACCCGCATCCGGGGCTACAAGGACGTGGGGACACGTGTACACTCTAAAGTACTCAGAATCGACGGCCTGACGTCTGACAAATAACAAAATAAATAAAACATAGCTCCAGAGGGCGCGTGGCAAGTATGACAGGAAAGCAAAACTTACAGTGAAAGTACCCGCTTGAACAATACCCAAACTAGTAAAACCCAAATTATCTTTTTATACATTACATATATATATCTATTCTAAAAAAAAGTAAAGGCCGCTGTCGCCGCAGCTGTCAAAAGCTTGCCAGCGTATCTCCTCCTAAACCGTGGGAATTTGAGTTTCGACTAAGGTGCCCACAGATTTGAAAAATTCCCAGGAACCTGCTAAGCTGATTTAAATTTCGAAAATCGAATTATTTTAGAAGATATTAATAAAAAACTGAAAAAATAAACCGAATGGTTGCCAGATTTGGCATAAAATCATTCATTCCTTTGCAACAAAGCGTTTCCAAGTATCTAGAATCGCGTGAAATTTACAAACATGAGTTAGAATTACGCCCATTTTCGCCAAAATAAAAACTATATGAAATAAGTAACTCAAAATGTGTTACACAAAGTTGACAATTTTCAAATAGTAGATTGGCTTAGACAACAGGAGTTTAGAATTAGCGATTATTCATTTTTCCAAAACAGAATAACTAATATCTTGAAAATGAAAAATAATTAAAATGCAGATTATTAGCCGGTTCTTGTCCAGCTGGATTATTTGCTACCAGTAGAAATATTTGGCGGCGTTAACTATGCCATTATACCAGTTACAGTGCACTTTGGATATTTGCTAGCGCGACGAGATGGTATAATTCGTGGTGCTAAGTACGCCAATCTGCAAACGATTATGCAAATGAAAATATGGATAACGGTTTTCCGGTAACCTCACATGAACAGTAATTATAGGTTGTGAACATGTGTAAATCGCCAAATAATGAAAAGTCGCCATTGGTGGCAAGCTATCCTACCTGTTCCGTAGCTTTTATTAACTTTACATGTACGCAAGTCGCCAAATAATGAAAAATCGCAATGGGTGGCAAATTCGAAGAGTGTCCAATAGGTTTTACATTATTAAAAATACAGCTGAAACAGATGTTCTGATTTTATTATGCTTAGCTCGTAATTAATATAACTTTTGAATGGCAACATTGAAAATCATTGTGTTTCTGAAGAGTGCAAATAATTTTTCCAGCGATTATAAGCGGAGTCCGCACTCCAGGTGTAGTATAGCTCAGGACCCGTACAACACTGATTCCCATAACAAAATATCTTTGTTATGAGGGGGAGGGGGTCTATTGTAGTGTGAAGTTTAAATTTTTATTTAACAATGAACATGCAAGAACCAAGTAATGCGTAGCTCAGTAACATTCTATCTGATCCAATCTTCGGGTTTTGTTTGTTGAAATTATGTCTTTTTTACGAATAACCCTTATTAGGGGCCGAATGCCTCATACGAAAAGCGAGCGTAGCGAGTCTAGGGGCCTTGGCCCCTAGTATATATATATATATTCCGCAATATCATCTATAATCACTGCTGTAGAATCAAGTTTCTATGTTCTGAAGATTTTAAAGTCTCCAATTTTAAATCACTTTTTCTGTCAGCTAGACAGTACAACTTTCCTACTAAGTTCCTAAAATCTATTATATACAATTCTTGATAATGATGTGTCTAATGTCTTTGTTAATTTACTGGAGGTTGGGTGGGGTTTTTGGTTTTAAGGTTGTAATTGGATGCTTGGGTCGGGCGGAGGAAGTTTTTCTCATATTAAAAAAAAAAAAAAAAAAAAAAAAAAGAGTAATATGTATAAAAACAATTTGGATGTGTATATGCATGCATATATATATCTGGAGGGATTTAAAAAAAAAAAAAAAAAAAAGAGGGTTTCTTTATTGTGATTATTCTGTCCTAAACATTTTTATTTATTTATTAGATTAATCTTCTGGCATACAATAACTTATTATTCATACTTTGTCACTAATAATAATCATTATATTTTTTAAAACAATATGTTATATTTAATTGGCTATACTATCTATTTTATTCAATAATTTTAATTTATTATTATTCTATATATATTTAATTATATTAATATACCTGGATACTCTTAAAGTATAATAATATTACCTTTTAGTATTTGGCAACACCTATACTTTCTTTACACTTTTATTTTGTGGCAACACCTTTTTTCACTTTTTGCAATTCTTAACATTGGCAACCCATATTACTTGTTTAAATGAGTTTTCCATGTGCTCAAGTCTGGTATGTAGATTTATAATTGCTATTTCTATTTTTTGATTTCTTTTTTTCCTTTATATAGTAGGGTAGGGCCCAGAACGTGTGGAGTTAATATCTCTTTTGATATGCCACACAACCGAAACCCTACTATTTTGTTTGCTTTTAATTATAATCCACTGTTCGTGGTCCCTGAAGATGGTGACAGTGGTTATAATTTCCGTTCCATTCTATTTTCACATTAATTATTGCACTTTATTTGGCTTAGCTTTTATTAATTTTTTAAAATGTGGTTTCTAATTCTTGCTTATAGCTGTTATATTTTTATGCGAGGTATGTCTTATTTGCAGTATGCTTTATGTTTTACCTATTAGTTATATATAATTCATTAAATATTACTTTTTTAGAAAGCAAAATAATACTTAATATTTAAAGAGGCGTTAACACTTCCTTAGCTCATTAAGTAAATAGGCAAGCGCTTCAAGCTTTTTATAAATTATACACCAGTTTATAGTTGCAAAGGAATATTTAAGTAATTTTTTAAGCACTTCCATTGTTGGCTGGTGAGCTAGCATGTATTTGTACGTTGAAATTAGCGTTTGAACTTGAAATTTTATAAATTATTTTATACTTTTCAGTGGAATGATCTCTTGAAAGTTCAATTAACTAAAAGAAAATGTTAAAAATAAAATGCTTTCTCTTCTGACTTTTTAATTCAGCAATTTGTTTTATTTAATCTTAAACCTATAGTTTTTTAATGATATAGAGACGTTATTACTTTCCTTTCTTTACCTTATTCAGTATGCAAATTTTATTCTTTATACTCCACCAATGCAAATGAAAATTCGCATTTTTCGAAAATCTGCAAAACATTAACCAAATGGTGGCTAATTCAACTAGTACTGCTATAGATTCACTGATTTCCAAAAATAAAGGAGAAAAAAAAATAACGATAATTCGCTCAAAAAAAAAAAAAAAAAAAATAAAAAATGGCCGTATAAAATTGGAATATGTTACCTTAATAAAAGTTGCTGTGTAAAACTAATATGCAAATTCATGGGCATCGCAACATGAATACATGATTTGCTAGGAGTATAAAATTGCATGTTTAAGATCAACTGCATTTTTTGCTATGATTGTAAGGTAAGAAATCGGAGATAGCCAATTTGTAACAATGGCCTCCAGGCATCCTTTCCCTGGTGAACCGAGATGGGGAGCTATTGGGAGACTAGAGGCAAGACAAACACAAGTGGCAAGATGGTTAAATGTCAGTCTTTCTGTGGTTCATAGACTTTGGCAACAGTTTCTAACTACAGATTCAACAGGTACAGATGCAGGAGGTTCAACCAAGAACGGCCTATTGTTACGTTCAGCGCCGGTGACATATATCTTTCGTTAAGCGCAGGAAGGAATAGATCTGCAACTTCGACTCAACTTAGATCCTCCCTTGCTGTATCCCTTGTGTTAACGCTAACCGAGTGTAGAAGGCTTCCAGAAGATATTCTGTACGAGAGATGATCAGCCATCTTTGTGCCACTCGCGTCATGTCACAGAATAGAACGTTTGAGATGGGCACATTAACATATTCACTGGACGCTAATCAATGGAGGGCTGTTTTCGTTACGGATGAATCCAGGTTTAGCCTTCACAGCGATAATAGTCGTTGTTTGATTTAGAGAGAACCCGGGACCCTTTATCATCCATCAAACATCCATGAAGGATTCATACACAGGAGACACTGTCTATGTTTTGGGTGGGATCTCTTTGGGTGTATAGCATGTCTTTCAACGTAGAACCGTGAATGCTCAGACATACATAAGTGACACCTTGATGTCTTGATGGTGATTATGTGTGGCTTTATGTCAGGGCAATAGGTGATTGCTCCAGTACCACAGTGCTAGACAACACAGGGCTCGTATCGACGAAACGAGAAGATAACAATCCACGATAATCGTGGATTATTATCTTCAGAAAATGATTCAGAGGATAGAATTACCAGCTCTATCACTGGATCCTATCGAGCATGTCAATGCTTTAGGGAGACGTATAGCTCCTTTCAATCCTCTTCCTCAGACCCTTGTCACGCTCGCAATTGCTTTGCAAGAGCAAGGCAAAGGAGCTGATAGACCGCATAATTGACAACATCCCACATCACTGTAGATGCTGTATTGCTTCTAGCGGGATCATATTCCCTATTGTAGGTATTTTTCCTATACCAAACTGACACATGCAATTTGTTGATGTTATATTTATGCTAATTTCTATTACATCATCTGGTAATTTCTTTTCTTGTTATAGCTTACTGTCTGTTATATACTGTGAATTTTCATAAAATTCTACTTGCAACTTTTATAATAATCGTTATTTTTGCGATTTTTCCTTAATTAATGATAACCAATGTAGCTACGTCAGTAAAGCCCTGATCTATGATCACTACAATATGGCCTTTTGTATGGTTTAGTCACCTTCGACTATCTTAGCATTTGTTGAACGTGTTTCAGGTTATTTGCTTTACAGAGATAAGATTATTAAAATAAGAATTAACATCTCCTTGAAAAGTTAAAGCTTTTCCGTGTCCACATAATTTAACACTTAAATTTAACAACGCATAATTTAACACCACATTTAACACCACATAATTTAACAACGAGTTTGGCTTGATGTGCAAAAGAAGCAAACGCTCATTGAAAACAAATCAAAACGTAAACATTCCATAGTCAGAACGATGCAGGTCTGTTTACATGTTCTAGTTTATCTCGTTACGTCTTTACCATTTGACAAATGCACCTCTTTTAAATTTTTATTAAAATTCATCACACGTTCCGTCCAGATTTCAGAATGTTCAGACCACCCGAAATAGCTTTTTAAGATGCTCTGGAACGTTTGTTTCTCCAAGAAAACAAGCTATAAATCAAACGGCTATTCCCCGATGTATCATTTATAACGTCGAAGAGGAAGGTTACATGGAGGGGAAAGAGAGAATATTTTGAAGCCCAGTTATGTAATACTGCTTTTATTGAAGCACGGTATTTTTAACATAAATCGCGTTTAACCCTTGCAAGCGCAACCATTTCCCAATGTAGAATATGTGCAGCCGTTGCCATCGCACGATTTAACTACCAGCAAGATGGCGGTCGATCGAATCGCCCACAGCGTGCCATAGAGCTAAAGAACATTTCTGACACAGCCGGCTGTGCGGCACTTTTCTATATTGGACAGTCTATCTAGATGTCCTCCTTAAGTATTTAATTGAAATCAAATTTATTCTTCGTGAATCAAAACAGCCAAAACGTCAGAGTTGTGTCCTCACAGCGAGGACACCGCGCTTTGGAGGATTAAATAATCATTCTAAAGAGTAATTATAGCTCTTTATTACTCAAATAAGCATATGAACGAATGATGTAAAAAAGAAAGTCCTCATCAGGTAGAAACTTCCATTGCTTGGTTTTTCTTCTCTTGATCGAGAAATCTTTAACCCTTTAACGCGCAGTGTTCCCGCTCTGGGAACACCAAACTCTGACGTTTTGACTATTGCCAGTCACGAAGAATAAATTTGATTTCTATAAAAATAGTTGCGGGTGACACAGCTCCACGAGAATCTTTTACTTTTAAGCACGTCATTTCCCGTAAAAACAATTGTCACGATTCTTTTTAACAGCACTGACATCTGCTGAAAAATGGAAGAATGCGACAACAGCTGGATAGATTGCCCAATGCTGCCCTCTTTCAGCATTGGGAAAGGGTTGCGCCTCAAAGGGTTAAACAACCTTTTTTGTACAGTACCAGACATTAACAAAAGTTGTAAAATTTTAGGAGCCAGCAAAATTTTTACGAGCCGCATATATATAGATTTATATAAATTAAATAAAAAGCTAGTCAGCAAGGGATAGTTTTTGGTCGCCTGGACGAACGGTTTTTTCCTAACCCTGTACATAGGAACTATAGCATATGAGGATTACACCGAGAAGCATATAGAAGTATATCACTACTGAATTTTTTTTTGTTGACATAAGAAACAGTTATATTCTAAAAAAAGGTTCGTGCACAGATTTTTTGTCCTATACACAGCAAAATCTATGTATGTTGTGTGACTGTGACCTATAATATACATACCCAATTTGAACTTCTTTCAATGCACCATTTAGACACAAGCTCATTTTAAATGATTCGCGTCCGTAGGCCACAATGTATGAGAATTACTTTTTTGAATCCCGTGAACAAACTTCAACTTTACACACAACAAAATCTATGCAGATCATGTGACCGTGACCATTTATATAGATGTCTAATTTGTGCTTAATCGAAAGCACCGTTCAGACGCTAGCGCACTTTCAAAATTTTCCATCCATCATGGCCGTACCCAGGAGGGTGGACCAGGGAGTCTGATCTCCCCCTCCCCCGAAATTTAAAATTTTGTTAACAAAATAATAATGATGAAGTCTTTTGGTGAAACATTCAGCCCTTTTCACCGTTTGGTCCCCTCCGAAATTTTTTTCTGGGTACGGGCCTGCGGTCCATTGGCCATAATGTAAAAGGAGTCTTTTTTATAGCCCTGTAAAAGAACTATGAGTCCTATACACACCAAAATTAATACCGGTCTTGTGAAGGTGGTTTATAACATATGTACCAAATTTGAGCTCAATCGAATGCACCGTTTAAAAACTATCGTATTCACTCACACACACACACATATATACATAAACCTTGTAAAAACAGCTTAAATGAATTCAGAAGACCTCAAAACGTGTAAATACAACAAAATCTCAAAGTCGAATTTTTTTCAGGATTATTTACTTTCCTTACATGGTACATGTTCGAAAAGCAAAAATAACTGTACACACATACGAGTTCATTAATATATATATATATATATATATATATATATATATATATATATATATAACTAACAAGTAAAACACAAAACATACTACAAATAAGACATATCTCGCATAAAAGTAACAGCTATTATCAAGAATTAGAAACCAGATTTTGAATCCAAATAAAGTGCAAGAATTATTGTGATAGTATAATGGAACGGAAATTATAACCACTGTCACCATCTTCAGGGGCCACAAACAATGGATTATAATTTACAGTAAACCAAATAGTAGGGTTTCGGTTGTGTGGCATATCAGAAGAGATATTAACTCCACACATCTGGGCCCTACCCTACTATATAAAGGAAAGAAGAAATCAAAAAGATAAAAAAAATTAGAAAGATAATTTTACATACCATACCTTGAGCACATGGAAATTATATTTTGAACAGTTGATATGTGTTGCCAATGCTAAGAATTGTAAAAAGTGAAAAATGGTGTTGCCACTAAATAAAAGTGTAAAAGTGGAAAGAAGAAAGTTTGGGAGTTGCCAAATACTAATAGGTAATATTATTAAATTTTAAGAATATCCAGGTATATTAATATAATAAATATATATTGAATAATAATAAATTTAAAAGATTGAATAAAATAAATATTATAGCAAAATTAAATATAACATATTGTTTAAAAAATATAATGATTATTATTATTGACTAAGTATGTATAATAAGTTATTGTATGACAGAAGATTAATCTAGTAAATAAGAAAAAAATAATGTTTAGAACAGAATAATCACAATATAGGAACCCCGTTTTTTTTTTTTTTTTTTTTTTTTTTTTTGCTTTTTTTTTGCCAGAATTCAGTATTTGAAAAATTATGCAATTAATTAACTTTTTTTTTTTAATCGAAAGATGCAATATTATGGTGCTATGATTTGAATATGTTATGTTTGTAGTAGCAAAAACTCTTCTAGTGTAATTTTTCGACTCTCTCGAATTCAAGATACACAACTCCAAATAAGTCCTCGAAAAAGACAAAATTTGCTTTGAAATTTAATTTTTTATAAAAAATTAATAAGCATTCAAAATTATGCTTCCTAAATTTAGATTATTTCGTGAACTTCAGTTGCACTCTGAAATTTCCAGATTCCTAATTTTTAACTTTACAGGGTGTCTACAGGTCAGGAAAGTCTGATAAATGCCAGGAAAATGGAAAATAGATCTGGAAAATCTTGTAAAACACTGGAAAATGAAAAATGGAACAGGAAAATTCTCCAAAAGAATAAATTTTCCTCCGTGTAAAAATTTCTAGGCAGTTTTTTTCTTTCTATCTCTCTTGACTTCAGAGAGTGAAAAATGCTAATAAAGATTTATGTTTAGATAGAGTGAATTATTCTGAATGTTTGTGGGGTATGTGATGCTCATATCTGTTTTACATTCTTTGGTGATGGTATTCTTGCGACGGAAGGTTCAAAAAGCTGTCGGTCTTGACCAGTGATAAAATATAGAAATTTTCACTACTACCACTCTGCATTCTTCCAGATTTGAAGTGTAGCAGACCTAAAGATAAAAATTTGTGTTTGAAATTTAATATTGCTATGCAGGTATATCACATAAGTACCAAATGTAGTACAAGTTGTACCGATCTATATTGGTTAAATCTGCCTCACTAGTACTAGTATCTTACTTGAAACTCATAGTATTTTTTTTCCCGATCCCATTCAAGTGCACCAGTAATTATATTACAGCTAAAAATATATTTCAAGTAAATTGTAACAAAATATTTAAATTTTAAAAGGGGGTAGTGCTGTTGAGGGATTTCCCAAAGTAAAATGCATCTATGGTTAGGAACATTTTCCCAGAAGCTCCCCAAAGGCAGGAAATTGACTTTCAGAAATTTAATAGACATCTTGCTTTACTGTCATTTAAACAATTTTTTTTATATTCTAAAATTGTGCCTCTAGGGTCGTCTAGTACAATTGGCCTGCCGGTTTATACGGGGCCTTCGCTATTTGTAACGGGCCTGCGCGTGTATTTCGATGAGTCATCCAAAGAGGCCTAGTGATCCTCACGTCTTCACGTATACATCAAGCAATTTTTAAGCTTTCCGATGCTTTGAAACGTTATTTAATGTAGTTTTAAGTCATGACTCTGTGTTACTAATTCAAGTACGAACTCATTGACAGTTTCTTTACTATGATACATACACGTGGACATTAAAGTAAATAGATACATGTAATTTGAAGGAAAAACAAAGTAGTGCTAACTCTCATGATTCATTATTTTAGCTTGATTTTTAATATACATGAACAAATTAAGCTGACTTTTAGTATACATTAAAGTAAACGAATACACAAATGATACAGGCATTTTTATGCATATCTTTATACTGAATGTTTAAGTTCACACATTTTCAAAGCAGTTACAACCATTATTACTTTTAAAATAAATTTAACCAATAGTTATTAAATTTTCATTTATTAAATATTGTTCAATTAATATATATAGAACTTAAAGGGGAGATAAAATATATCAAAAGGATTAAGAATCACGTAACAGTGTATGATCGAACACGTTTATTAACTGTTTTTATTTTGGTTAGTTCAAATGAGTTTATTTATCGAAAATTTTACCATTCGAAATGAAAATGATTTATAATTTTCAGATTTAGTTCCATATATTTTTTTTCTCCAAAGAAAAATAATAAATTTTAGAAAACCATACTAGGAAATACCACTAATATTCCACCTCTTTTTTTTAAGTGATTATTAACTGGTGATCGAAAAGAAATGTTTTCGTCCGTGCATTGCTGTATATTAGGGTTGTGGCCAAAAAAAAAAAAAAAAAAAAAAAAAAAAAAAACCTTCTGCACGGCCTTTGAATACAAATTAAGATATAGTAACAGCTCTAGGAGTCGAAAAATTTCAGGATTCCTTTTCACAAGTTGCACTAATCACTGTAGTAAACTAAAAATAAACGATCCCTGAATTAATTATTTTTATTATAGCCATTACCTAATGTACCTTATTATAGCCATTACCTCTAACATTAAATGGAACTTTGAAATTGAGCATAATGAACGCTTATACAAAATATTAACTTCAGTTAAAGTTTCTACATAAACATGTGCATAAATTAATAGTATATTTTACAGTACTTCTGCACTGAAACCAATATCGCACATTTAATGCATTTATAATAAATGATAAATGACATTTTCAACTGAAAGAATTAAACAGATAAGAATGTCTAACTAGTATTACAACGAACGCTTATTTACTAGAATAATAAACTACCGAAGATAAACTATTTCAGATTAAAATAATTTATAAATAACACATGAATATTAATAAAACATGGTTTATATCCTATAAATTTGTAGAATTTCTAAATAAGTTATACAGGTGTACACTTACCGTTACATTCAGAACTGAAAGTTCGAATTCTTTGTTGATTTATTTCCATAAATAAAGGCACAATCTTCAAAAAATCATTACCTACATCTAAATCGCCTTGTTATTAAATCACTATGACAAAACTATAACAAAATTGTTTTTTAATTATAAAATAAAATAACGTTTATAATACCAAATCGCATACAATAGAACAGCGTAAATGCAAACATTAGGCCTCAATGATTCACCCATTTTTTCCGGTGGCAACGAATAAGCAGGCCCGGTTGCTAATAACGACGGCCCCGGTTTATACTGCTATCTCCAGAAATAATTTAACCAACTGAAATTATGACTTCAATACGGTAACAGAAGACACATTTTATAAGTTTTTGTGTAGTTCCTTCCAACATTTTAAGTGTAATGTACGATTCATAAGACGATACTGAAGTCTAGTGTACTTTAATAGAATTTACAAACACGCCCACAATGAATTCACTTGGAGAACTCAAATGAAACAGATATTCGGAAACTAAGCATATTTTTAAGGCTTCTGTAAAACTAGCATAACTGTTTCACATTTATAAGTATGAACTGCTGCTACAAATTAGCGATATTTTTTAAGCACGAAAGTCCTATTAATTTGCATATTCGAAAATGTGTTGGACAATTCTGCGAAAACATAGTTTTCAATTTTCAAAATATTTTCATGCGCCATGATTGCCATGTTTGGCGATTTTTCGACAGCGTTAATATCTAAGCAACGAACAAAGCTAGTGAAAAATAATTGTTTTAAATAAATGAACATGGATTATAATATACTTTCCAACTTAATAAAACAAGAAAAATAGGATCGACGCATAATACAAAGCAGTATGCAGAGTAAATTTAAAATCTAAAAGTAATTCAGATTATTTCTTTTTTCTGTTTCCTATTTTCTTTTTCCTCCGTATATTTCTTCAGAGTTCCAGACCTTAAAGCACTCACTCTGAGTTAGTTCTGTATGGGACACGACTTCGCAATTTTCCTCATGCATGAAAATCTCAGACTGCTCTCATAATCTCATCTTATAAAATAAACTTTCGTCTCGTATTCTGGTGTGTAGTAATTTTGCCTTTTCAACGCACTAAGCCTAATTGCTCCCTTTCAAGTGCTTCTTAAAATAACAGGCACGAGATTTCAAGTGGATTATATACCATTTATTTTTATTATGTTCATTCATTTTGTATAATGTCTTTTTTCTGTTTTCAATAACTTTCCTAATAAATTGAGCAAGATATCATTAAACTCGATACCATTCAGTCTTGGACAGGATACATCGATAATGTATTTCCGATACAAATTAAATTGATTCGAATACGCAAAAATACAAAATACATTTAAATTTTTTAGTTAAAATATTATAATTGCGAATAATCTAATTTTGATAATATCAGAAACGGGCCATTTCAGAAATTGCATTTATGCTCAATATGTAATTAAAACTATTATTTCAACATCTGAATAATGTATATCAGCTGTTCCACAATAGTTTCTAAAAAATTAAGAAAAAAAAACAACCGAGAAAGTTGAAACGAGACCTAGAACTGTGGACATTTTAAGGGGTTAATCTCTAATGACATTCCAATAGGAATATTCGACCCACAAAACTGCGGATATTCGAATAGGCAATGCTGAATCTGGGAGAAATGCACCCAGAAAATATTTTCACATTTGACTGTAAGAGAATCTGGAATTTTACATGAAATTATAATGTCGAAAGAACTTTTTTTTTTTTTTAAGAACAATGCACACTGCATAATACTGCAGCAGATTAAAAAAGAATCAAGACAGATATTCAAAAAATTCCCCATGTCACTTCGCAAGCTGTCCCATGTACCCCTTCAACCGACAGTATACGAATTATGGAACTTTCAGAGAAAAATTTAAAACGTAGAATGTCGTTGCGTGCATAATTTACGAAAGTGAAACATTACTAAAATATTGAAAAAATCTATCTAATTTAACTATGAAACTGCAAAACTTGTTTACAAATTTTATAGTTTGTCTTTTTTACAGCTTGATAATGATACATTCTGATTTGTAACAGGTTTCCAAAGGACACACGCACACGTCTGTGATCGCTATTTGACAAATACTACAATTCACAGAGCAAATAAAATTATAGTAACTTCACTCATTCGTCCTTCTTCCCCTACTGACGCTGCATTTACGTAATTTGTTTTCAAACAAACTAAGAGCAAAATGTGCTTTTATTGAACGCGCCTGCACATAAATAAGCTTTGTTCCGTTCGTTAACATCTTGATCTGCGGAAAAAAGAGAAATTTATGAATGCGCAGAAAGCGATTGAAAGAGCTGTGAATGGGACTCCTCCAGTACGATTGACTCTGATCTGCTCTGACAGTAAAAATACTGACACATTTCCACAGCCAATGAGAGGATAGAAAAAAAGAAACCTCATTCATTCATATTTCTTCTTCCACTTTTATGAATGAAATCGTTGTGATGCGACTCCACTCCGAATGTTCGTGATTTTGCTTTTGCAAGTCCGATTTGTCATGTCGGGGGGGAGGGGTGTGCGTTCGAAAAGAGAGCCAGGTCGACGTTCTCGTTCATTTGTTTTGATGTGGAAGGCAAAAGAGAAAAGTAACTAATAGGCTGCCGCAAATTTAGAAGAGTATGAACGAGAAAAAAACGAAATTGGTCTCCAGGGAGGAGGGTTCTGAAAAAGAGACGTAATATTGATTTTTCTCTGCCTACTGAGAAATTACAAAGCAATTTCGGAGTTGAGTTGTTTGTTTGTGAGTCCTTTATAGGCACCTGGACCAAAGATGGACCAAATTCAACACACTGACTAAATAACACAAGAAACAGCGATTGCTGAAAAAAAAAAAATAAAAAAGATCACAAAGGGAGGCATGTGAAATTTTATTTAGCATAAATATATTTTTAAGAAAAATATTCAGCCTTCAGCTGAAATTAGTTTCCCCTCCGCTAAAGAGGTTTTTTGACAGAACCTTTTAATTGTATTGGCAGCCATGTACAGGATGTATTTGCATGTAAATCAAACGGGGAGAAACCAACCGTTCTTCCAGTGGTGTCAAGTATTTTAAACAATCCGGTATTTCGGGGAATTCGAAGCCATTGCTTATAGCTAATTCTGGTATTGTCAATTTAATCAAACAATCGTAACATGTTTTGCAAAATTTGCCAATATCATCGATATCTTTGTAAAAGACTAGTTTTATAAAGTCCGTTGTCGCTCCTTTGGACAGTAAAGTTGTTTTGGAATGGGTTCTTATTGACTTTTTGAACCACAGTCGATCACAACAATAGCATTGGTGGATTGGACCATCAGCAACAGCTTCGAAAAATTTCTCAGCTAATTTACGAAATTCTAGTTCTTCACACCTTACATTTAGATCAGTATCTGTTCTTGGTCTTTTCGATGGTATATCTAGACAGAGTCGTAAACGTTTTCTGTCTTGTCTTCTGGATTTGGATTCCGCTTCTTGAGCACGAAAATCTGGATCTTCCCTTTTTTCTTTGCATAAATAGACGGTTAGTTTCACGATGACTTTCTTCCGGATTAGACAACTGGCGAGGACGGCCAGCGCGGCCTTGAACAACAGTCCCGGGTATATTCTTCTGATATTTAACGATGTAATACTGAACAGTAGAGCGTGAAATACCAAGCCTACGAGCTATTTCACACTGATCCCGCAAAAATGAAAATTTTAGAAATGCCACGACAGAACACCACCACTTGCTCCGAGGAGGGACAAAAGTTTGAACGCGACTCTGGAAACAAATCCAAGTTCTGAAAAATGAAATCGGAACCTCGGGAACTTGACAGCCAGTCGCAGACGCTCTGACAAAATCTTACAGTTTTCCCCTTTTGTTTCATCTGACGTTACTTTGAAAGTTTTCAAGTATCCATTATTCCAATCATGTGTCGGATCTTGGTGTGTTTCAAATTTCCGTGAGATCTGTAAGATTTTATTTACTATCAATTATCATCCACGACTTTTTTTGTCTGCCCAAAACTATTACCCTCTTTAGCGGAGGGTAATAACACTATTACTATCATTTTAGGCGATTTATGTTTTGTCCTTTTTTGAAGTAAAACTTCTTTAGGCGCAACTAAAGAGTAACTCAGATTTTTTTTTCTGACGGAAGTAACGCTCAGTAAAGGAAATGACGTATCTTTTTCCCCCTTGCTTCTTCATTCCGCCATGACTGCAAAAACATTGCAATGTCAAGGACAAAAAGCCTGATAATTTCTACACCGTTTGTACGATCCCCTTGAAAATTTCCATAATCATGTATAAAAATATAGAAAACAATCTGCGCTACTTTAAAAATCTGAAAATCCACCCGTTCCCTCATTTTTAAGCGATTTTTCGCTATTTTCAGCAACATTTCATATCCGAGAGTCAAAAAAGTTAATCATTTGCGTGACAAAATTAGCTATTGCAAGTGATTTTTACTTCATATTGACGTCACACTTAACAAGCTTTTTCCAGATTTATAAGTTTAATTATTTGCGGAACAGCTATCGGGCGTTCGTTCCTGAGAACGTCGACTGTGCTCCCTGCGCGTCGACATTACTCCCTACCTGTTTTGAAGCAAGATCTTGTCTGATGACCCTGTTCAGTGGATAAGTGGACCGGCTCTTGTCAGAGCCACTGTGTGAAGTCTTTCGCTGAACAGGCGGCGATCCTGCTGACTGTCTCTCACTGTTGTTACAGGCGGCGACCCAACCCGTCACCTCCGATAAACAAGGCCTACGCACCGAATACAGAAAGTGGCACTGTGGTGCATTCCGTTGCTTTACTCACATGTTTTCAATGGCATTAATACAATATTTAATGGAATTATGAGTAAAAACTTGACATGATTGGTTGCCATGATACATAAATATTGTTTGTCTGTACTTAAATAATATGTAATCTTTTAATATTGCTCATGTGTTTTTGAGTTATTTATAATAATGAGCCAAATGTAAATTTTTAAACAGAATAATACTTCGAGCAAAAACAGCAGAAGAAAACAAAGGTTTAAGAACACTGCCATAGAAGAACGCAGTAATAGACCCTACGTGCATTCGATACCAACCGACAGAAGAAAACACCAGTTTAGGAACACAGTTAAAGAAAAATACCAAGACAAAGACATTCTCTCGATTCAAAGCCTACGGGAAAACATTTTAAGAAAACAGTGAAAGAATAATAGTTCAACACGGACACTTCCTGGATGCTGACCCGATATCCAGACGCATCAACGGTTTAAGAACACGGGTATGTAACACCACAAAGAAACAAACACTGGCTGCAAAGGGTTTAAGATCAAAATAAAGGAATAACAAATGGACACTCCGTGGATTCTAACCCAACCTCAAGACGGAGCAACGATTTAACACGCGGATGGAACACCACAAAGAAACGGACCCTGGCTGCAATCATTCCCAAACAATAGATAGAACCTGCAGTTTAAAAATACGGATCAGATAAATAATTCGAAACCTACCAGCAGACGAAATCAACGCTTAAGAATAACGTGATAGAAAAACACTAAAAAAAAATTTACACTACCTGCATTCGAACCCAACAATCAGAGGAAAATATCAGTTAAAGAACAGAGTTAAAGTATAATACTAGACTATGGACATTCCTCCCATTCAAACCCAAACTCCCGACGGAACAATGGTATAAGAAAACAGTTAAAGAATAATACTACAACATGGACACTTCCTGGATTCTAAATAATTATCATGAATTACCGGTGACTCTTACTGGAGATTTTAATGTTAATTTTCGCTACCAAGAATCTCAGCCGTCAGTTGATTTTTAAAAAGAAAAATCTGATGTGTCCAACACATGACTTCCTTGCACGTCTATTGAATCAAAAATGTTTTTTACGCACTTCCTCTAAACTTATTTGTTTGAAATATATAAAATATCAATAATAGTACCATATAGCGATTTCTAGCCAAACATTTCGATATCGCCAAGCTGAGTTCAATTTGAAAGATTTCTTTCTGACACTTTATTTGGCGATATTTCACCAAAAGCCGACAAACTTGAAATAGTCTGCGAGATTTTGGGGATAGCCAAAGTAGTCATTGACCACAGACTTTCAATGAATTGAATGCATCCATACACCTTAATGTATTTAAAGTCATTTGGCTCACCCTGTAAATAAATTCCCAGTCGATTGCTGTCAAAAAAGATATTGAAAACCGTTAGATATTATAATATAGTTCTAAAAACAAAAGTTCAAAATTCTACGGGTTAAAGTTTTAGAGTTATACAAAATACGAAATAATTTTTGGCGCCAAATTTGGCGATATTTCGGCGAAACTCGTCAATGTCGACGACATTTGGCGAGATATTAAGCATGGACCAACAATGACAGATTATCGCCAAATTTGGCGATATTTCGCCAAAACTCGCCAAGAACGATGACAAATGGCGATACTTTGGGCATGGACCAAATGACTGACTATTGCCAAATTTGGCGACATTTCGGCAAAACTCGCCAAGGTCGAGGACAGACGGCGAGATTTTGGGCATGTACCAAACAATGACTGTCCACAATTGCATTATATTGAAGATGTCCATAGACATTAAAGTACTTAAATTCTTTTCGGTGGTCCTGTAAATAAACTCTCCAGTAGATTTTAACCAAAAATCGAGATGCACAACTAGATGTTACAACAATCTTATATATGAAATTTCATAATAGTTTTTGAGATTTGAGATTTAAATATGCACACGTACACAAAAAAGTCGCCAAGCTTGGCGACTTTTGGCATAGTTCTTGAGGGAGGCACGTGACCGTGGTCGGGCCATTACCTAACTTATGTGGAAGGACGGTATTGTGCTTGAAATGGATGAATCTCTTAAAATTGCCATTGACCGTAATGTATTGGAAATCTTTTGAGTGTTCCTGTAGCAGAACTGTAAATGATAAAGACACTTTTTTTAATGGAGAAATTCATTTTCTAACTCTTTACAGCATATATCACTTCTGAGTCGTTTGAAATAGCCCAATACCTCTAAAAAACGCTTTGATGAATTTCGGCCCATAGAGCGCAATGTATTTCGAATCTTTTAGGCGGTTCTGTAGATAAACTATCCATTCAAATGGAACCGAAAGGGGAGGTGCACAACTAGATGTTACAACAATCCTAAATATAAAGTTTCAACATTCTACGCCTCATAGTTTTTGAGATATGCGAGTTTAATGAATTTCGGCCCATTGAGCGTAATGTATTTCGAATGTTTTGGGCGGTGCTGTAGATAAACTATCCAATCGAATGGAACCAAAAGGGGAGGTGCACAACTAGATGTTACAACTATCCAAAATATGAAGTTTCGACATTCTACGCCTAATAGTTTTTGAGATATGCGAGTTTAATGAATTTCGGCCCATAGAGCGTAATGTATTTCGAATCTTTTGTGCGGTCCTGTACATAAACTATTCATTCGATTGCGACCAAAAGGGGAGGTGCACAACTAGATCAAAGAACAATCCTAAATATCAAATCTCAACATTCTACGACCCATAGTTTTTGAGATATGCGAGTTACATACATACGTACGTACGGACGGACGTACGTACGTACGTACAGACGGCATGGAAAAACTGACCACAATAAACTCGCCGCTGGTCAAAATGAGTTGCAGATGCGTTAATATGATCGTGCATGCTAGCCTACGATGAGATGCATCGAAAAAATTCTTAAAATTAAATTTAGAGGTAGACAAAATCGGATTTTTTGTCAAAATTTGGCCCCCAAAATTTTTCGGGATCACATTACTTCCTTATACTACGTACAAGGAAGTAAAAATTGGATCTAACTATGAATACTTCTCGACTTCAATCAACAACGCGTTTCGGTATAACGATAGATGCTGTATTTTCAAGAAAGTTAGCAAATTTAGAGAGTAAAATTTATGTTTCACAGTATAGTTAACACAAACCTATGATTTCATACATAAAATATTATGATGACATTCAAGTTCCTATTTCCAATGAATAATATGAATATAACATTTATATAATCTTTGTAAAGTACATGAATAATAAATATAATTAAATTATAATATGATATTTATTTTAAGTTAAAGTTTAATAATTTCAGTGATATTTATCGTAAACGTCAAAGAAGTTTTACTTCAATCGCGCGTATTGATTACACGCACACACTTTTTTTTTACTTCCTTGTACGTAGTATAAGGAAGTAATGTGATCTCGCAAAATTTTGGGGGCCAAATTTCGACAAAAAAACCGATTTTGACTACCTCTAAATTTAATTAAAATTTTTTTTTTCGATGCATCTCATCGTAGGCTAGCATGCACGATCATATTAACGCGTCTGCAACTCATTTTGACCAGCGGCGAGTCTACTGTGGCCAGTTTTTCCATGCCGTCTGTACGTACGTACGTATGTATGTAACTCGCATATCTCAAAAACTATTGGTCGTAGAATGTTGAGATTTGATATTTAGGATTGTTCTATGATCTAGTTGTGCACCTCCCCTTTTGGTTGCAATCGAATGGATAGTTTATGTACAGGACCGCCCAAAAGATTCGAAATACATTACGCTCTATGGGCCGAAATTCATTAAACTCGCCTAACTCAAAAGCTATTAGGCGTAGAATGTCGAAACTTCATATTTTGGATTGTTATAACATCCAGTTGTGCACCTCCCCTTTTGGTTCCATTCGACTGGATAGTTTATCTACAGGACTGCCCAAAACATTCGAAATACATTACGCTCAATGGGCCGAAATTCATTAAACTCGCATATCTCAAAAACTGTTAGGCGTAGAATGTTGAAACTTTATATTTAGGATTGTTGTAACATCTAGTTGTGCACCTCCCCTTTCGGTTCCATTCGACTGGATAGTTTATCTACAGAACCGCCCAAAAGATTCGAAATACATTACGCTCTATGGGCCGAAATTCATCAAAGCGTTTTTTAGAGGTATTGGGCTATTTCAAACGACTCAGAAGTGATATATGCTGTAAAGAGTTAGAAAATGAATTTCTCCATTAAAAAAAGTGTCTTTATCATTTATAGTTCTGCTACAGGAACACTCAAAAGATTTCCAATACATTACGGTCAATGGCAATTTTAGGGGCATTCATCCATTTCAAGCACAATACCGTCCTACCACATAAGTTAGGTAATGGTCCGACCACGGTCACGTGCCTCCCTCAAGAACTATGCCAAAAGTCGCCAAGCTTGGCGACTTTTGGTGTACGTGTGTGCATATTTAACTCTCAAATCTCAAAAACTATTATGAAATTTCATATATAAGAATGTTGTAACATCTAGTTGTGCATCTCGATTTTTGGTTCCAATCTACTGGAGAGTTTATTTACAGGACCACCGAAAAGAATTTCAGTACTTTAATGTCTATGGACATCTTCAATATAATACAACTGTAGACAGTCATTGTTTGGTACATGCCCAAAATCTCGCCGTCTGTCCTCGACCTTGGCGAGTTTTGCCGAAATATCGCCAAATTTGGCGATAGTCAGTCATATGGTCCATGCACAAAGTATCGCCATTTGTCATCGGTCTTGGCGAGTTTTGGCGAAATATCGCCAAATTTGGTGATAATCTGTCATTGTTTGGTTCATGCTTAAAATCTCGCCAAATGTCGTCGATATTGACGAGTTTCGCCGAAATATCGCCAAATTTGGCGCCAAAAATTATTTCGTATTTTGTATAACTCTAAAACTTTAACCCGTAGATTTTTTAACTTTTGTATTTAGAACTACTGTAATATCTAACTGTTTTCAATATCTTTTTTGACAGCAATCGACTGAGAATTTATTTACAGGGTGAGCCAAATGACTTTAAATACATTGAGGTGTATGGATGCATTCAATTCATTGAAAGTCTGTGGTCAATGACTACTTTGGCTATCCCCAAAATCTCGCAGACTATCTCAAGTTTGTCGGCTATTGGTGAAATATCGCCAAATAAACTGTCAGAAGAAAATCTTTCAAATTGAACTCAGCTTGGCGATATCGAAATATTTGGCTAGAAATCGCTAAACCTTACTATTATTGATATTTTATCTCTTTCAAGCAAATAAGTTTAGAGGAAGTGCGTCGAAAATATTTTTGATCTAATGGGCGTGCAAGGAAGTCATGTGTTGGACACATCAGATTTTTTTACAATTGTATGTTCAAGCAAGCTCAATTTTCATCTGACAGCTATATTTCTTTTATCATCGGAAACTCAAGGATGTGTTTTTATCAAGCTGTCATTCAGCATAGGACCTTTTTTTTTAACGATTTTTTAAAAGTACTGACATTTTTAAAAGTACTGAGCCAGAGTAAAGGGAGAAAGAAACTTCATTCATTCATATTCCTTCATATTGTTTATGATAGAGAGGGAAATGAATAATTTTGATGATCATCATGCTATAGTACTGATTTTAGCTTAGAGTTGGGCACATATCTAATTGAACGTACAAATAGGAAGTAATCTCTCAGAACTTATCAAATCTTTATTTTTAGGACAAACTGGAAAAACTTTGAAAAATCATCACGGAAAACACAGAGAATTTCAATTTAAAAACTGAAATCTGTGTTTAAAAGCTAATATTTCAGTGATTGTTTTCTGTATTTCTACCTGCTGTATAATACAGGATGACCATGATATATGTTAAAAATATTTCGGAAGAGGGGAAAAAGAAATAAATTTTATATATGCTCCATTTCAAATAAAACCCTCAAAACTATTTTAATTGACTGTTCAAAAATATTTAAATGGATAATACCGTTGGTGGAGATTAATTAAATTTACGTCTACATTGCCTCTGAACTGTTTTATGAGATTTCTTTTCCAATAATCACGGAACGCACATCATTAAAACCCAGTAATCTTATGTATAAACAATAATACATTTTACGGTTTTTAAATAAAAATATGTAAATTATAATAAAATATAAAAATTTTTAAAGTCTTCTTTAAAATTATATTTTATTCAATGGAAAGTGCTGGTAAACATTAAAAAGAAAGAAAAAATATATAGGAAACGAGGATAAACATTTAAATATTCCTACTTAAAATTGTATTTTTCAGGTTTTTAAAGAAATATTAAATTTCGCTGAGTTTAAAGAGGTAATTTTCGCTATCTGTTAATCTGTTTTGCGCCAGGAAATTAAAATTGTGGAGTTTTCTTTCTTGTTCTACCTGCATGTCTTCCTTATTTCTATTTCATTCTTTATTTCGTTTTGTCTTTATATATGTTTTCTTGGTACTGCTTTTTTTGTTTTCTTTGTGTGAGATTCTTATTGTAATGGATTAGTTTCCAATAAAGCTATATGTTACAACAAGAGGTATTTTTTAATACCCCGAGTTTTCACGTAGGCGTACGAATCCTATTAAAGTAAATCGCTACCCTGTATTATAGAGTCAAGAGAATAATCAAGAGAATTCATAAAAGTATCAGGTTTATCATTGCCACACGAGGAATGCTTTCTTTTCTGATATTTTGAATAGAATGACTTTTAAAAATTTTGGTTTTTCCGAAAGTCGTGCTATTAGTTTTCTGGATCCAATGAGATAGATCTGTTTTCTGCTTGAAATACCACCTAATCGCACTGTTCTAATCTTTATTATGCATGCAGCCATATCCACACTAATAAAACACCAATGTGGCTATACGGATGTATTCGTACATAATCAGATGCTTTCTACTCTCCGAAACTTAACATCGAAGCATTATCTTTTTTTTTTCATTTTATGTATCTTGTAGTTTCGCTTTTCAAACTTCCGAGTTTCCGGCATCGAGATATCTCCCCTTTTTACGAGATAAAAGGTCTTCCCTGCAAAGCATGCAAATTGCACTTTAAGAAAACCTGCTGAATCAACCGTATCGGGGAGTGTTTTCAGATACAGACGCGTTTCTCAATGTTCTTCGACTTGTTAATAAACGGGGCATCTGCATACGGACAGCCGGTTGTCTTCATTTCGAGGCGGAATAGATTGGACCAATATCGAAGGAGCTGAAATTTCCGTCGTCCCCCCACTATCGCTCCTGTTCGAATTATTTATTCGGTTCTGTCACGTGGATATGGATCTACAGAAGGATATTTTTGGCTGGACAGAGCAAAAGATAAGCGTGGCGCCATTTTCAATCCGACACAATGACACTGCGAGGTGCGCCACGAATCTGATCGTATTCGATTCTGCCGGGCAAATCTCTCTTTAAATCTTCTTGTGCAACAGAAATGTAAAGCATCTTATCAAAATAGAATATAAGAATAAGCTTTTATTAAGTATACAACATTTTTCATTGCTTCTAGGAAAACAACTGTCAACATTTCTTACTTGGGGAGAAATGAAGTGGTTTATCCTGAATACATTCGTTCACATGTTCAACGAGATGTCACTATAAAAGGGTTGAAAGCAGGGATGAGATACATTTTGCAGTATTTCGTTAGATTAAATACGTACAAAGATGCTACTGAAAGTTAAGTAAACCCTTGTACTGCCGAGTTTGATTTCACTTATTAAATTTTTTCTTTTATAGAATAATTTCTAACACATGTAAACGAAAACAGTGTGCCTACAGTGAGAATACACCCCGAAAATATTATTCTCCACAAATGACAATTAATCGAAACGTAGGATAAGTTGGTAGTCAGGAAATTTTAACCAATATTGAACATTACAAAAATTAACATTTAAAAAAATCGAGAAGTTTCGTGAAGTGAATTAAACTTAGGCATGTCTATGATAAAGCACGAAATACATCTTACTCTTTGGCTATTTAAATAGTGTACTTTTACAGAACTTAATGAAAAAAAGCAATAGTATCAACAAGGCCACTGAATCCACTATTACATTCAGTCATGCTGTAATAGTGGATTTTTGGGACAGGTTTTTTGGTCTAGGCAAAACGCACAGAATCTCTCTGATGGAGTCTTAAACTTTTCTGGAGACTAGAATATATTTAAACCAGCTCCAAACAAGGGAACCACAATGGATACTGGATATTTTTTTTTCCCACCAACGGCGGGCCTTTTGTCTTATAGGCATTGGCCACTGCTAAGGCCAGAGTTGTTGGTCTCTTTATTATGGGGCACCTAGTAGGGGGACCACGTCGCCCCCTATGAAGGGAAGGACACAGATGACAGCCACGCCCTGTCATTGAACCCGAAACCGTAGTACAGTGCTTAAGTCGACAAGTTGGTCTACTGGATATATCCCGTGGTAATTGATAAACCTTGGGAAAAAAACTTGATTGATGATATATAAAAATTACGGACAGAGCATTTCCCTCCCCTCCATTTCTAAGCAAATTAAACATGTATTGTTTGTTCCGCAATTTTTTTCTTCTCCTGGAAGAGCTAAATGTAATGCTGCCGCCTGTTAGAACATCTCAAAATAAGTCGGTTTTGGTAAAAAAGGTTAAGAGTGCTCTTTCCCACACTCTTAAAAATATAAAGCTTGGAAAGCTCAGTACTAAACACACGTGTTTTGAACAAAATACCTTTAAGAGCGTTTCAGGAAGTCTTGGAACGAAGTTTCGACCAAAGCAGTCAAAGAAGACCTACGTTCACTTGTGTTTGTCAATTCATCATCACTGAAAATGACAGACTTTTATATCTCTCGAAATGTACGTAAAGTTATACCGCACTCTTACGTACGTTTAATACAAATACGAAGTTTTTATACTTGTATCTTGCTATACTTCCAAAAACTGCGAACAGCTTAACTGATCTCCCTTTCTGATAATAAAGGCATTATGAGGAACAAGCCACTAAAATAATTACATTTAAGTATCTGCATTTAAGTTCACATAATGGACAAAGCATCAAAGCTATCATCCGCGTATGATTTCGTCCACAATAGCTTATTTTATCCAGAAATATATAAATATTCTTATAGTACTATAGATGCACTCAGAATAGATTAATTATCTGTGTCCGGCTCATACTCGCAATTCAATTGACCGTTCACTTACGTTGGGTGGGACGCGAGAGTAAACAAAGGAGATATGCGCGCGTGGAAGATCTCTTTGGAGATTTCTTTTATTACTTTCGCAATTTTAGCTCCCAAAATAGATGCGCACGGATTAATTTGTCTTAGGTAGAGCAAAAGAACCACACACACACATACTTAGGGCCTGTCACTCCCTATGGGAAATCGAAAAGCATCGATTCCAGTACGTTCAGTATCTACGGTTAGTGATAAAGAAAGATACTTAAGCGTTAGTTTGCTTTAACCCTTTAACGCGCAGTGTTCCCGCTCTGGGAACACCAAACTCTGACGTTTTGACTGTTGCCAGTCACGAAGAATAGATTTGATTTCTATAAAAATAATTGCGGGTGAAACAGCTCCACGAGAATCCTTTACTTTTAAGCACGTCATTTCCCGTTAAAAAAAAAATTGTCACGATTATTTTTAAAAGCACTGACATCTGATGAAAAATGGAAGAATGCGAGAGACAGCTGGATAGATTCTCCAATGCTGAAAAAAGGGCAGCCGTTGCCATCGCTCGACATAACTACCAGCAAGATGGCGGACGATCGAAACGTTCATCGCGTGCCCCAGAGATCTTTTTTTGACGCAGCTGGAAAGCACTATACAATTGGTGTATTCGGCATGATTAATCTTTCTTTCTTCCATTTTATAAACCTTAACTTTTCAAAAAGAGGGAGGGAAAGGGAACATAATTTGCTCTCAAACTTTCCAATGATCAGCAGACGGGCGAAGTGTGAAGGTCCCCGATTCGGCGGGTCCCATCGCGCGTCCGTCGACCTAACATTTCGGAGTTTTCCGTGGTTTTCTCCGAAACTTAGAATAAATACGGGTTAGGACCCCTTAAAAAGACCCCCACGGAGGGCACCCCACCTATAGGCCTAGATCCTTCGTGCAGATAATTGGCCTTAATCCCACAACACAAACACAATGATCAGCAGGTGCTGAGGCCTAGGGCCTGATTAAGATATCCAGTCATCCTAGACATGGCATACTTTAGAGATCCCCTTTACAACGAGTTAAAAATAGTTCACGTTCTCCAGACTTGAAATATAGGGTGTCCGGAAAGTCCCCTACACATTAAAAAAATTCATAGAAAAGGAACAAATTGTCGTATGAATATGCGGTTTGTACAATAATACTTCACAGGATCGCAAATTTTTTTGACATCGTAAAAAAAATTACTTCGAAATTGTGTTCATAGGGGGCGCTGTACTGTCACAGTAAGAAAAAACAAATGTAATGTAAGGTATTTAATCATTTTACTAAGCAGAAGGCAATACCTTTCGTTACCAGAGTTCAATGTGCACCTTTTGTTGCTCGAACCACATCTAAACGGTACTCAAGTTCATCCCATGTTCTAGCTAGCATGGATTGCGTTTTTTCTTAAACATGTTACGAAACTTTCTCTGAACTGTAGTTATGGATTTTGATTCGAAATACCAACCTACGCAATGCGCTTTCTCAGTTGCAGGCGCCATAGCTGGCATGAATCTTTCCGCAGCGTCAGTGCTGTTTGAAACTTACGAAAAATCCCTATAGACTCTCATTGCTGAAAACTTTAGATGCAACGTCATCTATGAACACATTTTGGAAGCAATTTGTTTTAGGATGGAAAAATAAATTCTTGATTTTGTGATGCATTATTGTGCGAACCGCATACAACAATTTGTTGCTTTTCTGTGAATTTTTGAAATGTGTCAAGGACTTTTCGGACACCCTGTATATTAATCATTTTACTCAATTTAACATTAGAAACTGCATCTACTTTTACATGAAGTCTGATGTATCACTGTATGAATGAAAAAAAAATATTCATGGCCCAATCGAGTGTTGTAAAAGTTCGACTTTTTATTTATGGCTTTTACTGGTTTTTACATTAGTCAGTATTAGCTAAAATGATTTTGCTTGAGTTCTCAAAACTTATAATATTTGAAACTTAGTCCACATATGGGCAACCACCGGCCGGATGTGGCCTGCCATGGCTTTGGATCCGGCCCGCAGAAGATATCAAAACCCATATAAACCATTAAAAATCCCATATAAAGCCAATTATACGCCCCGCGACTTCGCTAACATCTTGAAGTTTGGCCCGCGACTTCAGTAACTTCCTAAAGTTTGGCCCGCAACTTTTCAAAGGTTGCCCATACCTGCTTTAGTCATTTCGGGATTCCTAAAAAGTGTGCTCTTAGGCTGCGAACTTGTGAGCTTTTGGGCAATCAGACCCTGAAGATAGTAAATCTTTCTGAAGCACTTTTTCAGTGGAATCGGAAAATATTTACTAAGAAAAATACTTTTTTAAAAAGGCATCATATCTCATTCTATTCTTTCGATTTCATTACTACGGCTTACGTGCTCAACAAAGACAGATCACTTTTTTTGTTTTAAGTTCTTCTTTAAAAGTTTTTTTTAAATTTCTAATATTAAAAATGAAGCACTAGTATAATTAGTAGTAGAGTTTATCTGAAAACGGAGTCTCAAAGATCCGAAATATTTTTATGTTGAAAGTAAGTTGAAGAGGGATGTAACTCGAAAGACAAATAATTCATTGGGTTATGAAGTATATTCTTCGGAGATAATGAGACATCTTCGCTTAATAAAAGTTCGCCTACACTGGAAAAAAAAAATGTATGTTAAACTGACAGAAAAAAACTGTAAGCCAGGACGCCAGTTTATTTCCGTATATTTTACAGAAGTCTTCCGTATTTTTTTTCGTTTACGGAAAGTTTCCAGTGGAATCGGAATGTAAAATAAACTGAAAGTCTATAAAATTTACGGAAGACTTAAAAAAAAAAGCTTAAATAAACTGGCGTCCTGGCTGGCAGTTTTTTATGTAAATTCGACAGACTTTTTTCGCAGTGTATAAGAAGTTTTACTAAATCTTAATTGTACTTTGCTCCGTAGGAGGCGCTAAACGTTTAAAACAAGGCTCCCAGCTTGAACCTTATGCGCCTATTTGTTGATGCGGATCTATTGCTGTTGCGAAATTTTGCATACTGAAAAAATGAGTAGGATTAAATTAACAATTTACATTTTAATCAAAGTTAACAATGCAATTTTTCTTCAGAATAACTGGGCTGGAGAAACTTTTTTAGGAAATAGATTCGATGAAAGCCGCTTTAATAAATCTACACTTTAATTATAGAAAATGGTAATGAAGTGCTTGGAAAATACATACAGCAAACAGAGATAAGTTCATAAGTAGCATAGTGAGTGCTTGTGAGCTCAATACACAATACAACACTGATATGTTTTTGCATAATTAATACAGCCTTTGATAGTTTAATCGATTAGTATTTGAAATTCTTATGTTTCTACATCAGACCAGTTTAATTGTTACAGCAGTGTCTTTCTTTTGATCCATATATAGCACAGTTGAATTTTAAGTTCTGTTCATTAGAAGAACATTAAAATGGTTGCTCTTTCAGCTCTTGAAACGATAAACTGATACTATAAACCTTGATAGCAGAAACCGAGCAGTACGTCTGCGGGCGTTGCAGATTATTTTATAGATTGCAGAATAATCTAAATAAATTTAAGGTCGCAGATAAGTGGTGATTTGTGATACCTATATTGCAGATTGAAACAGGACATGATGCTACCGGGCAAAAAACCAGTTTTTGAGATGCCAATCTTCTGGTAAAAAGTTCACGTAGTGGCAACCTTATGATATTGCCAAAATAACTTTCGATAGCTAAAAAAATATGGTGATACATTTTACATTTAAAGTGTCATAGATCGGCTAATAAATCAATGTAAAGTATGTCATTTTGGGATACTCTAAGATTTTATTAGTCAGCCAAATTTGAATCTCCAGCCTTGAGGCGTATCTCCAGAGATACACCAAAACACCATTTCTCTGCGGAAAATAACCTTGAGAAATGTCTCAGAATCACTTAGTCTTATCATTCACTTCCACTGAAAAAGGGAGACAACTTCGCAAGGGCAAGGTAGACCATTTTAACTCGATTTCTGAGTGATTGTGATGTAAGGATCCTCTTTTGGTTTGTGGAGGTTCTCTAAACTTGAAAAGTTATCGAAGATTTTCTCATTGCGTCTGGAAGATAGTTTACGATAATGGACGCAGCTCTTCAGACGATCCAGAAGCACTTAGGATGGTTTCTTTATTTGATTGTCTCTCAAGCCTTGATTTCAAGTTAAAAATTGCTGTTCCTAACTTTTTTAAAGATTTTTCCTAACTTTGCTCAAATGTATTTATGATTTCAGTTCGTTTGCGTGGACATCTGTCAGGCTTTGATTTTGATTAAGCGAGGCCCTAGCCAAAGACTGAAAAAGGTAGGTAGACGGGTGTTATGGAGTTTAGTGCCACTTTACTGCCAGGTTTAATCTGTTCGCTCCTATCAGTGCAAAAAACATAATGGTGACGATTTCTTTTCTGTGATCAGTGTTGCTTTAGCGCATTGGTGTTTGAACGTCCGGATGGGGAAGCCGTTAAAACTGTAAAAACATTTATTTTGTTTGAACAAAGGATGTTTCTGAAATATATATAACAATTATTTTATTTGCTCATAACAGTGATAAATGTTTATAAGATATCAAAGGAGGTATGAAAAAATCTAGTTATAAATACATTTTTGAAGTAAAATACAGTTTAGAAACTGACTCTCACTCACATTTACAAGCATATATTTTATATATGCAAAAGAGCACAATCTTGGTATAATAAGAAACAGTTTATTTCTATAACAATTTCTATATAAGTTTCAAAATTTTCAAAAGTAATGAGAAAAAATATGTTGAAATGTAAGAACCTAATTCTTTTGCTGCAAGTACGTTTTCCGTAAGTTAGAGAGAAACTATTGTAAATTTTTAAATAACAATCTTGTATTAGTATTTAACATATCGCCAATTTGAGAAATAATTAGCTCAAACACTTCGAGATTCGATTTGTCACACAGCATCCAATATGGCGATAAAAGAAAAATAACTTTACTCATTTGTGAGTATTTGAAAATTGCACAAATAGAACGTGTTTCGCTACAAGAACTTTTAGAAAAAGCCACAGCATTTATTGAATGATTTATAATTTTAACTTAAAAAAATATTTTTCCAGTTTTAGATA
This sequence comes from Cheiracanthium punctorium, assembly GCA_038373885.1. Taxonomy (NCBI): domain Eukaryota; kingdom Metazoa; phylum Arthropoda; class Arachnida; order Araneae; family Cheiracanthiidae; genus Cheiracanthium; species Cheiracanthium punctorium. The sequence goes on along the minus strand of JAWZYV010001729.1, from coordinate 196,172 downwards.
TTTTTTGAAGGTGAATTTTATTGAAAACTGTTTACCCGAAAGACATTAACAAGGGTATTTTATTTTTTTGGAACAATATGTTTGATAAATGATTAATAAAAGTTTTTTTTCCTAATTAGATACTTTATATTATATCCGTATATACAGCAAAGTTTCAAATGTGAAAGAAAAAAAAAAGACCATACAGTAAGACCGAAATAATAACCATATCTGTTTATTATCAGTTTAACTTTTAAAAATGTCACAGTTAGGCTAGTACTTTCACTTGATTAGGGAGGTAAATAATATATGAAATCATTCAATAAATTAAAAATAATACTTTTATAAGAAACTGATATAATAATAATAATGTGTTTTATAGTAAAATGGGGAAAAAAAGGAAAAATATAACCCAAAAATTAGTACTCAGAAAAAAGGAGTAAAAAAAAGGGATTTTGCATATATAGGTGCCCCATTTTACCTTAATTCTTATATTATCTTTAATATTTCCGAACGCACTTAGCCTTATCACACGTCTCTCTTAACCTGGAATTTGGAATCGTAGCAATTCTGTTACGTGTATCTTGAAAGCATTCCCCCTATGCAGTTACACAAATTTCAACGGTAAAAGGTTGTCTGGCATTTTGTCCCTCTGCGTTTATCGTAAAAATAAAATGTTTTATCGTCACATAAAGGATATTTGTGTTTGATTATTTAGTTTATTGGCTTCTTTATCCGTTTAACGCTCGTGGTCGCACCGTGAAACAACTTAATACCAACACTTTCACTGACGGTCGAAAGAAAAAAGGTTGAATGGCCCCAATGCTGAAAAAGTGCAGCCGTTGCCATTGCTCGATTTAACTACCAGCAATATGGTGGTCCGTCGAATCGCCGGACACAGAGCCAAAGAACTGTTCTGACACAGTTGACTGCGCTACCGCCATGTTCTAGTAGTTAAATCGAGTGGTGGCAACGGCTGCACCTTTTCAGCATTGCGCAGTACATTCAGTTCTTCTTCTATATCCATGTGCAAATATTTGTTCTTTAGAGGGTTAATTCTAAATAGTCAACATTTGCATTGCTAATTGCACCAAGATAGCAGGTACTAAAAGAAAGAAAAAAGGTTTTTCTTATAGTTGTTATCTTAATGTTATATTCTTAATGTTCTCTAAAAAGAGTAGGTTTAAAAATCGTTTTCACAGAGGAAATACAGAAAGAAGTGGCAACGTTTCGCTCGTTATAAATACATTGTTTTATTAGCTGTTGTAAAGTGCCTCCTTGAAGTTTTGTTTAAAATGTTGAATATTTGAGATCAGATATTAGTGGAACTCAATCAATAATGAAAGCATAAATTGCAAATCATGTAAAATATCTAAACAAGCTTTTAAGTTGCCGGGTCAACAGGATTTTGCAGATAGCTCTGTGTGAAGGTACAAGTCACTTTTTGCTTTACTGATAACGACGAGTAAATGCTATTTCGAATTTAGAATGTAAAATTGAAACTTTCCCCTTTTTTTTCGTCATCTGAAATAGGGAATTAATTTACTTTCTGTTTGAACAAAGCTAAGAATAAGTAAAAAGTAATGTCAAATTTTTCCCACGATAAATTTTCTGCACAGTTGCTTTTATTCTTCAGTTTGAAAAGGTACATAGCTATTCAAATTACGAGGTTTTGAAGGATAAGAGAATTAGCATAACTGAGTGGCAATGTTGGGTAAGAGCGATTGACAGTTAATCGCTAAATCAGAAATTTGATTAATCGATCTAACAGTGTTGGGCATTACACAATTAATTTTTTCATGTAGGGATCAAATAATTAAAATTTCATTTTAATTTGACTAAATTTATTGCAATTATTTTAATTCAGCCGGGCCGTCCAGTTTGTGTAGTGGCTAAAGAAACATTTTATCACACATTGAGCCCGGGTTCGATTCCCGGCTTGGGCTTGGATGTTAACTTATTCATCTCTTCATAGGGGCTAACGTTGGCTGCCAGGTTGATGTGCCATAATAAAACGGCCAATAATGTAGTTCTTTGTAGAGTCAAATGCTTGATGAGATAGTGCCCGTCCATAGGGGAAAATTGAATTCAGCTGTTTGATTAATTGTGAGTTGTAATTGAAATTAAAGCAATTAACCATGCTTTAAAATTAATTTAATTGGAATTATTATTTCACTTATTATGTACAACTAACTTAACCGTCATTCGTTTATTATAACAATTGAAATTGTTGGACAAAATATAATCCTTTGAATAACTAAGGTCTAAAATTATCCAATTAACAGTTAATCAATTGTTAATTGCACATTTTACAATTGAATATAATTAGTTTTTTTACAATTAACGATTAATTAATCATGAATAAATAATTTAGTTTGATTGAACAGTTAACAATTAAAACTAGTTAGACTGGAAAATTTTCAGTAAAACTTTGGTCCAGAATTTTTTTAAGGGGGCTTCTTTTTTAATTCTTTTCAACAAAGTTCAAAATTAATAATAATTCAGTTTATTCGATCATCTGTCTGTTTTTACGTGTGCGTTCTACTTCCAGTAAAAATTTGGGTATGCGATACACAACTGTATTTTGTGTTCACATTAAATCTATTTTATTGGAAAGCGTTTGTAAAGTCTTCTAAATTTAACTAAGCACAGTAAAAAGAAGTTTATCGCACAACCTGCGATGGGTATATGATAAATAAGTATACTGTACAGTTAATTTCCAATAAAAAGGGGACTAGTTTTTTTTTTTTTTTTAAGTTCGGTATAAACACTGTAAATGATACATAAACTATTTTCAATAGTGACGATGTTTTACTCCATATAAAAGACATAGTTAAACTGTTAAAGTTTGCAGGAAGGTAAAGTGCAAGTTTCGGGAAATTTTGCAATTAACAGTTGATAAATGATCAATTGTAAATATCACGATCAACTATTGGTTAGCCATTTGTTAGTCTAATTTATCATATTTCTAGATTAATGACTGATTAATCGACAGTCTTTCTTTGCCCAACCCTGACTACAACTATAGGTTGGAGCTGGCTTAAATCCAGACTTTGATAATATCGATTTGAATGCACACGTATCACCTAACTTTAAAATTTATTAATTGTTAATTGCAAATGTGCTTGAAACTGCAATGTTTTGAAGGCACAACTAATTTTGTTAAATGCCATACTTTCAATTACAATTAATTAATAAATTGTTAGTTTTTAATTCTTTTCACAATTAATATCAAATAATATCAATTAATTAACACTGCTGAGTGGGTGCTAAGGTGGACTAAGCCCACCTGAAAAAGAATTTAGCGACTCCATAGAATAATTAGGTTTTTTTACTGCAAGAATAAAATGAATGAAGATATATCGATATGAATATCTCAATATGAAAAAAAAAATGATAAAATAAAATAAAATAGAATGTATCAAAGACCAGCAGTTTACGATGTTTATTATCAGTCTCAACTCGTTAGTATGTATATAATCTGCAGCGAACTTCGGAAAGCAAATGGTTCCGTATTTTTCCGTCGCCAGAACTGACACTTTGGTTGAAAGGGAGAAATGTCTTCTTCGTTTTCTCTTTCCATTTCTCTCGCACTCTGCCGTGACATCTTCCTGCTTTTTTTTTTTCTATTTTTGCTGGTCGGAGAGGATGAAATACCCCTGTCTGGAGTTTTTAATTCTAATAAAAAATGGCTTGTCAAAACCTATTTTCAGGTTCCGGAATTCGCACACACATTTATATACAGCTTTTATTATAGCTGTTGGTGAATTGCGGCTGTTAAACGGCACTGACTTTGGAAGGGATGTATAGTATAGGGAGTTCGAAACGAATTTGATAAAGCGATTTGAAGCGCAATTTTATTCAGGTAATTATTTTATTTTAATCATCTAGTTATGTCGTTATAGTCGCAAAGGCGTGACATAACTGAAAAACGTGGTTCCTGTGGAAAACGTATAAAATTTTTTCCAATTGTTTATAGGATGTGTAGTGTATTCTATTGAGAATTTTTTTTTCTTCATACAGTCGTGGCAATAATACCAAAAAATGACATTATTGAGTTTTTACACTACTAGCGTGATATGAATCAAGTGAATCTACATCTGTTGAATGTATTTTGACGTGTGCATTTTCTTATTTATTTAGATAATAACAGCTATTCTTAAAATGTTAAAAATAAATATGTTAAAAGCTTGATATCGGTTAGAAAAAATCATCAGCTTAAGCATGTTTTATTAAGTTCAAATATAATGAATTTCTTTGAATCAAATATAGTATGAAAGATGTTCGAAGATCGAATTTGCAATGAACTGAAACTTTTCCATATAAAAATTGAGTTTGAAGTAATTCGATAATTTTTGTTTTTCCTCCTATGAATTTGGTTGAATTATTTTTTGACAAAGGAAGAAAAATAACGTTAAGTAAAATTGAGCCCTTCAATTTGTTCATTGTATTACTACTAACTATATATAAAGAGCTGAAATGCAACTGTCATATTTTAAATTTAGATGCGGATATTCGTATTTATTTTTTTAAGGATTCATTTATATTTTTCTCTTATAAAGTGGCTCACCCCTTTTTTTTCTCGGCCTTCAGTAATTATAATGTATTTTGCATACAATGCGCCATAGAAAAATAGTATTCTAGCACGGAAAAGTTGTTTTGTTGAAGTGAACAAAATTTTGTATATTCAACAAAAATTGGGTTGGAGCTATTTCAACCGAATAATTTTGTCGGTTTTAACAAAATTTCTGTTAAATTAACAAAATATTTTGTTGAATTAACAAAAATTGTGTTGATTTAACAAAAATATTTCTTTGAAATTGAGCCAACGAAATTTTATCTGATCAACAAAACATTTTTTTCAGTGTGATAAATAAGGATCAGATTGTTAAAGTAGTGAGTCAAACATCTTTTTTTTTTCCTTGAAAATAACAGCCAAAGTATTAAAAAAATTCTGGACATATAAAAATTCCAAAGCATAAATAATTTTAAAAGATCGAGCCCACCAAGGGAGTGGGAAAACTCTATCTTTGTCCTCACCCCTTTTCCTCTCGACTTTCAGCCCTGGCCCATTTTTCACGCGTGTGTGTTGTCTCTCCATTTGCCACGATTTGTTGTTTACTTGCTGGAAACTCTGTACCTAATAAAACACTTGTGTTGTTTTAAGCGACGCGGGGAGAAAGAAAAATATAAGCGAACCGTTTATTCAGTTTGTATTTGAAATAATGTAAAAAAGTTGCAGTGATTTAACGCTCACTGCATACTCTACGCAGTCAGGACTTTGCTTGTGATTTTTGACTTAAGGCATGTATAAATGGTTCAATTCGACATTTTCACAAGCTGCAGATGCTGTTGCATTTGAATACTTTGAATTTAGACATTTTCGTTTGTAAATGCAAATTTTGGATATTTTTGGTGTATTTTTGCATGTTCACAGGACACAAGTTCAATTAATCCTAGTTATCAGTATAATACGTTTTTTAAGAAAATGCAATTCAATCTTTGTAAGCAAATCTAAAAGGGGGGGGGCGAGAAAGGGAGCATGAACTTTAGATGAGTTGTCTTCGTTGGCGGAACAGGGACCCTAAAAGAGCTGTATAAAAAATTTGAATTATTTTGTAAATTCAAATGCATTTATATGAAAGAAAGAGACCCCCCCCCTTTTTCCCAAAACGTGTCTTGGATTCGCCACTGCAAATCATCGAACATTCTAGTCAAAATCATAACGTAGCAATTTAAAGACTTTTTGAATAAAATTTGTATATACAGTGATATACCTATTTATAATAATGATTTATCCTAGCTTACTAATCCTTAAAAACTTTTTTGTTAAACTTTTTACAAAGGGTCATTTTTAAATGAATTAATGGCATTAAGATAGAACGCAGTCATTCTTCGCCGTAACCTGCGAAGCAATCAATCCATTTAGCTTAAAGCTGTAATTAAAAAAACAAAATCAATATCTCAGCTCTCGAACACAAATAGAATAAACTAATCGCATAAGGAACTCGAAAAAAATTAGGCTGTTTCTTCACTAACTGAGCCACACACTGTAATAAACGAAAATAAGTTCCTTGTTTTAAACTTAAAAAAAAAAATTAAACATAGAATTCCATAGCAAAATTTTTCAAAGCGCGACACATTTTGAAAAAAAAAAAAAAACCATATTATATATACACATTAATTTCATAATTGATACCCATTTATCATTTACTACAGCTTATTAAAAGGCATTCTGAAAATTTTTAAGTCGCTAAGATATGTAGTTTGTGATTATGTTCGAAATAACTCGCATGATTTTTTCGACCACATTCTTAAAATTCAAAACTATTCAAGAAACTACACGACTCTCTTTAAAAACAGCTATACTGTACCCAGAAAGACAGATTACCACATAACCAGCCAGAAACATTTATTACACTCTGTTATATTTAGCATCAAACGTAATGTTCGAAGTCCTACTATTTTCTTGTGTATTAGTTAAGACATTATAGTTTTTATCCTTACAAAAATCAGATTTCAAATCAATTGAGACAGACGAAAAACTGTGTAACTGCTATGAATGATGTTATTTCTACATCGGTGGTTTTGAAATTTTAAAAGAAGCTATACAGTGAAAAAAAAATTAAAATGCTGTACTTTAATTCCTCATTTCTACATTTAAGGAGTTTTATTTTGTTTCTGCTCCGTCAACCCAGAGAGAAGACACATTGGCATAAATTGCATAATTCACTGGAATAGACATTGAAAATGTTAAACTAATAGAGCACTTGAAAGCTTTTAATTAAAAAAAATCCTCTCTTGGGCTGTCATTAGTACGTTACAATGCTCTTCTTCGCAAATGTTTTACGTCGCCAATTAATTTATTTCACTTTTTCAGTAACAGCAACCGCGAGCTTCTGCATTGCTTAAAATCATCACAATCTCCAGCGCATACCTTCAAACAATCGTGTCTGAAATTTTGGTTCGATTGGTTGAGCGGATAGATCGCTACGGTTTAATATATAAAGGATTTTTTTAATAAAAACTATCCTGTATATATAAAGTTCCATAATCACCGTTCATTACAGTACATTTCATTGTAAAATAAGTTTACTTATATTTTAGCTTCGTAAGGTTTTATATCTAAGGGAATATGAAAGGCTTTATTTTCTTAAATCTAACAAAAATGGACTTAGTTTCTTTCTCAGTTCGAACGTAAAAATGTCAGTGCTTTAATATTTGATTATAAGTGCAAATTTTGTTAACGGGAAACTTATTTTTTCATAATTTTAAGCAGAAATAAAGGTATTTACTTTCTTAATTTACTGCAGCATTGGTGAAATAAATACATTATTATTAACATTAGGTATGGCTGTTATTAAATGTTTTCTTAAGGTTTCTTAGTTAAATGTTCCTTAAATCTTACGGATTCATATAAACAAAAAACCCCGATTAAATTGATTTGTCCTGTAATTACTGATAAACAATAGCACTTACACCGACGGTTTAAAAAATATTATGATTTTCTGAAAACAGGTTTTGTTGTTGTAAATATGTTATTGATATTACACTCGCGTTATATTCAGGTCTCTATATATAATTAACCATCCCCCTTCCTCTCTCATTCCATCAAGAGGAAAATAAGTGATCAAAGATTTTTGTAGTCTAAGATGAGGGGCAATTCATCTGTAAGCAATTTGCCCTCATCATATAGCTTATTTTTATATTAAGCTGTGTATATCAATTATCTTCGGATGTCACCTTCTTTTGACTTAAAGTATTAAGACTGTATCAAAAATGACATCATTGCATAACTGAGAATCTACTCAAAAGTTCTCCTTTCTGTTAAAGTACATAAAACTACTTTAAATATTAAATAATCAACCATGAATAAAAAGAGTGTTTAGGGTTCAAAGAAACGATAAAGATGGGGCTCTATTCTCGCGTTCTGCCCTAGGGCCCCTTGTATTTACGGCGCTGTTGACGTTCTTAGTCAATTTAAACATAGGTTCGTTGTTGAGCGGTTAATGCCCTCTTTGATTTGTTTTCAGTCATTCAAACGCCGTTCATTTCCTATTTCTACCTCTTATGCCTCGAAAAGAGCGTTCAAAGCAAACCGTATTCTTTGTCCTATCTCATGTGTAGGTAAACACTTCAAAAACCTCAAACTTCTGTTTTCTTTTCCAGCGTAGGTATGAGTTATGGTACCAATTAACAGTGATGAACAGGCAATTAAAACCCCGGCAAAATACTTCGACGATTTCTTAAATCATTTTTCTCCTCTTCTTCCTCCCTCGTTTTAGGCTTGCACAAGCAGTAGTAGTGTTTTCCTTACGTTGCGTACTTTCTCTCAACGACCTGACACCTCATCGTCTAAAATTGGGATCTCAAGTGCTTCGCCTGAGGTTATAAAACAATATCACATGCCCCCGAGAAGAAACTTATTCCAGGCTTCGGAAACTTTTGATTGCGAAGTAAAGTTCTTGCTCATAAAAATGTGTAGCATTTAATCATTTTTTTTTTTCTGGCAATGCATGCTTGTGGTTTTAAAATGCGAAAGAGAGTACAAAATAATTAGTGTTTAAACCCTTTGAGGCGCAACCCTTTCCCAATGCTGAAAAGATCGAAACGTTCATCGCGTGCCACAGATCTAGAGACCCTTTTTTGACGACAGCTGGCTGTGCGCGGGCACAGCCCGATGCGTCAAAAAAGGGTCTCTAGATCTGTGGCACGCGATGAACGTTTCGACCGTCCGCCATCTTGATGGTAGTTAAGTCGAACGATGGCAACGGCTGCCCTTTTTTCTGCATTGGGCAATCTATCCAGCTGTTCTTGCATTCTTCCATTTTTCAGCAGATGTCAGTGCTGTTAAAATAATCGTGACCATTTGTTTACGGGAAATGACGTGCTAAAAAGTAAAGGATTCTCGTGGAGCTATGTCACCCGCAACTATTTTTATAGAAATCAGATCTATTCTTCGTGACTGGCAACAGTCAAAATGTCAGAGTTTGGTGTTCCCAAAGCGGGAACACGCGCGTTAAAGGGTTAATAATTTTTTTCTGACAATGCATGCGATGGTTTTAAAATGCGAAAGAGAGCACAAAATTAGTGTTTAAATTCATACACACAGCATTTCGTTTCCTATGGCTACCCGGGGATATACGCAATCCTAGATTTACTGTTGTGAATCTAATCATGGAAATTACAAACTTTAAAATGTTGAATGTTCTTATTCCCAATCATGTTTAAGACAAAAAGCTTTCTGTAGACATGTATATTACGTCTGTAATTTTCATTGGTATATTATGGCATCATTTTAATATAGAGTAAAGCTGACCTGTGTTGTGTCCCAGTGGATAAGACACTGAAAATTGGGAGATGACTAAAGTGTGCAGTTTCTGGCTTCTCGCACTTAACGATCTGGAGTTTTGGGCGGTCATCTGTAGATGTAACGTAAATAAGCGTGAAAACTCCTTAAAAAAGTCCGCCTAAGACATTACTCCCTTAGCTCCTTTAGGTAGATAGCCCTAGTGCAGATTTGTCTTAGCTAAAAGCAATGCAAAACAAACAAATATATATATATATATATATATATATATATATATATATATATATATATATATATATATATAATTTGAATAAAAAAATTAGAGAATAAAAAAACTTTAAAAAACATTAAAATTGTTGATAACTCTTTCATCAAGCTCCTATGAAAGGAAAAAATAATACTGAAATAAAATTGCATTAACACAACTTTGTAACATAAAATGTAATGCATAACCTTTTTGAATTTTTTCTTTTTTAACATTTTTGTTGTTGTAAATATCATTTTTCTTTTATTGTAGCCCCTCTCATTTCCGCATAATTTTTGAAATCTTCAAGATATGCGAAATTTCTTTCTTTATCAAAAGTGAGTCATTAATCAAATCCAAATAAAGCAAAACTTTGTTTATTTTACTTTCATTAGTTAGCGTGGGTTTACATTCTAATTCACTTCAGTAAAATAAATAATTCTTGCTTATTGAAAGGTACGAATTGTTAACTTTAACTCATATGTGCGTTTAAAACAAATATTTGCATATTTATCCATTTGAATTTACATATTTACTACCATCTATTATTTGTATATTTTTTCCATTGAAACGTACAAAGCAGTAACTCATATATGCTTTTTGGCTTTTTATATTTGGCTTATAACTAAACAATCGTTAGATATTTATTTATTTATCCATTTTAAAAGACCGATAGTTAACTCAAATATTATGCATCGTTTGATATATAAAGTAAAATGTACACAGTTTATGCCCTTCATCCAAAAAATTTATGCGCACCCCTGATATCCAAATAAAACTGATCAAGAAAGAAGAAAAGGAAAAGAGAAAAAAACACCTTGTCGCTTTTTATGATTTCAAATGATTTTGTGAACACAAACTCTCAATGACCCATGATTTTTGTTTCCTTTATCTCGGCCTTGAAAGATAACCGGATGGAATGTCATATAAACATCATTGACTTCCGGTCATTTCAGAGAAGTGCCGAGATTGTTTTGGAACCTCTTTTCTTTTCAGTTTCTTTCCTGGAATTTACGGCCATTTTCTTTTCTTGCACTGTTTCGAGTTCTGGACAGTAAATTGCAATTCATTTATCGATGTATCTACTAGCTTGATAAAGCGACAAAAAATAACTGCAACAGAGAGAAAAAGAAAGGGGGAACGAATAAATTAAAACAACTTTTTATTATTCCATTAATTTAAAATCAATTATGTAAAAATATCAATTTACAGAAATTAGCTTGAAATAAAAATGCATTACTGCAACTTTTTCCTGCGCTGTAAATTACCATTTTTCTTTTATTATTATAGTACCGTTCACTTCCTGGTAATTTATTTCTTGCTGTTTCTTCATTTGTTTAACACAAAACAGTTGAATTAAAAACCCTTTATGAGGCCGTGGTAAGAATACATAACACCTACGGCTTGTCGACTGCTGAAATCCATTATTATTAGTGGATTTTCTGATTTTTGTTCAGTAATACCAGGTAAGTATTCTTTTTACATGTGCATAGAATCTAAATTATATTTGGCTTATAAACTTTCATATGATTCTTATTTTTAAAAAAAGCTCGTACAATTATTTGAAAAATGAGCACTAGAATCCTTGCTTTAACATTTAATCGCATGTACAAGTAGCAGATAGTTTTCCGACTTTGATTTTGTGAATAATTAATTTATTCTCTTGCTAAATTTATGTTTTGGTTTAATATTTGTTTCTTTAATTTTCATGTCCGAAAATAAAGGAGAGAGAAAATATATTAATTAATCATAAAATTATCCAGAAATTCCCAAGTATTTTCTACTCTTTGCACATAATCTCGCCTTAGAAAGGGTTAACATGTAACCCCTCACCCACGCACACAAACACAATTTGGCCAAAAGTATATATGGTCACAAGAAACTGAAATTAAATAAACAATTCTTTGTGCTTTGTGTGACATTTAGAAAAAAATTCCTTTTTTATATAAAATTAATAAATACGAAGTTAGAATATCATGTACATATTGAAAATCAGCAGGAATATATACAGGCTGTCCCATAACTATTGTTTCAAAATTTATGGCAAAAGAATCAGAACCACATGGCAAAGTGGAATCAAAAACGCCGTTTTCATATGCTTGTTAATAATCACTTTCGAAGAATGTTGAAGTGTTTGTTTAATTTCTTAACCAAATTTCATAGACAATGGGCTTGTCTCCAAAAATTGCATTCAAGAAATGCAATAGAATTTTAAAAAAATATCAGTTTTAATCAAGTATTTTAGTCAAGATATAATAGTTTCTGAAGATCAATGGTCAGAAAGTTCCCTATTATTGCAGCACTTTTTCCAAAGTGATTAACTTCTAGATTAACTTCTACATGAAGACGATGTTCCCGACCTCACATATCTGCTATGTAAGAACAATATATGGAATCCAGTCAATAACCAACAATCAAGCATATCTTCAGTAAAATAATTTTAACCAGATAGCATGAAAATATATACATCGCTATCCAGAAAATAAAAGGATATTTTTTTTAGTCAAGGTCTGACTAAAATATTTTTGCGATCCAATAAATCAAGACAGTAAAATCCGATCCCTCTTTTATACTATTTCCTCTCTCTTTTTTGAAGAGATCAGTTTAAGAGGAGCACTCATAAAATTATTTTATGATTTTTAGATGCTATACGGTTTCTGCGACAAAGAACCAAGGCCAAACCTTGATTTTTGCTTCGGCGGTAGCAAAAGATAGTGTTTTTATTGTATTTAATTGGGAAAATGTTTGTACTTTTGAAAAGATAGAACTGATCCGACATTGAACATTACTGTAGATGAAATGGAAGTCGCTATTCTAGTACTGTTCAAAGTATCACTGTTTCGATTTTTATAAAGTTTCCCCTGCTTAAAACTTTAAAGTATTAGATGTATTAAATATGGAGAATTAGCTATTTATTTCATTCATACTATTTTTTTATTTTATTACTCCACTAATTTATTACCATCACCATTATTTTATCATTCTAACTTAATTTCTTCATATTCTTACTAATTTTTTAAATTTTTAATACGATGCTTAAATTTTTAACAGAATAAGGTGGTTGGCTTAAAAGTATTTTTTTTTTAAATTTTGATTTCAATTGAGGAACCATACATAATAAATCAATGTTTTGAATAGGAATAAACTGAAAAAAAAATCGTTCAGTAGATTCGACATTTTTGAAAATGGCGAACTTCGTGTAATTAAAATTTTGTAGAACAACGCACTGATCACGCTTCGCTTCATTAGAGAAGTACATTTTTATGTGCGTTATTTTACAAAGTTTTTACTATTTGAACTTCTAAACACCAGTTTCCTCTTGGGGGTTTTCTGTTGTTTTCGGATTGGTGTCAGAACCAATTCGCTGTCAGGTTTTGAAGCCGAAGCTAGAAAGCATATTGTTGCAGAAAAAAAAAAAAAAACTCTCTTTAGTTTTTGAGTTCGTAGCTCTAAAGTTCAGTGTGTATTGAAAGTTCTAGTTATCATCCCAGTTGTCGGGACGAAAGATAGATTTTAACCCTTTAACGCGCAGTGTTCCCGTTCTGTGGTGACGTAGCCCCACGAGAAGAATGCGAGAACAGATGGATAGATTGCCCAATGCTGAAAAAAGGGCAGCCGTTGCCATCGCTCGACTTAACTACCAGCAAGATGCCGGACGATCGAAACGTTCATCGCATGCCACAGATCTAGAGACCCTTTTTTGACGACAGCTGGCTGTGCTCTCGCACAGCCCTCTGTGTCTCTTTGTCGTCAAAAGGTCTCTAGATCTGGGGCACGCGATGAGCGTTTCGATCGTCCAGCATCTTGCTGATAGTTAAGTAGAGCGATGGCAACGGCTGCCCTTTTTTAAGCATTGGGAAAGGGTTGCGCCTCAAAGGGTTAATAGTTCTAGAAATTCGTCGAATAATCTTCAGTACACAATTTACACAAATTAAAAAGCGATATATAACTTTATTTATAACATATAGCTGATCACAGAAGTCTTCTCAGATACCGTATTTCGCATACAATAAAATTATCCTTGAGATATTATTGTTTTCGCACATTTTCTCGTGTTTTTGTGTAAGGCGATTTTAGCGTTTTACAGTCTTCCATGAGAATTATCCTAACAATAGAGATGACAACTATTAGGTGCTTCCATACTAAAATGACCAGTAACTCTGGCCTTAGTAGTGGCCAACGTCTATAAATGGCAAGTCCCCTTCCCCTCCCCATTAGAAAAAAAAACTATGATTGAATATATATATCTTCCCTAAATAAACTGAGGATGGTACGTTTCCCCAAATCTACTGAATAATCCACAATTAAAAAAGGAAAGTTTAAACTCTTTCAAGTCTTAAAGGCTAAACGGAAGATGCCTTTTACGCAGAAATTTGATTAATTTTAAGTACTTATTTAAGCATTCTATGAAAATTTGAGAGAGCATAGAGGTATCTTCTTTCCTGAAGCATTACTAAAATTCAGTTTGTGACTGTAATATATCCGAATATCGCATATGTAAACGTTTTAAGGGATCGGAGGAACATTTTGCTTACTCGGAGCTCGCCGCCGCTGTGTGAATAATATGAAATATCACAAGAGAACGTAGTTAGACGTTCTGTAGCATAGAACTCGAGGTAGGAGCCTTTGTGTTAGCCATAGAAAAAAAACAAGGGATTTCGCGGTCTCTCACCAAATATTGGCGCCATCACTGAGCTGACTTCAGTTTGGAGGACTTACTTTGCCACCAAAAAGTTGCCAAGTTCGGCGACTTTTATTTATCGGGATAGTAATGTTTGGCTTCTTGCATAGATATTACGCAAAAGCATTAATATGACGCACGGAAGGTTCACGATTGGTGGGAGCGGGTCATTCCAAATAACAGAATCTTTTGAAAATTGCTCCAAAATTAAAGCACTTTGTAAGAAAGGCAGATCTTGCCCAAGCAGTTAAATTTCTGTGATCGATTATAGAGTACGCTGCACTTAGAGGTAGCTCTATCACTTTGTGCTGTTTTCCTGAGAAGCTTTCGTTTGTTTATCGAAGCTTATTTTTTAAAGCTGGCAGCAAATTCTTCATTGCTGTATGCTGAGGAGCAGATACGAGTTTTGCACGAGAATCTACACTGCACTGAAATTTGAGCATGTGGGAGGAATTCGTCGTATGTGAAATACAGTACCTGAGGAAGTTTCTGTGTATACCTGACTATTATAAAACGTGTTATTTGGTGTTAATTTCTGTGAATTGTGTACTGAAGTTTGTTCGTCGAATTTCTAGAAGTGATAAAATGAGTGTTTCGTTCTAACTGGATTGTTTACTAAAACTTTCCACATGCGCTGGACTTTTAAGCTATGAGTTCGAAAACTAAGCAGACAATATATCTGCAATTTTAAAATAACAAACTTTCATTAATAAAAAAAGGGTGGTTATATCAGCAAAACTACAAGAACTACTTTCTGTCTAATCCAAGAAAGCGCTTGAATTAGACTGTTTTTTCCCGCGGAAAATTCCACTAAATTAAACGGAAACGTCCGGATAAAAAGTGAAGGAATGCTAGTTTTTAATTTTTGTTGCTATTTTTAATACATGAATACTTGAGGGATATTAAAAAAAAAAAAGAAACAACCCAACTCCACTCGAACACCCAGATATCTGGAACAAGTAAAACACAGAAACACTCGTCCACTTGTGACTCACTGTTGCGCTATGTGGGATCCCTCTCTTAATTCGAAAAGATAACCGAGAGCGCTGCATGCGAGTGTGTGTAACTCCCCATTACTGGGTGAATAACGATCTACGTATTGGACAAGCGCTGATAGCGAGCTTTTAGTCCAGTGCTATTCCATGTGCCATCCAAAGAGGAAAAATTGCCACAAAAAAGAAAAAAAGAAGGGGGTTTATACAGTGCCACGCGTCTGTTTCATTAAGAATTAAGTAGACAGCGATCTGTTTTTATGCTCGCGATGGGAACGGGGTAAACAAAAGATCCAATTTAGGAGATTCAAGTCTACTTGTTGAAGCAGTGTACTTTATAGAATCACTAGCTGCTACCCGCGACTTCGTCCGCGTCGGCTTTAGAGTGAGGTCCCAAAAGAAATGAAGCATGTGTGAATAACACATATGTTTGCGACAAAAGAAACTGCATTTAAATATTATTTGCTTTTTACTTATTTTAAATGAAGTATAATGCATGGTAGTATACTTCATTTAAAATAAGAGAGTAAGCAGAGTTACTAAATTTAGATTTTTTTTTCAGGCATTTGGCGAATACATTACGACAGTACTTGCTAACTGTTTTTGTTGTTCTTGTGAAAGAAATATTTATGCTATAGCATGAATTTTAGCCTATGTTAATCAGGAATAGTGAAGCTTTCTAATAGCGAAAAAGTTTTAGAATCGGTTCTATAGTTACAGAGATACCCAGAGAGCGTAATGTATTAGAATTATTTTGAGTGTTCCTGTAAAGGAACTATTTGCACTACATGCATGAATTTTAGCCTATAATACTCAAGAATAGTGTAGCTTACTAACAGTGAAAAAAGTTTTGGAATCGGTTCAGTACTTACAGAGATACACATAGAGTGTAATGTAATTCTTATGAGTATCCTTGTAAAAGAACTATTTGTGATATATGCATAAAAGGTAGCCTATAACACTCAGGGTCCCACCAGTGTCTAAGAAGTTCTACTCTCAAAACTGGAAGGCTGGAGGTGCCAGGTTCAACCCCTGGTCGAGCCTGTCGACCTAGCCGCTCGCAGTTTTTCGCGGTTTTCTCCAAAACCTCGGGCTAGGATCGGGCTAAATACGGGCTAGGATCCCTTAGAAAGTTCCCCACAGAGGAATTCCCCATATAGGCCTAGGACCCTAGTGCAGTCAATCTGTCTTAATCCACAAACAAACAAACAATAATACTCAGGAATAGTGTAACTAAGTTTTAGAATCGGTTTAGTAGCTATAAAATTTCCATAGAGCGCAATACATTAGAATTATTTTGAATGTTTTTGTAAAAGAATTATTTATGCTATATGCTTGAAAGGTTGCCTGTGTGTTAATCCAGGGCATAAGCTATCTTCATTAGAAATTTTTTCAACCATTTTTGTGTGATTCAGTCAAAAACATCTAAACACACAAACGTACACATTTTTTAATGACTGTCATTTTATCTCTGAATACCCTTATTGAAAAATGTGTCCCAAAAATGCGACATAATAAAGCGACATAATTTTACATGTATTTAAATTCTATTAGTTCACAACAGCTTTAATATCGAGATTAAAGCAATCTTTAGTCTCGATATTGTTACACTATTTCGTAAGCTGTAGAATATGCTCCACATGTATTTTTTGCATATATTCAAATATTATTAGTTCACAACAGCTTTAATCTATTGTTACAATATTTCGTGAGCTGTAGAATATGCACCACATGTATTTTTCTATAAATAGGTTACACTCATAAAAATTTCAACATAGGGTTACCAGGCGAAATACGCGAAAGATGAGCGATAAAGTGACAAGTCAATTAATATAGTTTTAATATGGCAATTATGAAACTAAAAAATTAGGAGGGTTCAGGGGGATCTCCCCCTGACGAGGCTCGAACAGCCGAGTTTTTATATTATTGGTAGGATTTGAAAATTTATGAAGTTTAAGAAACACATTTGGACTTTTCTTTCTAGTGCTTTTTAATTTGGCGTAAAATCAACATAATTTCCATACCATTTCATGTTTTTCAAATGCATGTTTATCTGAAAATAGAATTTCAGCTTTATTTCAAAAGCATAAATCATTTTGTGCGGGCGATAAAACGGTTTTTAATTAATAATTAGAAAAGTATTTAAAATTTCAACATTCTGAGCCTCAGGTGCACAGTCATGGGCTTCTATGCTCAAATTTTCAAAGCTCTGCTTTCTGTAGATTTGTCTGGAGAACATTCATTTTTATTATTATTGATAGATAGATTTGGCATAAAACTGGCATAATTTCCGTGGAATTTAATGTTTTTCAGATGCACGCACGCGCTTCTTTATTGAAGCAATAGCATTCTTGTTAGCTCAAAACATGAATCATTTGATTGATACGGGCGAAACTCGCCAAGCATGGCAACGTAAAAACGGTTTTTAATTAATAATTTAAAAAGTAATTAAAAATCTAAAATTTTAAGTAGCCTATAACCATCTCCAGGATCCCATCTATATCTAAACCAAAATGCATCCTAATCGATTCAGCGGTTTAGGCGTTTTAGCGTCATAAACAAACAAACAAACAAACAAACAAACTCACTTTGGCATTTATAATATTAAATATAAGATAAGCTCCCAGCATGGACCCCACAAGGGTGGGGCTGAGGTGGACCCCTGGGTACAGAGCCCGGCCTTACGGAGGACCCAGAGTCCAGCCCGATGCAATTACTTAACTAATGGAAACCAGATAAAAACATTTTGAACATATTTTTCAGCCAACGAAAGATTAGAAGACTAGAGCTAATTGTAGCTTAAAATTTAGAATAACCTATTTATGATAATCCGTTATCATAAAAGTTTAGTAAAATTGTCATTGCCTGTGTTGTGTGTGTATTATCTCCGTCCTGCCAGACTCGCCGAGAGAGAGGGACAGGAGGGACAATTGCCTCCCGGGCCCGGGCAGTCGGCGTGTGCGTGGGGGACGTAACCGCATAGAAATGTTATCATGTACAAGGTTTTTTTTTGTACAAGATAAGTCAAATGTAGTCATCACTAGTAATCCTAAAGTTTAGCTCCAGAGTTTTATAAATAAAGTTTAGTTTGGACTTATAAATTAGTTACCATAATTATTCCTCATATTTGTAGGTTAAATTGCATCCTAAAAAGAGTATGGGTAAGAAATAACAGTGCAATTTTAATGAGCACACGACTGTGGAAAAAAAAAAAAAAAAAGAGGGAGTGAGGGCTCGTCTCTGATCCTGGGTCCAGGGCCCGTAATCGAATGTGGGGGGTTCCCAGAACTGTTTACAGCCTTTACCTTGCCGCAAAACGCAAAATTTGACTCTTTTCGGTCTTTCTACCGCCGATTTCTTGCCAAAATTTTTGGCCTATTAGCAACCTTGAAAGTTTTGTTGCACAGTTAACTGATTTTTATGCAACAAAACCCAAAAATTTATTTATTTGACGCATAGAATACGAAGTTTAGACAAATTTTAACCCTAGAAGAGGGGAGCACCGCAAAAATACATAATAATATTATACATATATCAGTAAAAAGTATGAGCCTATTATATGAGTATGCATATATAAATTTTAAATGATAATATTATAGTAATCATAGTAATAGCTACGGATAATGTTTCCGTGGTATTAATATTTTAATGCCTTCTATATTTCAGAAGATTTAGGATAGTTGCTGCATTAAGATTTCACGAAATAAATAAATAATAATTTTAGTAACAAGTTTAAACTACAAATAGTATTTACTATGTGTATATATTATTACCGAAGATTTAAAACGTAAGATCCAGGGAAAGTACATTTTCCTGTAGAAAAATTTCTTATTTCACATAATGATTATACGTTAATGTCTGTAGGTATCTATAATTCTATCACTTAAATTCAAAAATTATAATAGAATTTTTATGGTCATAGATTGCATAGAATAAATGTATTTTTAAAATAATATTAGAAACAGAAAAACAGAAGTCTTAAGAAAAAATAATCAGGTCAGCCAATAGGCGAATTTATGCCTGATTTCTCCTTGGGAAAAAAAATTATCCTCAATTAAAAAAGTTTTCCAAGTACTTATTGTTGTAGCAAAAATTCTTAATTTACAAAATATTGTTTCGTCTGTAAACTGAGTTTATTTTTTCTAATATAAATTTTTTCTATATATAAAAGTAATAAAAGAAATTTTTTCTGAGTATTTACATTATTTTTCTTCTCCATAATCATCCAAGATAGAAATAACGACCGGTGGTGCATTTTTCGGTGCTCTGTTAAAAATATTAATGAAGTGAGCATTCTCTCTTCATTATTGTTTCTACGTAACTCTCATATGAAAGTTACGTAGAAAAACTGCACTATCAAATTCTTTATTACCTATAAAATTGGTTCATTATATAAATAGTTAATATTGCAATCCAAAATAATCAATAATTACAAAATATTAAAATTTAACTACTCAGTCTAATTATTTATAACATAGTCATGATTTATTTTATTGGCAGTTCATGTTAAATTGAAATTATATTCAGCGGTGATAAACTTTTTGGCGACTGAGTTACGCAAAAAATTCTTTATTAGTTTCATTTTCGTTAACCTTTGAAACGTACAAACATTGCTTCAACTTAACATTTATAACTCTCGGGGCCCAGGAGTAGTGGTAGCCCAGTGGTTAAGGCGTTGAACTTGTAACCGGAAGGTTGTGGGTTCGATACCGGAGTACCACTAAAGACCACCGTGTACATGCGGTGTACGTGGACGTTAAATCCGTGGTTCCGAAAGTCCTCTCGGCGGTCGCTAGCAGTTTCCGAGGGGTGCCAATGTTCAGAAGTCCCCCCACCTTCTGATGAGGTTCCAAATTGTGGCGGAAAATTCCGGGAAGGACGTATATGTAGCTCTAAGCGACACATTCAGTGACGCGAGCTGTCCTCTCCTGGCAAATAAAAATAAACTCTCGGGGCCCCGCGCCGTTGTCCAGTCCGCAAACCCATCATTTTGGTCCTGTTAGAAACTGTTCCAAGGTAATAATATACGACTCTTTGGTTTAATATTGCATTTCACTTGAGCCATATTTAAAATAGGGAATTTTAAAAATCTGATTTAAATTCTCAGTAAAGTGCAATTGTTTAGAATTTTCCCAATAGCAGTTAGCCTTAATTTAAAAGTACTTAATTTTCAACTTTTCTAATGTGTCGAGTATTTGATTTCATAATTTTCATAAAAAAATTACCAAATATATTTAATAATGAAAATGTTTGCGATGCTTCAAATAAATAAATGAAATAAAATAACAACGCTGGCTTGAAAATTTCAGAACAGATGAAACATTTCATAAAAAATTACATTTTTTATTGCACTGCTAATTAATTAAATGTAAATCAATTTAAGAACAATTGGTTACTAGGAATTTTTTGACCTCCTAAAAAATGCACCGAGTACCAGAGTAGCTCGCTTGTTTGCATAGTAGTACGAATTAATCTTTTCACGTCGCGATGACATCACTGTCAGGTCTCCCTGGGATTCGTTAGTAGAACACTTACGTCATTGGGTGTTGCCGCCCCTAATGAGCGGTTTCCAAGAAAAGGTAAAGAAAAACGTTTTCCCATTTAATGGCACTCAAGAGACGTCCATCGGGTTGACAAGTTTGATTTTATGAAGTGAGAGTTTCTTTAAAGAATCGATAAGTTTGAACGAAGATATTACCTCTTAAATAACAAAGTAGTTATTTTATTTTGTTCCTTCTTCCCTGGAATACAACTTAAAATAAATTTTTACGAATGCAACAGATGTGGGATATTTTGCATTAAGCAGGGCCTTATTATCGCATGGGCAAATCGGGACTTTGCCCAGGGCCCCCGGCTCAAAAGGGCCCCCAATTTCAAATATTGTTCTGAAATATATATTTTTTATATCAAAATTTTTTGAAAAATAAAACAAATTTACTAGGTGGGGGCCCCCAAATTCATCAATGCCTGGGGCCCCGTTGGTCATAATCAGGCTCTGGCAATAAGGTTAAACTGCAACTTTGCTTTAAACAAATCTCATATAAAAGTATAAGTAAAATAGCATTAGAAACGGTACCATTAATGAATAAATAATAATAATATTAAGACAGCAATAAAACAGTGCTTTACATTAAGTGACATGTCGCAAAAGACACTCATGCCAGGACAATATTCTGTATTCATTACTACTTATTTTTTTAAATCTTTCCAACATAAAAAGTTTTAACACATATAAATATGACAATTTTGTGCAGAAAAAAACCCTTGAATTTATAAATATTAAATATGAATCTCGTACATTTGGATTTTTGAAAATTTATTGTAAAATGAATCACTCTAACTCCAAATGTCTAGTGATTATAAATAAAATTTGATAAGCAATTATAAGTGAGATAAGTAATTATGAGAGAGAGAGCGACGTGAGAAACGCGTGAAGCAAAAAGTATAGTTGGGGGAAAAAATGTTTTTTCATTCCTAAGGGATATTTAGAAAAGGAATGTAGAGTAATTGAACAAGCATAATATATGGTTAAATTGCTTTCCGGCATATTTACTTAAGGTAGCTTAAGTTAACATAGCTTCTGAGTGTACGCATTTGAAATTTTTTGAATGTAAAAGTTTTATTTATTTATTAACTTATAAATATTAAAATTATTTCGGTCCTTTAATATTTTTACTTTTAGTATAAGTAAAAAATTAAAAGACCGAAAAAAACTTTCACGATTGGTTCCATTAGTACCAGAAATAATTTTTGAGACATCACAATTTACAAATTTAAAATTTTCATTGGTCTTAGGCATTATATTTTGAAACTTTCAAAACAAAGGATTCTTAAATATATTGTTTTAATTAATTGCCAAGATAACTATGATTTCATTAAATATGAGAGGGAAATTTTATAACGCTTCTTTTTATACTGCACATACTTATGGATTTTTAGAAACTCCTTAATTCCCTATTAGTTTCATTTGCTACTGGGAAATAGTAAAAATACAAACAATCAACATATTAATTATTTAAATGTTAAGTAAAAAATAATTGAAAAGTACATGGTTCAAACAGCTTTAATCGTGCAATTGAATTATTATTTTAAAAAATAAACAAACATGAAAAACCTAATCGAGATTGCTTTAATATTACAGTTGAATTATTATTTAATATTTTTAAAACCTAATCGGAATTGCTTTAAAATTTGGAATAAATAAGAACTAAGGAATATATGAATGGTTTCTTAAACATCTAACTAAATAACATGGTATTAATTAAAAGACCGATTATATTTTTGGGGGTATACAAGATCTACTTTCTGAAACTATTATGTATCAGCAGAGCCCTGAACACTGAAATTCACTGTGTTGTTGCTAAATAATAATAGAAGTAACTATATCACTAAAAATGCAATGTTTTTCATTTATTTAAATGTCTGAAAATTCTTTAGGCTCTCGTAAATCAAATTAATAATGGAATCTTTTAATGTTTTAAACGAATTATGTTTGAATCTAAATAAAGGAATCCTATTCAAATAGTTTTAGCCAAGTAGACAATTTTTAGAACTTGAATTAACTGGAAGGTCTTAATCAGTATCAGGGGTTGCGCTGGCTCTTTTTAACATTTCGCCAAATTAAATTTTTCCGGACATCATTAAGAAAAGAAATTGTCAATATTTTCGTCAGAACGTATTTTCTTTCGCCTAAATTTGTCGAAAGAAATTCTAATTAATTTTATTTTCGCAATTTGCAACGTTGGCGATCGACAGCGCGACCCCTGAGTATAGTCATAAATTTGACATAGATGAGTACCTTAGTAAATGCAGTGGTGTAAACTACATTTTTTATTTATATTCAGCTCTGAATGGACCGAAAGTAAAGAAAACATATCAGATTTTTTAAATTTATTCACCCATACTGAATAACGTAAATATTGCTGAGCGAAGAATGTATTCGTAGACATCGTTCCAAAATGCAAATCTTTGCTATAAACCGAATTTTCTGAATGACGGAAGTGACGCTGTGAATATATGATTTTGAACTAAAAAAGTTTTTTTTCCTCAAAAGTCTTTTTTAACGTAAATTCTCTCGCTAGATCTTTATCTTAATTAAAGAAGCGCAACTTTATTGTTGTGAGACCAAAAGGAGAGATCCCATAAATATGCCTGATCTTATGAAACTTTAATGGTTTTAGTGCAAATCTTTGTTTTTCGATGATACCTTCTATTCATAAAAAGAAAAAAATGTGAACCAGGAAGTGTTTTTGTGCATAGCTTCTCTCTCTCTCTCTCTCTCTCCACCCCCGCCCCCTTGTTTTACTGTGGTAGCATTTTGTGGAAATCTTAATAAGGAAGTGAATTTTGCAAGAGAATAAATAGCCAGTAATGCTTTAAGTAGGAAATCAAGAGATTTAATTACGACATTTTCTAAAACCATAGTTGCAAAATTAATTTTTGAAAATAATTTTTCTGATATGAATCTTTTTACTTGCCATTCTGTTGCAAATGTTTACAAATGAAATGACTAATTTTGAAAGAGTTAAATAATCCATGAAATGATACACATATTGTATCATTTTAATTCGAGGTCATAAATGTTATACAGTTATTTCTTACAAAAAGTAAAATTACAATCTCTTGGTAGAAGTTCAAATAAATGCTTTAACATGAAATGAAATGGACAGGAAAATCCACAGAAGTCTAGATGAATTTTATTTGGTACCAGTTTGGCAAACAAATTGCTTGCGCGAGAGAATTAATTAAAATTGCTTCTGGCTATATTGAGATTTAATGTGTTATAACGTTTGCGTAATGGTTCAGATAAATTTGCCACTACGCTGAACTTTTATAAAGGTTTTAACTTGTTAATTTTGCTCTATTGATATCAATGTGATAGATTATAAATTTTGCACGTGATCTCCAGCCTAATTCTAAAATTTTGATTTAAAAATAATTGAATTTCTTAAAAAATATACTTCTTTTCAAATGTTTTAAAATTCTTTTTTAATTTTTTATTTTACAGATTACATTTTATGAATTTAAAAAAATCTGATGTGGATACCACGTGACTTCTTTGTACAGCCAATTAAATTATACCGGGTGATTCAAAATAGATGTTTCAGCAATTATCCCTTAAACAGCAAGTGATGGAAAAACATACTTCCGATTGGAAAAGTTTGTCAAATTCAGAGTAGCTTTGAGATATGGCAATATTCTTACAAGGGACTGTATACATAGTGAAATACAAAATTTAATTTTCATATGAGCCATCATTTCCTATCACTTATATTTGAAAAAATGTTGCCCTGGGTCTAAGAAGGTAAATAAAAAAAATCCCATGTCTGTGAATGGAAGAGTTACCGAGATATCGCAAGTTAAAATTTTCGCATTTTTCGCCAAATACTGATGGGATGTCTGAAAGATGAGAAAAATAAAATTAGTTTTCAACTGACGTTACTTCATGTTACGGGTTATTCGACAGCCACATTGGATTCTTGGAAATCCTATTTTAGCTAGATTTTTCTTATAATTAACCTGCGGCAGTTTCTAGTGAAAGTTAACCCGCAACATTTTCTCTGTTACTCTCTATTACACTTTGAAATTGCGTTACCGGAAGATTGACGTAATTATTAGATGACCCTTAAAAGAGGAAACACTTGATTTTATAATGCAGTACCTATTAGTTCAGGTGTGAGTGCGTTTAACTGCCGTTTCCCAGCAAGGAGATCATATTTAACTTTTATCAACTCATAGGGGATCCACTAAAGTAAAGAATTTTTACCCTGAAAACAGTCACCAATACAGCAGGTAAAGTGGTGTAAGTCATCATTTTAAAATTAAACATCTCGGTAACTATTTCATTCAGAGGCGTGCGATTTTTATTTATTTACTTTCTTAGACACAAAGTAATATTTCCCGCAAATACTAGTGGTAGGAAATGAAGGACCGTATAAAAACTAAATTTTGTGCTTTAATATATATACAGACCCTTGTAAAAAATCAGCATACCTAAAAGCTGCTCTTAATTTGCCAAACTTAGAAATAATCGTTGTAACACCTATTTTGAATCAATGTAGTATGGTATAAAATTTTGATGGTCTTCATCCAACCTTACTTAATTTGAGATTAAGATACCGTATTTCAATTATACTAAGAGGTCTGGCCATTTCTCTCCAAATATAAGCGATACAAACAAGCTAGGTTCAATTTTCGAAACTTCATTTTGGCAATACTTCGTAAAAAGTCGCCTATCTTGGTGACAGTTGGAGAGAGAAATTTTCAGCAGAGCCCAAACAGTAACTGAACATCATTTATGAATATCTTCAATACATTAAAAGTCAATGTACTGTAAGTCTTTGGAATGATCCTTTAAATAAACTATTCAGTCGATTACAATAAAAAAAAGTACATGACTAGACTTTTAGCTTTCTAAAATACTATGTTTCAACCCTGTATGGCTAATCAGTTTGAGATATTTCACATATCCCAAAAATGATATGGATTTACGAGTCGTCCACCATCATTTTTAAAAGTTTGATACAAAACTTTTGAAACACCCTGTAGACATATAATTTATTACAGTTTTAATTATTTTTAACACAAGAATTTCAGGATGAAATATCTGGCTGAAAGAGCTGTAAAGATTATTTCTGCAAGTACTTTCTTTCTTTTGATCAGTGTATATGTGCTTGGCCATGAATGAGATAAGAGACATGACTTTTAATCATTAATATTGAAACAAAATTTCTATTTTCAGATTCTTATTCAATATTTCTCGCAAAAAAATGTCAAAACGATCCATTTTGATTAATTTGAAGGTCAGTCAACTAGAAAACTCGGAAAGGCAAATACGAATTCCCTCTTCGATAGATTTCCGTTGAAAAAAGAGATGCATAAACAGTTCTTATATTCTTTAAACATGAACCCAAAATAAATGAAACTTTATGACAAAAATATCCATCTCAGTTTATGAATTTTTTTTTTCTCTTCACTTTTGGTGACTCTGGATAAATCAGATCGTTGCATGAACGTAGGGAGATGAGATATATAGTTACGAATTTTCGGGGCAACCCGCTGTTCTGGGGCTTAAAATAGTTCAAAATTTGTTTTTTACGCTTCAAATAGATAAATTTTGCTATTTGTTGCATCAAAATCGGTCAACTAGAGCCGAAGATATAGAGGTTTCGGTTTCCCCAATGTTTTCCTATGGGTTTCTAGAAATCTCGAGAAATATGCGTCCTAAGTCCTCGGTAACTTCACTTTTGGGGACTTATTTTTGGCGCCAAATTTGGTGATATTTCGCCAAAAGTCGCCAAGCTTGGCGACATTTTGGTTATTTGGCGCGATTTTTCCAATGGGGCCTGAAAGTTGGTTTTCCTGCATTAAAGACACATAAAACCTAACATTTCTCTTCCATGACGTAATCAAAATTCTCTCTTTATGTGGAATCCCCGAGAAATAGACTCTTCTGAAAGTTTCTCGTGGCTTCTGCGCCAGCTATAAATACGAGTGTTTCATCGGCCCCAGTTCAGTGTCAGTGAGCACCCGTAGTGTGAATAGAGCTCTCTGAGTGAGTACGCTTGCTTTGTGAATTGATAGTGCTATAGAAGCTGTGTTTTGGCTTGCTTTTCGAAGCTGTTTGTAAAGTACTGTGTGTAAATCCTTCATTGCTGTGTCTTAAGGGATTGTGTACGATATCCCTTGAATATTTTCACTGAGTTTTTGTCAGTGAAAATGACTTATTTTGTGTGAGAAATATAGCATTTGTAAGAGCTTCAGATCTAAGCGGGCTGTTAAAAGCACGTTACTGTTTGATTGTGCTTGTGAATTTTGCACAGCTGATTGTTCGACGAAGTTCTAGATGCAATAAAGTTTGTGTTCCATCCTGATAAGTGACTTTTTACTAGAACTTTCTACACCAACTGGACTTTAAAACGACGAACCCCCAGGAGTAGCAGAGTATTTCTGCAACAATATATATCTATATAAATAAAATTAGACTTTTGTCTGTACATTTCTTGGAATTCAAAAATTTTGCGATTTCTATCCGTTTCAAGCACCCTGGAATTCGATGCGACCCTCAAAAAAAAGTTTGTCTGTCTGTCATTCTGTCATTCTGTCCTGTCATTCTGTCATTCTGTCATTCTGTCCGTGACGCTTTTTTTGTTTAAGCATCACGTAAAAACGACTGAAGCGAATGATATGAAATTTCGTGTCATGATCGGTGGTCACTCAACTTAAAACATAGGCGTCGAATTTTTTAAAAATCTTGATTAGATTTTCAGATTTTGCGAAAATCGTTTCAAACTGCGTAAATTTGTGTTCAAGCATCACGTAAAAACGACTGAAGCGAATGATATGAAATTGGGTGTCGTGATAGGTGGTCACTCAACTTAAAACATAGGCGTCCAATTTTTAAAAAATCCTGATTGGATTTTGAGATTTTGCGAAAATCCTTTCAAACTGCGTAAATTTGTGTTCAAGCATCACGTAAAAACGACTGAAGCGAATGATACGAAATTGGGTGTCATGATAGGTAGTCACTCAACTTAAAACATACGCGTCGAATTTTTAAAAAATCTTGATTAGATTTTCAGATTTTGCGAAAATCATTTCAAACTGCGTAAATTTGTGTTCAAGCATCACGTAAAAACGACTAAAGCGAATGATATGAAATTGGGTGTCATGATAGGTGGTCACTCAACTTAGAACATAGGCGTTGAATTTTCAGAAAATCTTGATTGGATTTTGAGATTTTGCGAAAATCCTTTCAGACTGCGTAAATTTGTGTTCAAGCATCACGTAAAAACGACTGAAGCGAATGATACGAAATTGGGTGTCATGATAGGTAGTCACTCAACTTAAAACATACGCGTCGAATTTTTAAAAAATCTTGATTGGATTTTGAGATTTTGCGAAAATCCTTTCAAACTGCGTAAATTTGTGTTCAAGCATCACGTAAAAACGACTAAAGCGAATGATATGAAATTGGGTGTCATGATAGGTGGTCACTCAACTTAGAACATAGGCGTCGAATTTTCAAAAAATCTTTATTGGATTTTGAGATTTTGCGAAAATCCTTTCAAACTGCGTAAATTTGTGTTCAAGCATCACGTAAAAACGACTGAAGCGAATGATATGAAATTGGGTGTCATGATAGGTGCTCACTCAACGTAAAATATAGGCGTCGAATTAAAAAAAAATCTTGACTAGATTTTGAGATTTTGCGAAAATCATTTCAAACTGCGTAAATTTGTGTTCGCACATCACGTAATAACTGCAAAGGTGAAAAAATGATATTTGGTGAAATGATAGGTGGTCACTCACCTTAAACTATAAGCATCTAATTAAAAAAAATTGATCAGATTTCGAGATTTTGCGAAAATCGTTTAAAACTGAGTGAATCTTTGTTCTCGCATTAAGTAATAATGACTAAAGCGAATGATATGAAATTTGGTCACATGATAGATGGTTGCTCAACATAAACTATAGGAGTCCAATTTTTTAAACATTTTTATTAGATTTTGAGATTTTGTGAAAATTCTCTCAAAATACGTTCAATGATGATTTCTTCAAACTTCACGTAATAACGACTAATACGAATGACACGAAATTTAGTGATATGATAGGTAGTTGCTAATCTTAATTTATAGGCGTTGAATTTTAAAAATATTTTTATTACATTTTGAGATTTTGAGAAAATCGTTTTAAAATGCTGAAAATTGCTGCAGCATCACGAAATAAAGACTGCAGGGAATGAAACGAATTTGGGTGACATGATAGGTTGTCACTCAACTTAAATTCTAGGCTTCCAATTTTTCAAAATGTTGATTAAATTTTGAGATTTTGCGAAAATTATTTCAGTATGTGTAAATATTCATTCGCGCATCCCATAATTACGTTTAAAGCGAATCAAATGGTATTACTTAGTTACTGTCTAACCTGTAATATTTTAACAATACATAAAAATTATAACTTTACTTTGGCAACATACTACATTCATTCTGTGTACTCCTACAATGCTGACGAAAGTTCTTGCTTTTTGGAAATTTGCATTCACTAACCCGTCGAGGACGGGTACTTCAGCTAGTATATATATATATTTGTATGTGTATGGGGGGGGGGCAAAAAGTGGAAAAAGTAGATTCCTCAAAAAAGCTTGATTATTGAATCAACGAAATTTCGGGAGAAGTCCAGGCCCCTATGATGGACTTTATTAAAGCTTTTGAAAGAGAAAAGCTTTAACATATTATTCGGTTTGTTTTAATGTTATGCATCATTAAAAATAACGTACGAAATATATATATATATCTATATAAATAAAATTAGACTTTTGTCTGTACATTTCTTGGAATTCAAAAATTTTGCGATTTCTATCCGTTTCAAGCACCCGGGAATCCGATGCGACCCTCAAAAAAAAGTTTGTCTGTCTGTCATTCTGTCCTTCTGTCATTCTGTCAT
Organism: Cheiracanthium punctorium; assembly: GCA_038373885.1. NCBI lineage: Eukaryota > Metazoa > Arthropoda > Arachnida > Araneae > Cheiracanthiidae > Cheiracanthium > Cheiracanthium punctorium. Next base: position 166,521 of record JAWZYV010001729.1, on the reverse strand, counting down.
TCTGTCCGTTTTTTTGTTTAAGCATCACGTAAAAACGGCTGAAGCGAATGATATGAAATTGGGTGTCATGATAGGTAGTCACTCAACTTAAAACATAGGTGTCGAATTTTTAAAAAATCTCGATTAAATTTTCAGATTTTGCAAAAATCGTTTCAAACTGCGTTAATTTGTGTTCAAGCATCACGTAAAAATGACTGAAGCGAATGATATGAAATTGGGTGTCATGATAGGTAGTCACTCAACTTAAAACATAGGCGTCGAATTTTTAAAAAATCTTGATTGTATTTTGAGATTTTGCGAAAATCCTTTCAAACTGCGTAAATTTGTGTTCAAGCATCACGTAAAATCGACTGAAGCGAATGATATGAAATTAGGTGTCATGATAGGTGGTCACTCAACTTAAAACATAAGCGTCGAATTAAAAAAAAATCTTGATTAGATTTTGAGATTTTGCGAAAATTGTTTCACGCTGCGTATTGTGTTCGTACATCACGTAATAACTGCAAAGGTGAAAAAAATGGTATTTGGGGAAATGATAGGTGGTCACCTTAAACTATAAGCATCTAAAAAAAAACCGATCAGATTTTGGGATTTTGCGAAAATCGTTTCAAACTGAGTGAATTTTTGTTCACACATTACGTAATAACGACTAAAGCGAATGATATGAAATTTGGTCACATGATAGGTTGTTGTTCAACAAAAAGTATAGGTGTCCAATTTTTTAAACTTTTTATTAGATTTTGAGATTTTGTGAAAATTCTCCCAAAATGCGGTTATATTTTTTCAAGCATTGCGTAATAACGACTAATACGAAATTTGGTGATATGATAGGTAGTTGCTAATCTTAATTTATAGGTGTTGAATTTTTAAAATATTTTGATTACATTTTGAGATTTTGTGAAAATCGTTTAAAATGTTTGTTCCAGCATCACGAAATAAAGACAGCAGGGAATTAAACAAAATTGGGTGACATGATAGGTTGTCACTCAACTTAAATTCTAGGCTTCCAGTTTTTCAAAAAATGTTGATTAGATTTTGAGATTTTGCGAAAATTATTTTAATATGTGTAAATATTCGTTCGCGCATCCCATAATTACGACTAAAGCGAATGAAATGATATTACTTAGTTACTCTCTAACCTGTAATATTTTAACAATACATAAAAATTATAATTGCGCTTTCTTTACTTTGGCAATATACTACATCCATTCTGTGTACTCCAACAATGCTGACGAAAGTTCTTGCTTTTAGAAATTTGCATTCAGTACTAACCCGTCAACGACGGGTACTTCAGCTAGTATATATAATATTAGTGCTTTCTGAAAATCCCTTGTCCCTCTACATAAATTTAAGAAACAAACAGTGGTAAAATTAAAAAAAAGGATTTTCTATCAATAGTAAGTAATGAAAGATTATACTTTTGCCTCCTTTGTACACGACAAATAATTAAAAATATTCAGTAACTTTTCTTTCTGCTGCTCATTATATTTTGTTCCCAAGATTTTTTTAAAAAAGTTGATTTATTATTATTCTTTTAATGACCACTATATGTTACCAAAATTTTCAAAATATGGCTCTGTCTTTTTAAATAGTTACTTTATGTTGTCAATGATTACTTTCGTCGCTGCCAACTGCATTTAAATGGTTCTTTGTTTGGAAGAAAATAAATTGATTAAAATATGAAGCGTACGTCCTTTTTGTTAAACTGTTATGTCATTAATATTGAAGTTAAATGAATTTTTGAAGGCTCATAGAACTTGATGATAGTAAGATAAAAGTAAAGCCTGAATAGAGTAAACGAACTGAAATGAGTAAACTCCAAATGAACCTTCCCTCCCCCCTCTGTTATCAGGAGTTTAACTTTATATTCAGATACTAATTGCGCATATACGCAATTAAAACTTAGCAACTAGGAACACAATAAATTTACCTGTAAAATAATAATCTTTCGTTTTTATCAGGAAAAAATTTACTGTTTGCATTGAACCATAAGAGAGTGGACATATATTAATAAATAATTTGAAGAAATGTATTTATTTAAATATCATGAAACATTTATGATACTTATTACCTGCCAAATTATGCGTATTATCAATAAAATGGTTGTTTCAGCATTCTTATTTCTTTTCCTCTTTTCTGTTTTTAATTTAATGTCTGATAATAACAAGAGGACATTTACCATCTTTCTATTCAGTAGAAAAAGTATGAAGTTGGTATGAAGTTGAAATGAAGTTGGATGTATGAAGTGTAAATGTATGAAGTTGGATACATTTTATTAGAGGAACCAATTTTCTGGCTAATAATAAGTGGAAGTTGTAAAAAAAAAAGAATTTTTTTTTAAAACACACGTTGAACGGGAAAATGTTAACATTTTTTGACAATGATCCATGCATGGTTGACCAGTGACATGTCATTATTTTAATTTTAGATAGCTTTTTTTCATGAATGGAGATTTCGAGAGCTTGGCCAGAGGGGTAAGTTTAATTGGGGTATATATTAGAGATGAAATTCACAATTGTATTCGGGCTTGGGTGGGCTCAGGCTCATGAAAAATTTCTCCTTTATTGAACATACTGCTTGAAACAGATTTTAAAAAGTGATTTGTGAGGAAAATAAAAGAACTTATAAAAGATAAATAAATAAATCAACAAATAAAAATAGCGGCACGGGCGCCTAGAAGGTGCGTGAAGCTCTTTGGATATTTTAGAACGGGGTTTATATTCCTTAGTTAGTCATGAGATCCGACATTTTTTGATAAAGATGAATACAAAGAATTAGAAAGTGCATTGGGAGTTTGCAACTAAATTTGTCTTTAATTTGCACAAACGGCAAAATTTTTTGTATTCTATCAATGAAGTAATTGAATTTTTTTTAAATCTTTAGCTGAACTTTCGGGCTCGGGTGGGCTCGGGCTCCGACTTAAATAATATTGCTCGGGCTCGGGCGGGCTCGGATGAAAGTCCTCGGGCTCGGGCTTCAAAAAATGAGCCCGAACTCATCTCTAGTATATATATTCCCCTCACCTCTATCCGAAATTAAGTTAGCACGAGTTTTGAAATTTTTCCGTCGTCCAGAAATTTCGATTAATTATACGTGACAGCCCGAAAATTGTATTGGCTATGCCTCTGAGGAAGCCCATTGGTCTAAGCCCATGGTACTGCTGTGCTACAGATCCGAAGTTCGACTTTCGGGATGGACAAGGTTCACTCAGCCTTTCATCCGTTCAGTCGATCGATAAAATGAAGATGAAGCTAGCTTGGGGAACTAAACACTGGAGGTTCCGCAACAAGCTGACCGTCTGGCTGTGCATATGGTAAAGTGAAAGACCGAAATTGGAGAATGTCGACTTTTACCGGTGAAAGTCAACATATAGCAAATACGTCGGTGAAAGACGGAATATTTGCTTATGTTTAAGTATATTTGGACTACCACCAGTGTCGGCAAGCACAGATCGTACGCTCTGGCGGAGGTCCAAAAGAGAAGTCGAGGTCAACAGAAAAGCAAAAACGTAGCAAACATATTTTTATTCGGTTGGGAGAGGCTATCTCCCCATGAATCCATAGTTATCCCCATTGTTATAGAAGAAAAATCCACTACGGTATAAATGATAATCTCTTTATTGACTAAACCTAAAACTAAAATCTCATTTCGTAACATTTATCTACAACTTCTATCATCATTACTAAGGCAAGTAATATCAAGCGACTTTTCTTCTTCTCGTGAAAGAATATCTAAAGCTACACATCCAAACGAAATCAATCCCTGATTGAAATCTACTATAGCATTTAAATTCTCTGCGGTTAGTCAAACAGTGGAAAATCCTCTACAGAGTGACAAACCCTTGTCCTCACCATGATTGGTCACTCCTCTTAGAAAGTGAGCCCAAAATATTATATTTCCCTTGGGGACGATTTTTTGCATTTGAAATACGGAGAAGAAAATTCAAATCTCTGACCTATTCACCATTCGTGCATGTGGAATGTCGACATTTGCCAGTGTAAGTCAGAAATAAGGATGTTCGGCAAATATTTCGGACATGCACCAAGAGATTATATGAATATTGACATTCACCGGTAAAATTTGACATACCATTTCAGAGTTTCATATTTATTTAGTTCTATAGTTTTTTCAATCTTGCTTTCCAATCAAAATACATTTAGAAATTGTTGTATTCGTCATCTGTTTTTACTTTCCGAACATGTACCATGCAAGGAAAGTATTGTAATCATGAAAAAATTCGACTTCGAGATTTTGATGTATTTACACGTTTTGAGGTCTTCTGAATTCATTTATGCTATTTTTAGGAGATGTATGTATGTATGTGTGTGTGTATGTGAGTGAACACGATAGCTCCTAAACGGGGCATTCGATTGAGCTCAAATTTGATATATATGTTACAAGCTACCGTCGCAAGACCGGTATTGATTTTGATGTGTATAGGACTTATAGTTTTTCTACAGGGTTACGACAAGATTTCTTTTACATAATGGCCTATGGTGGGAAATTCTTGAAAGTGCGCTAGCGTTTAAACGGTACATTCGATTCAGCTCAAATTGGGTATACATGCTATAAACCTCCATCGTAAGACCGATATTGATTTTGATGTGTATAAGTCTTATAGTTTTTCTACAGGGCTACGACAAAGATTTCTTTTACATTATGGCGTATGGGGAGAAATTCTTGAAAGTACGCTAGCGTTTAAACAGCGCATTCGATTGAGCTTCAATTTGGTGTATATGTTTGAATTATTCATCGATTAAAATTTATTTAAATGCTTGGTAATGGTCTTAATCGTAAGTGTTCGGAAAGTCGAGTGGAGTCACCCCAGATTTTTTTTTTTTTTCCTTTCTGATTTTACGACATATAGTTGTTGTTCAAGTTTGATATTTTTTTTATTGGTTGATTTTGAGGAGAAAAACACTTTTCTTCCCCCCCCTTTTCCGATACTCCCCTTTTCCAAAGTCGTCTTGACCGTCATTTGGATGCATTACAAGAAGATAAAACCAAATATATTGTTTATCTTTTGTGCCCTGCGCCAGCTCTAAAGTAGGAACGGAACGAGCTTCTCTCGGTGGTAGATAGCACCGAGAGAAAGTCGAGTTTGAAAATTTACAGCCAATAGAGCTTGAAAAATATGTCATTATTCACGATAAATAGGCGACTTCTGCTTCGTTCACGTCCAAATAATGAGTTACTGAGAGCTAACGAACTTCGGCCATTTTGTTTTCCGACGCCAAAAACAGTTTCGTGTTTCTTTCGTGTTCGAATTTTCTCCTGATGGTGTTCCGGAGATTCCGGATGGTGTTCCGAATGGTGTTTTTGTCCATTCTGCTTTTTTGCTAATGGGACAAAAATCCTTGAGGAAAAAAAAAATGAAAGGAAAAGTTCGAGTCTGTCGACAGTATGGAGTATGATTGATATATATTCTTCTTATGCCGTAAACGATTACGTAAAAGATGGGAAAAGAAAGCCGTAGTTCCGGAATTCTTTTCTGGTGCACAATTTGTCTCATTAACCCTTTAACGCGCAGTGTTCCCGCTCTGGAAACACCAAACTCTGACGTTTTGACTGTTGCCAGTCACGAAGAATAGATTTGATTTCTATAAAAACAGTTGCTGGTGACATAGATCCACGAGAATACCTTTTAAGCACGTCATTTCCCGCAAAAAAATGGTCACGATTATTTTTAACAGCACTGACATCTGCTGAAAAATGGAACAGCTGGATAGATTGCCCAATGCTGAAAAAAGGGCAGCCGTTGCCGTTGCTCGACTTAACTACCAGCAAGATGGCGGATGGTCGAAACGTTCATCGCGTGCCACAGATCTAGAGACCCCTTTTTGACGCAGCTGGCTGTGCCGCACAGCCAGCTGCGCCAAAAAAGGGTCTCCAGATCTGTGGCACGCGATGAACGTTTCGATCGTCCGCCATCTTGCTGGTAGTTAAGTCGAGCGATGGCTACGGCTGCCCTTTTTCAGCATTGGGAAAGTGTTGCGCCTCAAAGGGTTAAAACTTGAAAAACTCCAACAGAATTAAAGAAGGGAAAAATATGGATGCTGTTATATGGTGCATGTTCGCCAATTAATTTTAAAATAACTTTTTTTGTTTGTTTTTGTTTGGTGTTTTTACCATTTTAATCCATTTCTTGAAAAATACTTTAACCTTATTTTACAAGCTTTCGCAGTTTTATCAGTCAATTATTAAGCTGGTGTCGATAACATCAAACTGCAGAATAAGAATGGGTCATTCATATATTGGCAATAAAAGCAAAAGTGAAATGATTATTTTTACATTCATGACTAGATAAATATTCAATAAAGATATTCAAAATCCCTTATTTTACAAGCAATTTGGTTGCAATTTCTTTACATAAAAATCTTAATATATATGTCCCGAAAAACTTTAAATATTTATAAATTTTATCTCTTTTAAATTAAGAGTAAGTGAATATAAAGAACATTTAGTAAATTTAGTATTTATAAGTATAACTTTGTCTTTTCCAACTAGTTGGTTGAAGCTTTATGAAAACACAACACACAACAGAAATTTGATTTTTTAAAATCTAAAATCTATTTTTTTGCATTATTTCACGTTCGGAATAATCGAAAATTTTCAAAAGGTAACACGGTAAAGACAAGCATGTTGAAAAATGTACTAAACGCTGCAGAATGTAACAAATATAGAAGGAAATAAGTAATGTGTCGCTTTAGCATAACGTGAGATTAAAATAATTTAGCTTGTGCTTTAAATTGAATTGTTCATTTTATTGCCATGCTTTTTTTTCCCTTTCAATAAATGGTATTTTATAACTCATAATTGTCTCGAAAAGTTCGCAATATATGCAATATATCTACTTTAGCCCAAATTTTATTAAAAAAGATAATTATTCCAAGCCCTTTTTCCCTGCTTGAAATCTCAGAGTACTTTGGCTAATCGTCTTCGCTTAACCCTTTAACGGGCAGTGTTCCCGCTTTGGGAACACCAACCTCTGACGTTTTGACTGTTGCCGGTCACGAAGAATAGATTTGTTTTCTATAAAAAAAGGTTCGGGTGACATAGCTCCATGACAATCCTTTACTTTTTAGCACGTCATTTCCCTTTAAAAAATTGTCACGATTATTTTTAACAGCACTGACATCTGCTTAAAAAGGGAAGAATGCGAGATTGCCCAATGCTGAAAAAAGGGCAGCCGTTGCCATCGCTCGACTTAACTACCAGCAAGATGGCGGACGATCGAAACGTTCATCGCGTGCCACAGATCTAGAGACCCTTTTTTTGACGCAGCTTGCTGTGCGCTTTTTTCAGCATTGGGAAAGGGTTGCACCTCAAAGGGTTAAGAGTGTTGTTGGAGGAAACGAAATCTCCCCCACAGACTTTATCTTTATGCACAGAAGAAAATAAACTAATTGCTTCAGGGACTGGAAAAAATTCAGGATGATTTTTCATAAGCTGCACTACACACCGTAGTAAAATGAAACAACAGCATCCTTTATGAAACTTTTTAGAAAAATTCTTCCAACATGGAGTAGAGCAGCAAACATTTTCGAAAAGCCACACATCCTGCTAAATTTTCAATTTTTAAGAATTTTTTCCGAAGGTTTCGAACCTAATACAGGTTTATCATATATTACTGCGTATAGTACAGCCTCTAAAGAGGTATTCTAAAAATTCTGAAGGGCCTGACATAATCAGTTTATTTCTATTTATGCACTGAAATCACATCTTTTCGAAACAAGTTTCGACCCTTCAAAAATATATCGCCCTGATCAACGTAGAGTAAAATGAAAGCTGTTTTGCGATTCCAGTGACATACCGTATCACTTTTTTTGTGGGTGGTCCCGATATCTCTACTAAAGTTTTGCACCTCTTCTTGCCACACATCGAGAACTGTCCCTGAAATAATGAAGATTTACGCAGACGTTATTGGAAGTTAAAATGTCAGGACAGACACGTCTGCTTATTGCTGAGGAAAGGCGCAACGAGACTCCTGGGGAAATATGAGATTATTTCACCGGGCCGTATTTCTTGGGGAGAAAATTGGGGATTTTGAAACAGATACATACTGTACCCTCTCTCACCACATGGATATGATAGTTTCTCAATACGGCATAACGTCTGCGGTGGTCAGAGTTGTGAGATTTTGATCCTAGGAATCGGAACTAAGTTTTTTCGCCATATATAAGATTTTTAATTTTAATAAACAGACTTTTACCACATATTTTAAACTAAAGTTTATTTTGAAGTATTTTTTATTGGGTTACCTTATAAAACAGCGAGTTATATATTTTAATTTTTAACACATGCACATACATACAAATAATGTCTATGGTAGTCAGGGTTATCAAATTTTTGTCTTAGAAATCGTTATTATGTTTTCTCGCCAAATTAAATTTCATTCTTAAAAAAATAAACAAACATTTGTAATCTTTTTTTTTCCTTTTTTAAAACTAAAAATTCTTTTGAAGCGTTTTTAATGAATAACTGGAATACCCCAGAAAAAAAAAAAAAAAAACTAGTGAGCGGCATAGTTTAATTTTCAACCCATACACATAATAAGAAAATAAAACATTTAAAATTTTCAATATTAATAATGGACGAGGATAGGAGTCGAGCCACATGTTACACACATACGAAATCTATATATAGATAAACACGCTAAGGAAAACCTTTGTGTCCCTTTTGCTGCACAATGCGGATGACCGCGAAATTCGGCACAGTTAAAGTTCGTATGGAGGTGGTTGTGCTAATGGTAAAATTTTTGAGTAATATACTAATGCACCGTAAAATAAATTAAAGAGGAGTCATTTATCACGTAATATTTCGCGCCAAGTCGGGTGATGGTTCCATTGTTGTGTCAATTTTGAAATAAGAACACTAAGTTTCAGTAGTTTTATAGGGTTATACTATTACAACAAAATTTGCAAAAAGTGAAATTATTCCCCAGTTTGGTGAAACACCAATGACTAAAATGTGATTTAGCCCTGTGCTTGGTGACTTATTTTAGACGGTCGATAAGTGCATAAAGTGTTGTAAATTCCATGTTTTAAAGCTTTGAAATAACAAACCGAACAAGGCAGGTTGCAATCAAAGAGACGCTCCCCATAAACACGCCAATTCTACAATTTCTTCACAATCTCCCGCCAAGCAGTATGCTAAAGCAAATTTTCTCCAAAAATATCGTTGAAGAAATACCTCTGCAATTAACTGGGAATGAAAATAATATTATTAATGAAGTATATGGAAATATTTTTGAAAACATTCTCTCAGATAACAAATTGAAGTTAGTTATAGATTACATTTTTTCTTTAAAAATATCAAGAATATTTAGAAATAGTGTTATGTTTAAATCTATAATTCAATTCTCTTGAGTTTATGCATTTTGTAATAGTATATTTAATAATTATCATTTAAGACGGATACGAGTATAATTAGAATATGATTAAAGCATTATAGAGCTTCAATGTCATACTTAATCCCATGTTTAAATGGCCGAAGATGGATTCTAATTGATTTTAGAATATAGTTAAATTGGAGACTATCATTAGAAGAGGAATTAAATTAGAGAAAATTATTAGATAGCGAAATCAAATCGTAAGCGTTGCAAAATAATTACTTGGTTATTTTGAATGAAAACTTTCCATGCTAGCTGTGCAGCATTATGAAAAATTCATGACAGATGGTGTAAGAAAATAACATATACCTAATTAAGTGACTAAGAATATATAATAGTAAATATTACACTTACACGTGTGCTTTCTTGTAAATGACTTTATAAAGGTGTAATTCCATATTTTACCCATTGAACTTTCTTGAAAACAGGGTCACCTTAAACAGTTATTTTTTAATTTTTTTAAAAATATACGGTGCTTTATAAAACTTATGTGAAAGTATCTGAATGTCACATTAGAAACTTTTTTAATTGAAAACACATTGCTAAAGTCAGTATTTGCAAAAGTATCACAATGATCAGAAAGTTTGAAACATCCTGAAAAATGTTTGTGAGCACGAGGAAGAATCATTATTTGAGTATTTTAGGGCAAAGCATTTCAATTTTAATTATCATTCTTATTACTTTTTTATTTCATCTGCATTTATTGAGCTCAGGTGTTATTTACAGATAGCTAAATTTTTAACTAGTTAGGCTTTTGGATAAATAGACAATTTGGATAAAATTTTGGAGTTTTTTCATGCATATCTTTAGCTCCTTACACTGAACACTTTTATTATTTGGAAACCTCTGAAAACGAAAAGATATTATAAATCAAATCAGTTACCAGCTCAATTTAAATGCTCAGAAATGCAACAATACCTAAAGGAAAAATGATTTATCTACTTTGTCATAGTGATGAGAAAACGAATTTGATTATTACGAAATTAACTTTGAAAGCCAAGACAACAGTATATAGACACACACACACACACACACAAGTTTTTATGAACAAAAAAATTGGTTTTAGTAAATTTCAAAATGAGAAAAATTATATACAACTAAAAATGTATTTAACTAAAACCAAGTATACTATAGCAGCAAATTGTTTATTACAAAGCAAGCATTAAATAAATCTATATTTAAGATAGTATTCATGTGCATTATAGCACATTAAATGAATGACAAATTTAATTTTTTTATGCACTCAATACAAATATAAGAGTCGAAAAAATTAATAATTATTATTTAAGCGCATTTTAATTTTTTTCATAATTTGCTTCAGATTCTATATAGCTTGTACAGAATTTACTACTAATGTTTAAAGTTTATTATTAAAATGTAACTAAAGTGTTTAAAAATAGAGAGAGATGGGAATGAAAATTTAGATGTCTTAAAACTGATGTTAATCAACGCAACTTGGAAAAAAAAGTTGCTAAAAATTAGAATAATAATTAACCATTTATATTATCTTTATCTTTTTTTGTAAGTTTTGCAAGGTATTATAAAGAACATGATTGTACTTAAATTTCCCACTCTACGACCATTATCCTAAGTGAAAAGAAATAAAACTAAGCATTATTTTCTAGAGGTTAGGAACATGAAATATGAGACTTTGGAATCACTTAAATGTTCTTACATAACATTATGGTTTAAAAGACCTTTCTTTCATTTATAATTCTTTCCCTGAATAAATTTTAACAAAGTTATGCATGAATTTCTGAAAGTTCAGAAGTAGCAGATCCATTGGTGGGTTCAATTTGCGTTTAAACTATTTGATTGATTATTTTATCAGGGGAGCAGAATATGTTTAGGGTCCAATATTTACCCAGAACACAATTTGTTTTGACCAAAATTTCCCCAAGCATATTTTCATTCTAGTTTGACTATCTATCGCTAGCTTCTTTTGATAGCAACTGTATCTCTACAAAAATATTTTTTTTTTCTTTAAATACAATCGGAACAAAAATTCCCCCCGAACCTCGTTCGTGCGTTCGGACATATTCTGCACCCCTGTATTTTAGTATAGAATTTATTCGACATCAGTGAAGAAGTGGTCACAGCAGTGGTCAAGCGGTGGTGCGCAATTATAAGGTGATATACAAAATTCAGAAACTGTATCCTAGAAAGCGTCAGAGATATGAAGATAAATATATGCCGACTTTAACGACTTTTCCATATCTCCCGGAAGGAAAAAAAAATCACGCCAGACGATCGCGTTTCAGAAGTCTTGCAGAAATTACGAATGAAAATACTTTTATGCTCTCTAGTAATAAGCTTTTACATTCAGATTCATGTATACTTCCCCTGACCATCCTTGTAATGATATCTCTGAGGCTTTTTATTATAAAAGTCTGAAAATTTGTATATCACCTCATTAGTGTATAGGGAACATTATACTAACTGAGAATTTTTCTGTATGGCGGTCGCATACAAATTTAAAAAAGTGTAATTTTTAAAAATTAACGAGAGGACTATTTTCTTATCGAAACCTTTTTTCCTACCTTATTTTGAAGATTTTTTTCAATTTACATTGCCCACTTATCTCTAATAGATAAAGAAATAAAGTGTGTAACCATCTTCCTGGGACACCCTGTATATATTAGCATGTTAATTTTTTTTTCTTCGTGCATTATAAATCATTATAATAAACGTACCGAAAAAATACCATGTAATTACAAAAAACTTTCCAGATATTTTACATGGCACTCTAACTGATCATGAGGCAAGTTCTTTATATCTGACAAGAAATTTGAAACTACACAAGTCAATGTCGTTTACCACGATATCTTAGCCTAACTGCTAATTGGGATATTCTCAAAAAGCAGCTATATTAATAAGAAACTTTTTAAACTTCAAAAAATTCCTTTGAAAAAGCCTTTATACTTTAAAGTTCAACATGGTTATTTTGTTTTTCTTTGTGTGCAATTTACAAACATGGTTAAGCTTATCTGGACGCAAAAGCGGCCACATGCATAGCTACAATAAAAATAAATTAGAAGACAACAAAAAGGCATTTTCCTCCATACATCTTCTTTTTCAAAGATAAACAAGCTCATCCAGATATAACATAAAAAAATATATATATATACTAAACTAGAAAACTATTCTACTAACAAGTATTGTAGCGTTATTCTTATTTGTAAATTGCACATACTGCAACAAACTTATCCAAAAATGGTTCTTGTGGCTCCTAACATCGAAAGACGTTCGAAGGACTTGAAGTAGATAGCTGATAATAGGAGCACAAGAATAGAAGGGATGCATTTATGAAACTCCAAAGTAAGAGATAAGTCAAATCGTTATAGAAAAATGAGAAAATTATGGAATGAGAGCTCATTTAGTTCAGTCCGTTTCTTTACTTATTGAGCAGTTTGAATTTAGGGATGTGATACCATGTTCAAAGTCGATATTTACGTATTTTAAGTGCAAAAAGAGAAGACGTGAAAGTATTTTATGAATAAGAATATTGTACTAAGTGATTCATTTAATATTAAAGTAATTACTTGTCAGTTATACTTTTTAGTTTGGGCGAGTTAATTAATTAATATCTATATTTCAGCGACGTTCTAAAATGCAAGAAAATTTTTAGTCCATAGCACAGAAAAGTGCTATAGCAGTATACATTGAGAAGGAAAATACTAAATGTAGAAATGAATAAAGTATACACTGTTGACGTAAGCATGGAGGTTTGTTAAAATCTCTTAAAAATTGCCATTAAAATTATAAAAATTTTGCACACATAATTATTACTTCCATCAAGTTATATAACCTTTAAAATAAAAATGTATGAACTGCATCAAAATATTGAGTTAAAAAAAACTCGGCTGCTCGAGCCTCGTCAGGGGGACTGACGAGGGCTCGACCCCTGAACCCCCCCTCCCTAATTTTTTAGCTTTATTATTACCATATTAAAACGATATTAATTGACTTTGTCATTTTATCGCTCATCTTTCGCGTATTTCGTCGGGATCCTATGTTAAAATTTTTATGAGTGTAACCTATTTATAGAAAAATGCATGTGAAGCATATTCTACAGTTTACGAAATATTGTAACAATAGATTAACAATAGATATTGTAACAATAGATTTATTATCTATTGTAACAATAGATAATATACTAAACTAGAACACTATTCTACTAACAAGTATTGTAGCGTTATTCTTATTTGTAAATTCAGCTGTTGTTCAGCTGTTGTGAACTAATAGTATTTAAATATCTGTAAAAAATACATGTGAAGCATATTCTACAGCTTACGATGTATTGTAACAATAGATTAAAGCTGTTGTGAACTAATAGTATTTAAATAGATGTAAAATTATGTCGCTTTTTATGTCCCTTTTTTATGTCGCATTTTTGGGACACACTTTTCAATAAAGGGTGTTGAGGGATAAAATGACATAGTCATTAATAGTGCTCCGCACGTAGGCAGATGCCTTAATGTTTCGTTAAGCAGTAGTGTAAGCACAAATGAGATCGCTTTGGAAAGTAATTCATCATTTTTCCAAAGTTACAATATTTGTTTTTGCCAAATTTTCAAATTTTTTTTTGAAATTGGCAATTTTGAAGATGATTTGAACAAAATTTTATGCATCCGCCTACAGTTGTATATTAAGTTCATCTCTATATCAGATCGATCAGATCGCTTTAGAAAGGGTTTCATCGTTAATGACTTCGGAATGATTTATCTTTCTTGATTCCTGTTTAAAAACTACAGTCAATTCTTTTCACTTATCTGATATGAATAATGCATCCACTTATCTTAATCCGCACAAACATTTGGAGGGCCATCATATTCCACTATCGTGACCATTTAACCGCATACACACTATATCTAGCTAGCACAATTCATTGACTACACCGAGCGCGAAAAGCAGAATTTATGAGCAGTGTTATGGTAGACGCAAAGCTTTTCAGAAATAGAACAGTAAAGAGTGCAATTATTAGTTATCTGCAATGTTACATGAATTTATTTGCGATATGTTTCAAAGCTGTGTGTCAAAATATTTCCAGGCTCTGAAAATACAAGCTCCAGATATAGCCATTTACAAAAATAAAGTGACAGCAGTAGCGAGTATTTTACTTTTTCCTAGAGTTGCTCTTTTTTTTTTCGGGGGGAGAGTTACACAAGTTTATGGATGAATAGAATTGGGATATTTATACCGTGTTATAGTTCATGACAATTTCTATTTTTTATGCAGGATAAAAAAGAGTGATTTTATTGTTTGCTTTCCAGAAACAAGGCATTATCTTTCCCTTTTTTGGTATGACCGGATTTCCGGAGTAAAACGACAGTATTTTGCCACAGGGTGCACGTATTTTTGTGGTTTGTTAACAATCCTAACAAACCACAAAATTATTTTTAATAGTTTTAATTGACTTTACAAGGTATTCAAAAAAAAAAAAAAATCGCCATTACTGTAAATATCGAGTTTTGCTAGACGCCGGGGTCCAGGAATGTTTTCCAGGGTCCCATTTTTGTGGAAATTGCTTATTTTTGTGAATTTTCATACCTTTTTTCAATAAAAGTCAATTTTTGTTAGAATATTTGATAAAACAGATTAAAATGTAGGGTAAAATACCAATGAAGGGCCGTTTTAATCGATTGTATTTTTGAGAAGGGGCCGCAAAAATGGACACAGTTTTTGTCTCGTGTTCACCTACTAGACATCATTAAACTCATTTTACGAGAGCAGTAAATGAAATAGTGGAAACATCAATAAACAAAAATTATAACGAACATTTAAGTAAAATTCTACTATATTCCTTAAGTATTATCGTCAGCGAAGTTTAGTACCTATTGCCAAGCGTTAGGAATCCGTAAGATACATTTGGCAAGATAGATAATGGCTGTTGGCAGCGAAATATCCTTATTGCTTAGAGCCCAAGTTCACAGATATGGTTACCACGCATGCGCATTTGATGCGTTCTCGCTACAGTCGTCAGAAACTACTGGACAATGTTCACCTGCAATTTTTTTTTTTTTTTTTTTTTTTTTTTTCCCAAGAGCAACTGATTTTAATTCACGACCTCCGATCATCTTTTGTAAACAAGCTTCAGGGCTGTAATAGGGACACGGTCCAAAAATAGCGAGAAACACGCAGCAAAAATTTGCCTTAGAATGTAAAATTAACAAAATCGTTGCATAATAGCGCACATAAAATGCACTTTTCAACAAAATGATCATTCCAGCCTTCCTAGGCTGGAATAGAATTCAACAACCTGGAACTTAAATAAACAGTTAGGAAATTGAATTTGAAAAAAGGAAAAAGAAAAAAAAATAAGAAGCAAGAGACAACAAAAGAACAAAGGGATTAGTACATAGAGAGAAAAGATACAGCAAAAACAGTAAAGTACGTAAAAAAAAAAAAAACTTAAATATTAATTTAAAAAATAAATACAATATATACTATTATTATTTACAATTTTTATGTTTCTATATTTTTGTCCATTTTATGACTTCCTTTTAATTAATTAATATTTTTATGTTTATGTGTGCCTTATGTTCTATTTTATTATTCGAAGTTTTTTATTGTATTTTATTTTTTACTTATTTATTGATTTATACTTTTTAACGCACTGTCTAGTTTTTGCTATTTCTTTTATAACTTGCTCCCCGTTTCCTCTTTATTCTTCTTTTGTTGTCTCTGGTTTCTTATTTTTCATTCTTTTAATGACAACTGCTTTAATTTGTTTAATGTTTATTTTAGTTCCAGGCTTTCTACTCTTGTGGACGCTTTAACTTTAATCTGGGGAAGACTGGACCTTTTGCAAGCCCCCGAAAAAATCATTTAATTGATGAATAGATTTTATATGTGTTATTATGCAAAGATTTTATTAATCCGATGCTGACCACTTCAACGCCGCACAGCAACTACCCTCATCTCACAGGATTGACTATTTTCATGTCCTCTTTATACCGAAAACAGTACCTCACCGAAGCTCCCAAATCCTGTTTGCGCATGTCCTATTTTTTTATAACTTCCTGAATTACGTTGCCACTACATTATTTACAACCCTTGAATATTTTAAATGGCAATGCAGAATCTACGACTACTAATTAAAATTTACTTTCATCATAATTTGAATATAATTTAGTTTACACATAAAACCATTAATACTGATGTACAGGGTGGTTATTAATTAACGTGAGGTGTTCAGAGCCCTCTAGCGTGTAAAGTATTGGACGGAACCTAACCAAATTTGATGAGCATGCATAGTAGACCATGGGATTTGGATTTAAAAAAAAATAGTTCAAAAATTTTCCACTGGGGCAATTTTGGCGCTGTAAAAGTGCCCCCCTTCTCAATCCTTGCGATTTTTGGGTGTGGGGATTTCTTAAAGGTGTTGTTTATCAAGGACATGTCTCCGATATCGCAACGTTAAAGGATCGAATAACGTTACACGTGAGGCAAATCAACTCTGATATGCTGCGAGCGGCAGTAGAAAAAGTCGTGCATCGTATGCAGTTCTTGGAATTTACCAATGGTGCGCATATTGAACCAAATTTGTAAGTAAAATTGATTTTTGCTGTATTGTTTGTCAATTAACCATTAAATATTTACGCTAATACACTTTTGCAGCGCCAAAATTGCCCCAGTGGCAAATTTTGGAATTATTTATCTTTTTTTTTTTTTTTTTTTTATCTTTTTTTTTTTTTTTTGAAATCAAAATCCCATGGTCTACTATGCATGCTCATCAAATTTGGTTAGGTTTCGTCCAATACTTTACTCGCTAGAGGGCTTTGAACACCTCACGTTAATTAATAACCACCCTGTACATACGGATCATATCTCCTAATAAGCTTAATTCTGCATAAATCGATCACTGTCAAACAAACAGAATTAAAGCTTTACTGATTTAAGTTATTAATTTAAAGGTCATGCAACTTGTTTAAAAAAATAGTAATAAAATAAAAGGTATTACTATAAAAATTACGTAATGAGCGATATAAAAATAGAAAGGGGGAAAACCCATAATTTAAAATTTATAGGCTATATGTCTAGACAAAAAAATAATTATTTAATGCTTTCGATGGTATTGATAACCATATAGTTCATTGCACTTTGGAAGTTCTTTTCTGGGCATTAAAAATGAATATTTTCCAGTACAATGAACGACACTCGTAATTGAACACTGTTACTTTATCAAAATATTTGCTGTTGTTAAATGATACTTATGAAACACTAAATATGAAGGACGTTTGAGGAATAAATATTTATAGAAATTTTCTTCAGATTTGGTTTCTCAAACGATTAATTGTAAATTCATTCAAAACTAATTCCGACTAATAAAGCTCCTTCTCATTTGCAGAGAGTACCACCCAATAAAGAAATTGCACATCAAATTGGATTGTTTCAGTCACATGAAACCTCATGAATAAAAGTTTATGAACGAATGTATACAAAATAAAATATTTTTCAAGCAGAAAAATAAACAGTAAGAAAAGAGCCACTAATGACTAGAATTCTTTTTTTTTTTTTTTTTGCATTTCCTCATATATGTGGCAGTCAGATAAAATTACTTATTAAATTAAAATTAATGAAAACGATTGATTTACTTTTTTTCGAAATGTCGGCATTTTTCAGATTTCCAAAGTTTTCTATGAATCCTCTTTGAGGTTCAATTTCAAACACCAATATTCCACACACACACACACACACAAAATGTTCAAAAGAATTGATTCAATAAACGATATAATAATCCAAAATATTTAAAAAAACCCTGCGTTACATACACTGATCATGCGAAACGAAATAAATTAATTGAGCCAACAAGAACAAACAGATTAAAAAACTACTAAATTCACATTTACAAACTAGGGCTTAAAAGTTCATTTTTTTTATGATTGCGTGCAACTTAAACAATTCTTCTACTAATTCGGAATTTTCTTTTAGAACGCAATTGAAATACATATTTGAAATTCATAAGTATAAATTAATTTACTAAAAAGACTTCAGAACGCAAGAATTAAAACCGTAACTTTTTCACATTAAAGCTAATACGATAGAGTTTGCGGGTATTCTCCATAGAATACCGTAACCGTAATAATGAATAAACGTTCTGTTTTTCCTAAACAGTTTATGTTTATAGTGGATCATGTTCAGTTGGTAGACAGATGGTATTGCTTTAAAATATAGCAATCAACATTTTCCGTTCAGACTTTCCTTTTCCCTGCTCTGGTTGTTGTACATTACATTTGCTTTAGTTGAGAATGATTGGCAGATTTGCTGCAGTTTCTTTTAGATCTGATTCAGCCAGTATTCCTTAGTACTTCCCTATCAATGACTGGTGTATTGATCACTTTTCACTAATCCAGTAGAGTGATTTTTTTCAGACTCACCCTCGAAGAATCATAAATTTTATGATTCTTCTTGCAAGCATCTATTCCCACTCATGGCTTACCTCAATTTATATAACTCATGGGAACTTGTACAAATAAAAGTGTTCTATCAGCGTTTTTTTTAAAACCAAGACATTAATTAATAATTAAGAATAATCTATTTTATTTCAATGCGACAAAAATATATTTGGAATATTGCGTAGAATTACGGTTACAAATAATAATTATAACAAATATGAGTTCAACATCAAGGGTCTTTTCGGAATTATTAGCGACACTTTTTGTCTTGCTGCTATAATGCACAGCTATGAGAAATAAAGTAAAAACTTCTGATTTAATGTGCCAGATTTTATTGACTAACCCATGTAACAGCCTGACAATTCTTGCGAAAACTTTTGAGATACGACAGAATTCTCAGAAAGAAGATTTCATTGAGGAGACCATTAAAAACAGACATGCAGATCGGTGAAGATTCATTTTTGGTTCCAGAGGAAAATCGATTGAAGTCCATTCCTCGATATGTCCAACATAAATTGTCATTAGTTGAGGGCGGTTTCTGACAAGGTCTCCACGGGAGGGTGCGTTTACCAGCTCTATAGTGCACAAATTGGAATAGACAAAGTGGGGAATCTTCCGTACCGTAAAAATCGTAACGGCAAATGGTTGCTATATTTAGGCTCAATCACGCTGTACGAGCAAGGCTCACAATAAAGTCCCGAAGATATCGTAGATTAGAGTCACATACAGCACTTTCTTGTGCCTGTTGAATATTCATGATTTCATTAAATCATGCATGGGAAGTTTCCTTTTACAGCACAGAGTTCTCTTGATTGCTGAAATATCATGATTTCATTGGAACAAATTTTTAAAACACGGTTGAAGTTCTAACCTCGGAAAAGAGAAACTATGATATGGTATATTTATTGCCGTACTCTTTGTTATCAGAAAATGAAACTATTGAAATTTATTTGGGTTGAACACACTGAATGCGATATAACGAATGCTGAAGACAACATGATTAGCTAAACATTGAGCCAAATAAGAAATTGGACAGCTAGCATTACATCCAAACTAAAAATTTTATTTAAATGGCGAAGTTACATGGATTCAGAACAATCTTGCCTTAACCTCTAAATCAATGCCAACCTCCAAACAATCAATGCCTTAAACCACCTCACAGCGTTTATATCGACGATTCAAGTTGTTGAAAGAATGCTGAAAAAAATCCCAGGTTGTATAACTTGTTCAGTCTGTTGGTCGTAGTACACTGCAAGTCCTCAGCATCACTGAAATGTTGCCCTTTACAAGCACATTTAATTTTCGGAAGTCAAAAGAAGTCTCCAGAGTGTCCAAATTAGGCGAATAGAGCGGATGTTCGAGCACATAGAACATCTATAAAGAGCTGTAGTTTTGGTGCTAAAAATTTTTTCCTAGGTGGTGCGCAGTGATCTGGTGTACTGTCGACTATTGCATTGTCCTATTATCTACAGCCTCGAAGGAGGTACACGCGATCAGGACTTCCAATGTTCTTTTAACAACTTATATGATCTATGTAAAGGCTGTGTAGGTAGTGCAAGGGTATTATTTTGAGTCCATGTAACTGGTAAAATTGAAATGCAGTTCTTAGTTCGGATCTAATTCTAGCTGTCTCGTTACTTATTTGGCATGTTGTGCATATGTTGGACGAATTTTTGGAATTTGGTAGAGAGAGTTTATTGCGATCTCTGGCTCTTTTAGACCTTCATCTCAGTTGTTCTCAGCAAAAGTTCATCTGTATTTCAAAGTACAGTTTACATTACAATATTTGGACAAACATACATCCATGAGATAACGTGGTTTGAACTCCAGTAACATTAGTGCAGTAATATAAAGCATAGGACACGGAGATATAATTAAAATTTTACTAAAATCGGCATCCAGTACAAAAGAATCTGCAGCATGCATACCGGAATAGCAGTGCGGCATGTATCCCATTTTGTACGGTACAGACTAACACATCACAGTTCCTTGTCTTCGCAACGGAAAGTGGCGTAACCCTATACACAGTACTCTATACAGGTGCTGCATTTAGCTTTGACTTCAAAATCATGCATGGATTATGTAATTAGCGCAAAAAAAGCACTTAAGCGTAACATGTGAAAAACTTACTGGAAACTGAAATCATGCGCTTCTCTCAAAATAAGGATTGCATAGTTACAGCTAAATAATTGAAAGGGATTTCTGCTATACACTAGTTAAGGAAATCTCACTGCACACCTATACTGCGCGTTTGACTGCTATCTGTCGACAATTATAAGAAATACAGGGGGTGCGGCATCTGTTCCGGATGCGGTGACTCTCCCGGAATTACCCTAATATGTGAAGTGTTGCTTTCAATTTTTCAAACATATTGAGATCTTTAAAAATAAACAGTTCAAAATCTGCTTAATTTTTAACAAAGAACAGTCTTAAAAGAGCTAAGCAAATAATTTGTTATTAAACAGGGGCAAATTTTCTTCGATAACATCTATTTACTTCAGTTTTCCTTTAAATTTCTGAAACGTAAAATATATATATAAATTGACAGATTATCATAAGCTAATGAGAAATGTATTTTTGCTTAAAATAGCAGAATAAACATTTTTTTTTTTCTTTTTGGGTGGGGATTTTCCCAATTGTAGATATTTATTACCTTCTTTCTGACAAGTCGCAGAAATTTGAACATCTCACAAAATGTGTAAAACACTATATATATAATGATTTAATTTGTTTCTTCAATAATAAAGAAATATTTGGCATTTAGCGCTTGTATGAATGGCGTCAAACTGGGGATCAGACGACAATGTTAAATTAAAAGCAAATTAAGCTCTCTGCAGGGCGTTCGGTGCAAGTTGCTAGGCAACGAAAAAGTGCAACAGCTACTCAGAAAATCCCCCAATTTATTTTCATCAGTATCTGCTCAGCCAAAAAAGTGCATAAATTTTCGGACTTTACAAATATGATGGGGAAAAAAAAATCTAGGATGCGATCTTTTCCTTCTTCTTCTTTTCAAATCCATGCCATTTTAAAACTAGGTCAAGTTACATACGAGCCTTAAATTATGAGTATTAATTTTTATTTATTTATTAGTTTTGAAACAATCTTTTAATCTCTAAAAGATGAGATTTGATCATGCTGCATCAAATAAAGGTCTAAGCAGGTTCAAAAAGCAGCATCCCCTATTTTTTTTTTGTTGTTGTTAATGGAAATTGGGGTAACTCCTGGCAACCCACCAATATTAGACCTATAATTGAACCCAGCTGGAGGCTATAATGCAGAACAAGAAATAATGTGAAGTATGTCCATTTCTTTCTGCTTAACAGAAGGATCAGGTGCCAAATTAATTATATAATGTAGAGTTGCAACGTAGATCTTACCGTTCTAGATGCACTCCGGGCAACGTCCAGTATGGCAAAGTGTTCTAGAAACACGACATTCAATCTAGCTTCTGTGTGTTTCTTAGGTTTCTACTATGAAATTCTGCGGTTAAAACAAATACTTTATTCCAGTGTCGCGCTAGCAGGCAGATAACTGGACCAGAGAGACGCATTCATTCAAAGATCCATGCCGGGAAGCAACGATGGACACAGGGAAATCGAGACTGAGGAAGAGATGGATGGACGAGATTGAAAAGGATCTCAAGAGTTCGAAAATTACAAATTGGAGGACGTGAAAAACTGTTCTAAGGTCAAATATTTAAGGAAGTCATGGTTTAGCATGAACTGTAGCACTGGGAAGTTAGTTAGTCCAGGTTCTGTCTATAACATTTTCATGCCCAGGACACTTTTCAAATTTTTATCCCTTATATATTTTGAGCCCCTTCATACTAAGTCTAATCTCAGTTTTTAACCCCTGTCTGCATGTTGTACTCAGGACATGAGCTCTAAGTGGCCGTGCGACCATCAGGCCTTGAGTTAGCCCAGCTGTCATCGACCACAAATATAAAATTATGAACTGCAAATCTTTTTTTTCCCTAATGTCTGGCACTTGCTGCTTATAGCAGGCTCAACGAGTCTCCAGTGGAAGTATGAGATTATTCGATCGGGAGATTTTCTTTGGGAGAAAATTGGGATTTAGAAACAGATATATAAGATTTTTAACCTTAATAAATAAGTAAACTATTTTTTTTATTTTCTAGCGGCGGGCACTTGCCGTATATAGGCATTGTGTCACAACTAAGCCGGAAGTACTGGTCTCTTTATTATGGAGGCACCTAATAAGCGGACCAACGTAGCCTCCTATGAAGGTACGGACGAAATGACACCTAAGCCCAAGCTGGGAATCGAACCCGGATCTGTGGTGTGATAGAATGGCACTCTAACCACTACACAACTCGGGCGGCATGGGCTGCAAATCTGCTTCAGTTTCTCTCTCAATAAGGCGACGCTATAAAAATAGGAAAGGTGTGTGCGTATGTGTGTGTGGTGTGAGGGGGACATTCCTGTAATTATATTAAATTAAGCATAACCATTTGAGTCATCAATTATTTTATCTTCATGCTGGAACTGAACGAGAAGCTGTAGTTGATTCAAGGAAAAGTTGATATTTGAAGTTTTTTTTTTAAATCTATCGTAAAAGAAACCTTTAAATTGAAACGGGAAATATATACTTACATTAAAAGCTTCCCAACAAACAATTTCATCAATTTCTTAATCTTAGCCTTTGGGGAACCATATATTTTCTGTGCTGTCAATAGACTTGTTTGTTTATCCGGGAAAATTAATATCTTGTGTCATCTTTCCGTAGTTCTTGAGAAATTTTTTCCCACGAAAAAATATCAATCACTGCCTTTTGCAGTAGATATCTTCCTGCTTCCTATGAATATATGTATAAAAGATTCTTTTTACCATATATCTTGTTGACATTGATGATTTTATGAAACTTGAATGGCCTCAATAGGAAATGTAATAGAAAATTCTATAATGTTTTATTAAATGACTGATATCTTAAATGGGGTTCGCTGAACTTTGAAATTTAGTGGTTACTGTTGATAATTTCGGTAAAAATGCAGTAAAATGATAAAAAAAGCTTAATGTTGTATTTCTAGAAAATAATCAATTTGATATGTTTTACAGACTGTTTTAGTAATTCGTAAGAGGATCTTCAAAAATCACGAGAAATACTATTGTTCACTGCATTAGTTGTTTTCAATAAGCTAACAAAAATTACAGAAGAAATATTTTTAGTAAGATTCACGTCATTTTGACGTCGCGGGTTCAAAATTGCACAAATCCTATTATAGTAGGTTGTGGCATCAAAATTATGCCACTAGTTAAATAATTTCGCCACTAGTTAAATAATTTTAAATCTGCCGTAATTTTCCATTTGGGATACATACCTTAAAGATAGTTATTCTCTCCGCAGTTCATAATATCGTCTTCAGGAAATCAACTGTTTAAACTATTTTTCTTCAGAAATATGGCCTTTATAAATTGTTTTATCTATTCGCGTGAATCCATGTACTAATATATAACGATAGGTATCATCTACGGGGTTAAAGCTCTCCAAACGGTTCCGATTTTCCAAGAATACCATTGCCTCTAGGGAGCTAGAAAAGTTTGTACGCATGCGAAGGAGTTAAAAGCCAAAATATGATTAAACATCTACTTTTAAAGCGCCCGTAAATTAATGTTCAATATGTTCCATACTTATGTATTTTTATTTTCGTGTCTAACAACAATGGAAATGACTTTAGTTTTCGTTGGATTGTTGAATTGAACAACTTCAGTGGCAAAAATGAATTATTCTATTGAGGTATCATTATTGTTAAAAAATAAAATATGAAATCAATAACTTACTTTAAGTAGACAAAGATGAAATGCATTAATTAATACTTGCATTAATAATACATTAAATTTTCATTAATACAAATAAGAATAGTTTTTCTGTCAGAAGATTGTTTTTGAAGCACCTTATAAAGAAAACCCTCTTTGATTACAGATAGGCCTCTTATTTGAGACCGTTATATTTGTATGCCTGTATTTGTGTCTTGATCCATAAATTAGGCTCTAAATTAAGCAACTCAAGAAGCAAAAAACAACAAAATTTACTCTTGTTAAGCTTAGGTTATAGCTATTCTGATGCAAATGTTAGCGTTAGAAGTGAAATAACTTGGAATATGTATTTGTAATCTCTGCTCCCGTAATGTAATCTTCAATTATGATTGTAAAAAAAAAAAAAAAAATGCTTGTCCCTTTTGTACGAAGAAAGGGTTCATCAACTAGTAATTCAATAAAGAATCAGCAATCATGAGCAATACTTTCCTTAAATGAGCCGTAGCGTTATAGGGATAGTTAATCAACAACAACAACAACAAAAAAATCCTTTACTTATTTAAGAAATAAATGCACATATACCGTCAAGATATAATTTTAATGTACTCAATTATATCAAACCTTTTATTTCCTGGGTGAAAATATTTCCAGGAAGTAAATTATCATTCAGATGAAATTTTTTTCCTGTAAATTTCATGGAATTCAATCATTGTAAAAACGCTTCTGATTTTAAGGGGGAAAAAACCCTTAGCTACCGCTCTATGATAGAAAAATTAACGTTTAATGTCACTGAACTCTAGAATGTATTTCAAATCGAAATCATTTTCTCAAGCTTTCTTTTTAACTAATCGAAGAAGTAAATACTTTGATACTTCCGCGTATGTCTTGTTAATGAATGAGTTTGTTTCTGTCGTTACAATTTAATTCTCTTAAAATAGAAACTAACTTTAAACTAATGCATCGATAGAACTTTTGTCTTTTTAGGTGATAGAATTACCAAAATAATTAGATTTTTATGTAAATGTTAATAAAGTATGCAAAAACTCATATAGCAGAAAATTTAATTTGTTCCATTTTTTATTTTTTATTCGTTTTTATTGCTTAATATTGATGAATTTAACATTATTGTTAAATAGAGTAGTTTTATATTTTAAAAGTTTTACGGTAAATTATATTTTTTCTTTAAAAGTAGCTTAATTTTTCTATATATTTGACAATAGCAAACGTTTCTCTCTAAAAAACCCTACTTAATACTATGAACCCAAAATACTACTTAACGTTATAATATTTATCCACAGTACTAAAAAGTTTACTACATTTTTGTTCCAACTTCATTTTTTTCCCCTCAGCATATTTAAAATTGCACTCGGTGCTATTTTGTCAATCTTTAAATGTATGCATAAATAACAGTTTGGGATAATTTTTTATGCCAAAATGTTTGTAATACGAAAAGTTGACTTAAAATGCTTGATTCTTCAAAATAATTTTTTTAAATGTTTCATAGACAAAAGTTACTGAATGAATAAAGTAGTGGACTTTATAGATTGCATTTAGATTTACTGTAGTCAAGCAGCTTTTGACTAGTTTCATGAATGACAGGCTTTTACCACTACGTTCAGATTGATCTAGTTTATCAATTTCTTTAATGCAAATATGTTATCCTGAAATACTCTCAATTGTTTTTGCTCTTTATATTTTTTTAGAATAAGAGTTGCATATTTTTCTAATTTAATTATCTAGTGAAAAGTGCCGATATTTTTTTATTTGTGTTCTCAATTGTTTGCGTATTTTATTAAATACATAATGCAAAGTACAGATACATTTATGCCTACAAAAAAAAATAACTATGTAGAAAAATAATACAATATCTATGAAAAATTAATATATAGCTTCTTTTCTATTATATTTAAATATTAGAAAAATTATCTAATTAACTCGAAATAGCATATTACAAAAGTAAACTTCAGCAATATAGATTGGACTTTGAATCATTTAAACGTTACTTTAAAAACTTTATAAATACGTTAAATAAATATTTCTCATAATTCTGGGTTCCAAAAATAATTGAATTGATTATATTGTCAAATACTCCCTGATGAACTTTTGGCAACTATCAAAATAAGCTTGTTTAAAGTTTAATATTTCAAACAAATATGCTTGTTTACACTGAAGAATTTGTCCATGTGAAAGGTAAACATGCACATTATCATTTATTAAAATAGCCGAGGCATCGAATAACATCTAATGAAGCGATCAATATTTTCCGAGTTGAAAATTGCCGTAGTGTTTTAAATTCCAGGTGCTATTTCCTTCTTCCTCTGATGTTGACACTGGTTTAACACTGGGCAAAACAACTAATATAGTTAATTTCTATTTGTTTTCAATTTAATTTCAATTACTTAAAATGTTCCTCTAAAATACTATGTTTTATAACTTAATAGCTAGAATTTCGTATATTTGTTTTCCAGTTACAGTTAAAGTATTTTAACAAAAACGTTGTTTTAGTTTGAAATTGTTCTTTTGAGTGAATATAATATTATGACAAAGCTGCTACAATGAGTAAAATATTCGTTTAGTACTTAATATATTATCATACTGTTTCTAAAGAGAGCAGCACTTTCATCAAAAATATTTATTTAGTGTAAAACGCTTTGTGTGTATTTTCTTTTCTCCGAATTTCCAATAAAATTTTCGTAGTTATGCTGTTAAAGCTGTTGGAAGGCTGCCATTTTGGTTGTTGTGTGTGATTATGGCAACGCTACACTCGGGCGATCTGCCAAGGGGGGGGGTGCCTTGGTAGGAGGACTTTCTAAGGGGTTCTAATGCGTATTCACGTTACATCTGGAGAAAACCTACTAAAACTCCAGACCGTTAGATCCACAGCCGCGCAATGGGACCCGAACCCGGGACCTTCACACTTCCCCCCCCCCTGAACCCCCTTAATTTTTTAGTTTCATTATTGCCATATTAAAACGATATTAATTGACTATGTCATTTTATCTCTCATCTTTCATGTATTTCACATGGTAACCCTATGTTGAAATTTTTATGATTACAACTGTAACCTATTTATAGAAAGATACATGTGATGCATATTCTACAGCTTACGAAATATTGTAACAATAGATTAAAGCTGCTGTCAACTAATAGTATTTTAATATACGTAAAAAATACATGTGATGCATATTCTACAGCTTACGAAATATTGCAACAATTTCGTTGTGACCTAATATACTGTTGTGAACTAATAGTATTTAAATATATATGTAAAATTATGTCGCATTTTTATGTCGCTTTTTTGGGACACATTTTTTGGACAATTTTCAATAAAGGGGGTGAGAGATAAAATGACATAGTCATTTAACAAAATTCCCGTAGGTTAACGTGGAGAATAGTAAAGGGGAGCTAGTGATTCCAAGATGGGGACTTACTAGTTCTCTAATATTTTGCAAAGCTCTCTTTCGCATTTTTTGTCAGAATTTTAAAAAGAGCGCACAGAAAATCTGCCATCTTTTATTGAAAGAAGTGTTCGGTCTCAATATTTTAGAGATTTCAATATTGTTATAGATAAAGTGTAACGCTGTTCAAAGTACGGAAAACACAAAGTACGGTAGTTTCTTATTTGCTTCACATATGTATTTTATTACGATATGTATTTTATTATGAACTCAGTTCCAAAAATTTTATAAAACTTTAGTAAGTTGGAAAATAAATTATACTTTTAACAGTAGAGCTTATTTATTTTCTATTTCTATCCAACTGCAGCTCACTCCAACCAGCTTAAATGAAATTTTACCTTTCCACAAGATACGGACTGTTCCATCATTGATAAAGCAGATATTACAAAAAAAAAAAAAAAAAAAAAAAAAAAACTGCATACATCAAACACTGTTGCGCAACTAGTCGCGCAAAGGAATATTTTTCATTTGATTTGGACAATATTTTACATAAATACTACATGTCACAATATGCAATAAACTCTGAAAAAAACTATTATGACAAAGATTTTAATAAATATTCGGAACACTTTGTTCCGAATATTTATTAAAATTCTGTATAAATCTCAACTTTTAAAATTATGCCCCATCCTTCCCTTGGGTAAGGGAGGGTTGGGACATTTTTTCTTTCTATTTCAATTTGCCTATATAACTAAGGCTAATAATTACAATCAAATATACGCTTTTTAAATATGCTAAAAAGTTTCAAGATGCTATTGAAACTTTCAAAATTGTACAAGTAGGGAATAATTTGTGAGAAATATTTTTGTTAAAAATGTCCCATTCCTCCCTTCTCTTCCGTAATGTAAGTACCGTATGCAGTAATAATAAAATGCAGCACTTTTATAATAATACTGCCCTGTACAGTAATAATTATTGCAGTCTAATAATTACTGTAAAGTATGTTACAGCAGTATTGTAATAATAACTGTAACAGTACTGTACTGCACAGAATAATGTTTTACTGTACTTACTGTAGTACTGCATTGTATTGTATTCTGTTGGCGCTTCTTAATGTTGGTGAAAAATCTCGTGTTTGGGTGAGGTGTTCACGTTAATTCTGAGATACGTTAAGCGTGAAAAACTCGCGTATCTATTCGCGTAGCATAGATCGCGATATAGCGCGGCGAGTCTACTGTATTTCTCATAGGAAAGCTCAAAAACAATCCAAAGCTTTTTAATATGCAACATTTTGAAAGAAGAACAGTGTTAAAGTAGCAGACGATTATTCTCATTTCAAATAAAAGCTATTGCCAAAAATTTTTATCCCAAAACATTCCCCTTTTTTTATCAATGTGTTCTGAAAATACGTAAATACCTATATACTTTTTTCTTCAGAAATATTCTAAGAAAATTCAATCATTTTTAAAGGACAGAGACATTTACGTCTGGAAATTGCTATTACAAAGAAAAAAATATCAAAAGCGTTTCAGTTTCACCATTTGATCGCTTCAAATTTGTTTCACGCTGTGAGTCAAATTGAAAAGGAAATAGTTTTCCTAGAATTCAAGGGTAGAGTACAATTCCATAAGGTGTAAAGTCAAAGTTTGAAGTTCAATTCTAAATAATCTTAAATAAAAGAAGATATAACTATGGATTTTCGTAATTCACAAGTAATATTTATCGAATTAGTATTTGAAATACAGAAATTTGTATAACTATATATAGTAGAATAATAATGAATAATAAATAATACTATATTCAGAAATAATATTTTTTCAGCATTTTTAAAGAACCTGCAGTAGTAAAGTAATGCTAGTGCAATATTGCCAATAAATGCCAATACTTTTTTATTAAATTGGTTATGAAAATAATAGAAATCTAGCTTAAAAAATACGTGTATGAAATAATTCCAAAGTGCTTCTAACAATGTTAAAATAACAACAGTAAATGATGCCTAAAAATTTAAAAGATTTCATTACTTTAATATTATATAGGTAATTTGAACCAACTTTTTCCCCATTTCTCAATTTGTATTCTTTGAAATTTGCATTAATATCGTCACGTTCATTTGGTGCATCGGTATTATTACTAAAATATCGTCAAATTATAAAATTACTGGCATTATGTTGTAAACATATTTTCATTACGTTCCGAATAATTGATGTTTTAAATTGTCAAGTATTGGCTCAATAATGAGTCAGTAATTACTCTTAAATATTCATCTATGATACCTCCAATAGAAAGACAATTAAGTTTTCCTGCTAAAATTATCAATTTAAATGTTCTAGTTGTTGTTGTTTTCCTTTTTTATTTATTGTATCATTACTCTTTTTTTAAAAGTCGTATTACTGGCACTGAGTTTTTTTCTCCCATGATAAAGCAAGGCATTTATTGTTTTTCTTAAACAATTTTTTTAAAAACATTTAAATGATTTTTGGATTTAACGAAGTATTTCATGTTAAATTCACATCTTTGATTTAATTATTCTTTTGATACAGCTGCGTAAAACAAAGGCCTACTCATTCGCTATTTGGCCGTTGTTTCTTGTGAAGCAAAATTAAACATATCAATAGTTTACAAATGATAAACTTAAAATTTTAGGTATAAAGATGTAATAAGGTAATGTCTCAATATTGAAATATTTATCAGCTTTATTTTAACTGGCAACATTTAATTTTTCTATTTTTTCTTTTATTTACGATTCATGGCAAAATTTAACCTCAAGTGCCAAATTTTAACGCATTTGGACGCTGCGTTATTGAATTGTGAATACACGCAAAATCTCCCTCTTTCACTATTAAAGTACTTTTCTACACTTTAATGTACTAGCCGCCCCATACCTTACTGTTCTTTATACTGAGTGCAGTGTTGACTACATTTCTGGACTCATTTAACTGAAAATCATGTTTCTTTGTTTTAACAGTATTTTTCGTTAAATATATTTAGGTTTAGGGTTGCTACACATTTGGGTGTCATCATAAAAGTCGATATTGAAACAGCAAATAGCTAAAATGGGCTTTAGCCCTATGCATGGTGACATTTTTTAGATGGGCGATTCATGCGCCAAGTTTTGTAAATTCGATATTTTAAAGATGTGAAAAAGTCCGAAAGATCTTGCACTTTTGTGTATCCATTACTGGTGTTTTGTAATCTAGCTACTGCGTGACATATGCTTGCTCCATTGTACGTCATTGAACTGTTAATTTGGATTTTTGCTCATGCGTTATTGTAATTGTGTACTAATGTTTACATCTAGCTGTTGCCGTTCGCAGCGTGGAAATATCGTCGATTTTGGTACCGCAAACGCTCCATTTTTAGATATTAACTTGTTCCAAAATGTTTTTACTAAAAATCTGAACAATATCTCTCTATTATTATAATTTTTAATGACTTCTTCATACGAAAGATATGTCGTATTAAGAAGTCATACGACCAAGTATAAAATAAAAGCATTCGCGTATGTAGGATTTTTAATAAAAGAAGATGCCCCTTTGGGGAGATTTAACAATAGGGGGGGGTCAATATAAATATCTTAAGAAGGAGAAAAGGCTGATCTTCGGCATTGAAATATTTTAGTACTAAATTAATAATATAAAAATTTTATTCAATAAAATCTCTCTATTATTATAATTTTTAATGACTTCTTCATACGAAAGATAAATTAACAAATTAGTATGCGAAAAAAAGTGGAATAGCAACATCAGCATTTTTGGTGAAAAATTAATTAAATCATATTAAAAGAATGTAAGAAAATTCAATTATCACAAGATCCTTCGTTTAAATGTAAAAGGCGTCATTTTAATCAATCAAGGGAGGGGGGTGTGTGTCTTAAACAATGTTTAATAGTTTAAATTGATGTAACTGTGGCAAGATTGTTAAATTTTATTTTGATAAATCAATCTTCTTATGTTTCTAAAAAACTGAAGACTTAAAAACAGAGCTCTTAAAATATTTTTTATATACTATCTGTACTTGAGTTCATTCAAAGGAATTCTCTTCGATTAGAAAGTGTAGATGTGTAAATAAATTAGGCTGGCATCGTTACATACGAAAATTTTGAATGTATTCAACATCTTTATTGTTTCATGTTTCCAGAGTGTGAGATTCATAGCCTGTCAAAAACATTCTTTAGTCAATACTTCAGATTCCAAATTTTATTTTGTACGTAAGTCCTAAGACCTTGGTTCCTGTCAAACCTTCTCTGCATCTGCTTATGGGTTTTCTTGGCACATGAATAATTCTTGTGCTTTATCGTCACCAATATTTTTTGAACAAGATAATATCGGAAAACAAGTATAAAATCAAAGCATTCGCGTATGTAGGATTTTTAACAAAAGAAGATACCCTTTTGGGAGATTTAACAATGGGGGGCGGGGTCAATATAAATACCTTTAGTAGAAGAAAAGGCTGATCTTCGACATTGAAATATTTTAGTACTAAATTAATAATATAAAAGTTTTATTCAATAAAAATGTTCATTTTACGGAAGGTTAGGAAAGGGAAGGTAGTCGATTCCCTACTACCCCTATATGCACTTATGGTTTTAATTTCACTCAATATTTCTTTAAAAAATTAAGTATCATTATACATTGAACCTAAAAAAAATTACATTATTAATATTACCCAAAAAATACCTATTTTATTCATTAAAAATGCTCGTTTGCAGAAGTTGTTAAATATTTAGTGAATTTATTAACACTTTTAAGTAATAGTAATAATGTAATTTTTCTTCAGCTTCAATGTATCGAACTAAAAGTTACTTTTAAATTTAGTTCGATGTCTTTTTTTAACACGCTTTTATTAGCTTCACCTGTATGTATGTTTGTATGTTTGTAACCGACTCCTTTGAACTCGATTTTGACCCACTTTAAACGGTCAGATTTAATTTAAACTTTGTAGATATATCAAGGATCGATGACAATACAATAATTTGATAAGTCTATCCCATTATCCGGATTTTAACACGCTTTTATTAGCTTCATCTGTATATATGTTTGTAACTGACTCCTTTATACTCGATTTTTACCCACTTTAAACGGACAGATTTAATTCAAACTTTGTACATTTATCGAGAACCGGTGACAATACAATAATTTTATAAGTTTATCTCATTATCCTGACCACGATCGCCGGGATTAAATAATTTCCTCATTTCTTATCCCGATTGAAAGTAGAACACTTCGAAATATTACAATCTTAAGAAAACCCTTTCTTACTGTGGCCGTGATCGTATAGTGGTTAGTACATTGCGTTGTGGCCGCAATAACCCAAGTTCGAATCCTGGTCACGGCAATATTTTTATTTTTACAAAATATCGTCATCCATCATATTATGGAAGAGTTGAATACAAGATTAATGTTAAGGCCATTCTTTTTAACACGCTTTTATTTGTTGATTAGAGACCTATTTTTCCTTTTTAGTGAGGAAGGTAGCATTTAACTGCAGGTTGATTAATACTTTGGTGCACGGCAGGGGCGTAGCCAGAGGGGGGGGGCTTAGAAGGATAAATGGGACCCTTTACTTAGCTTACAATTGAACTTCAGCTTTAAATTTGATACCCAGCCCACCCGAAATAAAATCCTGGCTACGTCACTGGTGCACAGTGAAAATAAATTATCTCTTTGTAGTACTTTCCAACTTAGTGCTCCTTAGTGTCTTATGAGAGGTATCGAAAATTAAAAGTAAATTTTAAATAAATACAGTTTAAAAAAACTAAAAAACACGCTTTTATAGCAAATCGAACTAAAAAGTGAAAAATAAATATATAGTTTATAAAACCAAAAAAAAACACGCTTTAGTGATAAATTGAACGAACTAAAAAGAGAAAAATAATTCTGAATATAGAAATAAATTAATGAATGAAAAAAAAAATATTATTGTGAAAAAAGCGTGGGGTGCTCCATATATGAGTTCTTGAGAATATTCAATCGGTTTGATTAGTACAAAAATGATACAAAAAATATAGCACAAAGCACCCCACGCTTTTTTTACAATAATACTATTTTTCATTCATTAATTTATTTCTATATTCAGAATTATTTTTCGCTTTTTAGTTCGTTCAATTTATCACTAAAGCGTTTTTTTTTTTGTTTTTTAAACTATATATTATATGATAATGTAAGCAGTATTGAAAATATAGGTGTGAGACATTCAGGTATAGGGACATATCTAACTATTTGCTCCGTGCATGTATCGAGGAAAAAAATCGGAGAGTGCTCTAAAGGTGGAAGATTTAGATTTTCAAAATAAATAAATAAATAAAAATAAAAGCTTGATTATTACATCCAATGAACAAATATCGGTAGGGGGTAATGTCCCCATGGCCCATCCCCTAGCTATGATCTATATCCCTGGATCTATCTGTGATAAAATACAATCTTAGTGAACAAATAATTTTGAATCTGACATAATGTTGAATAAAACTAATTCCATTTCACTGGGCAAAATAAAAGCTTGCTTCATATGTATAGATATCATACGAGTAAGCGTATAAAAATATTAATTTAAAAACTACACATCTGGAATCGCAAACACGCGAATCGTAAAATAAAAAGTTCCATTATTTATTCTGTTTGTGTAAAAAAGGCGAGAAGGTATTAAGGTCTCGAAACTTTTGTTTCCAATTTATTTTTTGGTTTTCGTTGGATCATATATATGAAGTTGGCGTATTTGCTTTTAAACTACACAGTAGAAAGCTTTGAAATTTTAAGAACTTCTGCAGTCAATTCTTTTCATCTTTTTACTGCGTCATTGATTAGTTATATAACCACGTGGTTTGTTTCATATTTATCTCATCACGACTAAATTACAAGCTAGAACCATAGATGTCTAGCTCAATTGTGTATAGACAAAAAGAAATATAAATTTCGCAAACAAATTATTAAACACTTTCAAACAAGATTTTATTTGGGCTTGCACTACTTTTTGCGACTGGTGTACACACTTTTTTCAATAGGGCAGATGAATTGGTCATAGAAATTATACCATGTAAATTTAGAGAAAATCGATTTCTATTGGGAGAAGTTGGAGCACCTTCGGACAGGCACAACAAAATCATAAGCATTTTTAAATTTTGGTGGAAAATGTCGAATTTAATTCACAACTTTCAAATCGGAAAGCAAAGAAAAAGCTTTCCATTAAATTATCATTTTCCAGAGTAATATATGTGTATGCTATTTGCTAGATGTGGGGGTGCCACGTGAAAATTAATAGTCATTTCATCCGGTTACAGAGGAAGGTATTTCAACGATACTGAACGTTTCTATGGTGATCAGTTTATCGATTCCGAAACGACACATGAGACGGGGTGCTAAACCTCTGGAAACGTATCTGAGAGGTTCAAGCTTTTGATTGAGAGCGGCATTAAAAGTGACAAATTGGTAAAGTGATACCAATGGGACCAGATTGTTCCGATTTAATGGTTCTTTGACAAAAAACGAACAGCAATGATTTTGCTTGAAGTGACTTATTTTTCAATACAGGCTATGTCATTCCTCATGCTAAATAGCTTTTACAAAAAGTTTTTTCTATTAAATTAAGAAGGTTTTGATAGACTAAAATAAACTTCCTTAAAGTTTTCCCTCGGACTATCTGTTGTGCATTTGTTTTTTATTACAACTTACGAAAATCTTGAAAACATGAAAATAATATTAAACTAAGCAGATTTTAAAACAATGGAGGAATCTTCGATTTTTGTCTAAATGTCTTCGAAAAATGTAAAGAGGAAGGTTGTTAAGATTGGCCACGCGTTTGATTTTTTGCCATAACTTTAGTTTGAAGAAGAATTTGATAAATGTGATGACATTATTTGAAAGGTCTGGAGTAAAAGAAAGTTTTTAGCTGATATTTTATTATCAGACTTCATTTGTATTTGGTTCCGGGAATTGTTTTGGGCATATTTGAAGCTTTTAGCTTTTGCAGTTTTCTCTCAATGCGAAAAGGTTCTCCAGCGAAATGAGAACTGTACTGATCATGGAATTTTCCATATTATTTTCTCTTCATTTAATCAGATTTTACGATATTAGTGTTATAATGCTTCAAAAAACTGACTCAGGGTTTTCAACAACCCGATAGTAAGGCAATGGACATGATGGACCAACTCTGACTACCTGAAATGGGTAAATATTGACTTTAAGCGTCATTTCTGCATCGAATCTCACAGCCATCAAACACTTTATAGGACTTAACGTTCCACTTGTTTTCAAACATGAATTATACATCTCATTCACAATGTTTACCTTGAAGATTGTATATTTCCGCTTCACTCTCTGATCATTTATTTGATAGTGCTTAAAATCTTTTTCGTAATCGTTAAATCACTGAGTACACAACGCATATTTAACGTCTTTTCCTGTTTAACTTCAATTTTCTAACAGAAAGCTTATTAATTTTAAGTATCCTGTGAACTATTTTGGTGTGTAAAGAGAATAACCTTTCTTAAGTTCTCTGCATTTTCTTAAAAAAAGCAAAGTTTTTTTTCATATAAATAATAATTTACATACTGTATGTTTTATACATATATATGTCCGAATACACATACATACTTCAGTATAAAGGGAATCCTATCATAAAAATCTGGAAATGAGCTTCTTGTTTGACTTATTCCGACTCTGAACAAACGAATTATTTTCAAATATTTATTTATTTGTTATTAATTGGTATAGCTTTAAAAAAAGAAAGAAAATACTATTTTATTCGTTAAAATAAGATAAAAAAGAAACATTGAGGTATTATGGCGCTAAATTCGGTGGCACAAGAGTCCATGTAAGGGCCAATGTCCACTATTCTAGGTCACGCTTTCTTGACCGTAGGCCCATGAGGGGTAGAAGCAGGCTGCGGTTCGACCAGATGGTCAGTTTGAAGCGGGACCCCAAGTGCTTAGTTCCCCAAGTAAACTTATTCCTCATTTTATCGTCCCACTCAAGGTATGAAAGGCTTAGTCAATTTTTGTCCAGCCCTAGGATCGAGTAACAGACCTGTGGCACAGTGCTCCAATTATGACACTACAACTGATGTTGTAAAATGTTGTATGTACAGAAATTCGTATACATCACTTAAAGTAGCTTTTTACTTTGTACAGGACCCATTTAAGGTATGTTTTAGTGTAGGCCGAATGACAGACCGAATTTCGTGTGTGTATGGGGGAGGAGGGGATCATTTCACCCTTTGGCTTCTCCCCTTGAGGTTCAATGTAATTTTATACGTTCGCCTAAACATAAATTTGCAAGTACAAATTACAATCTTTTTGGGGCCCTCTATCAGTCAGGGACGACCGTCCCGCACTCTTTGTCCGCTACTGTGGAGAGGCAATCTTAATCTAGTAGTAAAGAATTAAAAAAATTACAACCCTTGTTAATTTTGGCAGTACATTGTACTCACTTGAACCAAATTGAAATATGATTTAAACTGAGACCCAAAATATGAGTGTTTAGGGTCATGGCAAGCCTACACGAGGGGCATATGTTTAGGGTGCCTTGGGTGGAGGACTTGAAGATTCTAACACGTATTCAGGTCCCATCTGGAGAAAACCGCCCGACACTCCAGACAGTTAGGTTGACACTAGCGGGATAGGCCCGAACATGGGATTTAAACACTTCAGCCATCTACTATTTTCAGTGTCTTATCCACTCGGGTATGGTACCCTCCCCCCCAAAAGAAAAAGAGTCATAATCACAAGTGAGATGGGCTTAGATGTAGAAAAAAGCAACGTAATTTCCTAGGCCTTATCTTACTTAATTACGCTTGTAACGAATTTAACTTACAAAAAGTTTCAGAAATAACGAAAAGTATGAATTTTCGCCGAAATGCGGTCGGTAAATTAAATACGTAACATACATTTAAAAACATTTCAGGACTATACATTCTTGAATTACTAAATTGTTTTCTTCACTCCATCTTTGATCAATGGAGCAATTCTGTATAATTCAAATGTACTGCTTTCCGATAAAGTTATGACGTTTTTCAGTATTTCAACATCATAAAAAAAAAACATCATAGACTAAGTATTGTATAATTTTTACATGCATATGTAAACCTGCTAAATCTTATAGTAATGCTTGCAATGAGTAAACAGGCATTGAAATGCGTAAAAGACCATTAGGGAAATGTTTTCCTAATTAATCCTGCAAAATATAAGGATCATGCTGAGAAATAATAAGTATTGAGCAGGTTCCAGCTTTTACAGTTGATGAAAGATATACAAATGAATTTTATTTGCATTTAATTGAAGGTCATTCCTTTTCTTTATGCTTAGACATTTACGACAGATCCAAAGAAAATAATATTTTTAGTTAAGATATTCTTGTATGATTTTAAGTAAAGAAAAAATGATGAGAAAAGAATGCGCTCAAATAGTTTTAAATATTATAACAAAACATTTTTATATTTCAACATTTTCAGAATTTTTTTGAAGTATTTTTTAGAGCTAAAAATTATTAATTTCAATTATTCAAAATTCGCCATGGGCATTTTTTACCTCGTTGAAACTTTTTGGAAATATAACTCACTTATCTGTTACAAAACCAAAAGGCTGCGTTTTTAAATGTGCTGCAACATTAATACATCGATAAATTGTATATTTCATTCAAAATTTACAAGAAACAATGGAAAAATGGTCTGCTTCTAAATTTAAACACCACAATAATACTTTGTAATTATCTTTAAGAGTCCATCACATTGTTTTATAAACCCCAAATGTACACGAAAGGAAAGCATCTAAAACAGCTTAAAAATGAAAGACATTTTAACGAAGAAAAATTGTGATTTGCATTTGAAAACTCTTCCAGCGATTTACAAGGTGTTCCACATCTGTCGATTTGTTTCGACTTTGAGCACATTAGGCGCAAGGGGCGTAGCCAAAGTTGGCTGATGGGGTTGCAACCACCCCAGAAATGAGTAAACATAAGATATGGAGAAAACTACTTATATAGGTGAATAAATTTAAAAGATTCCTTTCATATCTCCAGGGTATATATATTTGAAAGTTCGTGTGAGAAATTTGAGATTCATCTACAGACCAAGGCCAAACTTAGTTTTTTTTCTGATGTATGTATATTTTTTCAACAACAAAGACTTTAAACTCGATTTCTGAATTTCTTTTTTGCAGTGATATTTTCTATTCATTTTTCTATGCGAAGACTTAGGTAAAATAAAAAGTGGGTACATTTTTCCCCTTTAAAAAAGAATTAGATCGGTTTTTTTAAGTTATTTTGCATTCTAGTTTTTGAGTCAGCCACGGCCGAAAAAAAATCCTGCCTATTGTTAGGTGCTATGCATTGTGAAACTGTAGAATTAACATCTAGGTTTTTGAAGGTATTTCTCATAATTTAACCAAGGTTAACTAATATTAAGGAGAGGGTAATACAGGAAAACTGCATTACTAAAAAGATTTCGACTTCAATGGACATTCCCGACTTCTTACCGAGAATCTCTACTAGAAAAAAAAAGTCTCAAATTTTGGATGAATTCAAAATATGATACGACCAGAACTATTTCTATCGACATAATGTTTCTTTATCCAAAGAAAAAGATTTCACTAGTGTGTACATAAAATCTATTATAATTTGACACTTATTTTCTTTTTCGTTTAACTCGAATGAAATAGAATAACTAATGTAAAACTATTGCAACAAAATATGAAGATCGTATATACATGAAGGGGGTGTATTATTTTTAGCTATTCCCGATCGTATTAAATTTATACATCGGTGACATACTGGTTGGAATTAATTTTCGTTGAACAAACAGTAATACATGATATGCAAGATTATGAAGGAAAAACGAAATTTTGTTACCTACAATACCCTTTTGGTTACCCTTCGAAACCGAACCACTCTGCACGGTCATGGGTCCGGGTTTGATTGCCGGCTCGGACCTGGCAGTTCACTTGGGAACAGGTCAATTCCGCCGAGAATTTCCCCCCCCCCCGTGATTCCACCCATAGGACAATTCCGCCGCGCCATTTTGTCATGAACTGATCCTTACAGGACAATTCCGCCTCGCCATTTTCTTGAGACAAGAAATGGAGTTTGAATAGAACGTTCATATTTGGCGATTCATCCAGCACTTGTTGGCGACGACGGAATATCAATATGCCTACGGGTGCATGCGCTATAAATTAGTGAACCTATTGATAATTTTCTCTGCCTGCTGAGATTAATTTCGGATGTTGTTCCGACATCGATAATTTTTGGCAGTGTGCCCAACCCAGTCAGAAGGGGCAAAAGAGGGAACCTGATTAGCAGAGAGCTCCCACGAAATGCAGCATACATGCCTGATATTCTTTTTATTAATCTTGGTATATATTCAAATATATTGATATATATAAAAATCGCTTCGAGGTATGTCGGGACCCGTCCTGAAGAATTTCCATACAAAATTTGTTAGGTCTAGGAGCTAGGTGAGACACAGACAAACTAAGTAACTAACTAACATTTTACACTTTGTTTTATAGATTGTAATTTGTGTCATCATGAGATCATTGCTACTTGATGACTGTGTGGCGGCCTGATTGGGTATAAGTTTTTCTGCCATGAATGTTGAACTCTGCACCACCGAGGGAGGAAAGGTTCTTGTTATTGTTGACGGTACTACTTACTATAAAAAAAGAATACTGAAAAACGGTGAACTTGTGGGGCAGTGCAGTAAAGAAAAGAAATGCACTGCAAAAGTGTATACACTTGCGGAAAAGACTTTTATCGAACAAAATCTCCCTTTTGAACCAAGCCATTTTGTGGTAGATTCGAGATAGCTATTCACAACGCCATACGTGTAACATGGTCCAATGCTAATGTTCAAGGATGCAAATTTTACTTAGGTCAGACCTAGATCCTTTTTCTCATAGCTTTCAAAATGTCCTATTTGTAGTCAAAGAGCAAATAAATAACGCCAACTCCTCGTCGCCAAAAGAAACACTGTCTGCAACCCCCTTCGGCGGAATTGTCCTCTCGAAAAAAAAACACCCGAATAAGAATCGGCGTAATTGTCCTATGGGGGAAATGAGACGGAAAATTTTCGGCGGAATCGTCCTACACTGCGGCGGAATTGGTTAGTGACCGTTCACTTGTGCGTCCCTCCGCAAGAAGTAACAATGGACCCCTTATAGGGTGCCCCCGCAATAAAGTGGCCAATCTTTCAGGCCTTCGCAGTGATCAATTCCCATAAGATGTAACTGTCTGCCATTGAAAAAAAAAATTATAAAAGTAAAATACCTATTAGTTCGAGAACAGGTTCCATAAGTGTTTATGTTGCTTCATACGCAGTGTAAATTGATATACCTTCAAATGGAAAATAAGATAATATTAATGTAACATATATAAGATTAGTATGGTCTTTTGCTATGGTGGCTGAGAGTAACCATATGACCTCAAAAGGTTAACTTTCAGAAGCATTTTCCCACATAATCTAAAGAGACACAAGCAACCGAAATTCGTGCATACTCTGTCGTGATTATTCAAAAGCTCATTAGGGAACATCAAAGGGAAACAGCATGACTCAACTCAGAGATAATTTCGCTGTGTCTAATGACCTTTTCGTCGAATAAGACGAAACTGTAATACTAGACTTTCTACGTGCTAAATTTTTCTTTTTCTTCATTCATTCAGTATCTGAATGAGGTCTTGATCTTCATCTTTAAGAACAAAATCCAAACGTACAGTAAAGCATTTTATATTTCCTTTGCTTACTGTGTAATATTATAATAAATTTATTTATATAGGAAATTGTGGATTGTATTGGCAGAATATTAAAAAAAAAATGCTTCCATGACAAATGGTTGTTTTTACAAATGAGCATATTGTTATAAACTTCTTCTACATAAAATTCAAACTAAAGATAGCTTTGAAACTATTTGAAGAGACTTTAGGTAAAATTTGTTTTATAGAAATTTATATAGAAAGTAATAAAATAAAATGAATTTTGACCGAATTTCCTGAATAATTTTTCCACTATGAAAATAATTTTGAAAATATGATAAAACAAACATATACCTTCGAACGTTCTCTAGCATAAATTACTTCAACAATATCGTGTACAATTATGGTTTATATTTTCAATAAAATTACAACTCCAAATTCGATACTCATAGCCCTCTACAGCAGGGTTTCTTAACCTGTGGTTCATGGACCCCTTGGGGGTCCACGGGTCATATTTTGGGGGTCCGCCGACTGATCCTAATTTTTAAAATTTTTGCATCAATATTTAGCCAGCAGTGGTAACCCGGACCTACTTCATCCTTATATGTGCAAACCTTATATATGGATATATGCAAACTTTCAAATGTTGGACGAAGTGCTTTTTGAAAATGGATCTTGGCAAGATAGTTTGTTATTGAATAACTTGACAAATGAAATCTGTGAACACCTGGAAGTACTTCAAGTTTCATTTGAAAAATATTTTAATTCGGATGGAATAAATATAAAAGATGAGTTGTGGATTCGTAATCCTTTTCTTTGTGATATTGACTGTATCGATGACATGAACCTTGCCAAAGATGAGCTAACTGATTTGAAAACAAAGTCCTTGTTAAAAATGGATTTCGATTCAAAAACTCTTGAAGAGTTTTGGTCTTCTTTAAGAGAAGCCTACCCATTGCTTGTAAAACGAGCTATGGCAGCCATTATTCCGTTTGCTACAGTATATCTTTGCGAAGCGGGATTTTCCACACTTGTCACAATAAAAACAAAACATCGAAATCGACCGAATGTCGAACATGAAATGCGCGTTGCTTTGTCGAAAACCATCCCTCAATTCAATCTGTTAATCAAGGAAAAGCAGCAACGGCCTTCACATTAAGAATTTTAATTTCGTCAAATTTTTTATACTATTGAAATAAAAATATTAAAATAATTAAATAATAAAACAG
Organism: Cheiracanthium punctorium; assembly: GCA_038373885.1. NCBI lineage: Eukaryota > Metazoa > Arthropoda > Arachnida > Araneae > Cheiracanthiidae > Cheiracanthium > Cheiracanthium punctorium. The sequence continues at coordinate 123,658 of JAWZYV010001729.1, read as the reverse complement.
AATATATTTTGTAATAAATGATGTTTAAGCAATAGTTTTTTCACAGAGGGGTCCGTGACATATTTAAAATTTTTAAAGTGGTCCATTGTGCCAAAAAGGTTAAGAAACACTGCTCTACAGTGACGAGATAAAACCAAAAAATTCATGGATATTTTCAGGTGTTTTTAAAATGTGTTTAGGCAATTCGTTAGTGAATTTTATCGCTACATTTTGTCATTAAACTTTATGAACATTCATTATATTCAAAATATTTTCATAAAATTTTGATATACATTCACACGGATACTTTTAACGATCAAAATTAGTAAAAAGATGTACAATAACAAATATTAAAAGAGACTTCCAGTTATTTTTAACTATTTGAGTTTTAATGACTTTCTTATAGTTCCAAAATCTACTTGTTTTATTAAAAGAAATTAAGCATTCATTTAAAACACCTTAATTTGTTTACCTATTGTTGTACATAAAGAAGTTGCAACTTTGTATTGCTTTTCAAAACTCACTGCATGGTGCGCGTGAACGATATTATAAAATTTGAATCAAACTTTAAAATCAAGTCATTAAGATACCTTATGTTAGAGTGTATAACTCTTCATTCATTTTTCTTAAAGTACAAACTAAATACCGATTAAATCCGGACCGAAAATTCGCCCTGTATTTGCCGTAGCGTAATGAAATATCTTTTCTACGATAGACAAGACTGAAAAAATCGACTGAACAATTGAAAAATAATGATTCGTCTTGTAAATGTGAAAATTAACCCTTTTGGGGTCTGGCGCCCAACTAATAGCACAAATCTTTAAATTATATTGAATGATATTTATAAAATTTCCCCCGAAAGTCCCGTATTCTATTAAAATCGTTGAAGGTGACTTAGTTTATACTTTCGGTCACTTCGCACCAGCTGCCATTGTATATGATTGTAATACCGAAGTAGCGATATGTAGTGACGAAATTCTTTCCGATGTTAGTGAAACGTCCTCCAGTCACAGTGAAAACTATTCTGTGAATGATGAAGTAGAATCGGAAACCTTTGTTTATGATAGTGATGGTATTGGTACTGCTGGAGGCAAAATCAGGGGGAAAGGCGCAAAAGACTTATAAAGCTGCTACGAAAATTCTTTTGTCTCGGATCTGCAAGCAAAGCAAATAATTAGTTGACGCGAAGAATCGTACCAAGAATTTGCACAGAAAATTACCGGACTTGTCAAAACCTCCTTCTTGACTTGAAGGGAATGGCATGATTTAAAATGGTCTTTTATGAGTCGTTACTAAACTCACTCCCGTTTCTTCCGACGACAGCGAAGATAAAACTTTTAAGTTCTTCAAGATTATTAGTTGAAATCTAGAGTCAGAAACGAACTTTGTGCAGAATTAAAACTCTACAAACGTGTTCCAAAGACATCGTGTTAAGCCGTTGCACGATGGATTGGAAAATTACTCTACTTGTCAAGGCTGGAACAAAATGTTTCAGACTTTAAACCTTGCAGTATCTTTTTAATTAAAAATAGTTTCGTGAATACTTTATGAAACTTTCAAACTGTTGACAGTCGTTGTTGAACTCTCTTTTTCACTGCAGCAGACAAAACTTTCTCTTGTTAAAAACTATTATCTGAAGTGTAGAGTCAAAAACGAACTCTATCTTTAAAAAATCCAGCCTGAACAATTCAGTTCGGACTATAGGCTGTGATTTATCATGGGAGTCAAACAAGAACTCATAGGTTTGAAAACTAAGCTACAAAATGCAATGTTTTGAACTTACAGCTCTAGATGATAAACAGTCTGTTCTGAACTCACATCTGTATATATTTTTCATACTTAAATGTAATTAAACGGCCCACTTTTTTATGAAATAAAAAGAAATTCTCACCAGATAAAAACATTTTGGGCATTCATTTATTTAACAGCATCATCTTATTGTCAATTCTTACTTTAATTAAGTGCTGTACAGTAGTTAAGGTTAAACTTCTAATAGTGAATTTATTGAAAAATACTTTACACACGGCCCTCAACAAAATTTCAGAATCCCTCTTCAAAAGTTCTACCACACGCTTTTATGAGTCATAAATACATGTGTGTATACATATGAAAAAGAAAATTCGTTCTTAAATAAAAAAAAAAGCATCACTTAAAAATTTTATGTACCATCATATATATAAAACTTTTTTCCTTTACTATTATATTTTTTCATACTATCTAAAATTCTTCGTGTTTGAATTCATTTTTCAAGTATTGTTTTTTATTGGCAGGACACTAATTTTTCAAAATTATCTTTAAAAAAGTGAATTAAAATAGCATTATGAATACCAGGGCACGATCATCACAATATTGGGCCCAGGGTAAATACAAATTTTTGGGCCTTATAAAAAGCTATTTTTTCAATAAATAAAAATTTATTGCAAAATACAAAATTTTGGTGCCCTTGAAATTGGTGGGCCCAGGGCAAGAGCCCCCATTGCCCTGCCGATAAACAGGCTCTGGTTAATACGTATTATATATTTTCTTGTTATTTATTCTGTTCATCTTCTTCAGCTTGGTCCCTTTTCAAAATTTAACTTTTGTCTTTCTTTGTCAAACTCATTCAATCTCATTTCTTTTTTTACAATATGATATGTTTGTTTTGCATTAAAAAAGTTGTATTTTATATAAAAAGACCACATTTGTTAAAATCCTTCTTTCTTTGTTGTTGTTGTTTATTTATTTATTTATTGTAATTGTATGAGTTATCGTACTATACCTTATCTGTTGCATTTAAAATGGGGCAATGTCTGTAAATACACGTAAGGCTGAACCCCGATGCTGGAGTGGAGAGTACTGTAAGCCTCAAAAATTTGTCATTGAGACACTCTTGGGGGTACTGAACTGTACATATACGTGAATATGAAAAACCCTAACAATTTGAACATGTCTTTATGACTAAAATGTTAAATTACTCTCCTCACCAGGCGCGTAGCCAGGAAAATTTTTCGGGGGGGGATATGCGACTGGAAATTTTTTCGGGGGGGGGATATGAACTTATATGTGTATAAATAGACGGAATTTCATCACTAATCCAAAAATTTCGGGGGGGGGGGATATATCCCGATATCCCCCCCCTGGCTACGCCCCTGCTCCTCACTACTACAACATGTTAACCCTCTCGCGACGAGAGGCGGAAATGCGCCCTTACCGCTGAGATCCGCGGTCTATTTTGCGAATGTCAATCCAAGGACTGAGGCTTTTTTGCTATTAAGCCTATATTCCCGAAATTACAAAAACGTTCCAGGACACTGGCACAAATGTGAGACGGCGGGGAGTGAACGAGAAAACGCTTTTGCATCTCAGCCGGGAAACGAGTGCGTTTCTTTGCTGCCACGTATGGCGGACAGTCGGCGCTAAAGTGTTAAGCTTGTGATGAGCGGATGTATAAAATTTAAAATCACGTAGAACCTAGTTTAACCTTTCCACTTCCATCGTTGCATAGGTTGAAGATTCCCTTCCGTGCACAGCCATGCTTCGCAGTATGAATCTTTGGATTCTCTTTGGGGTTGGAATCAAAAGCGGAAGGCTAGGTGACTGCGTCCCGGAGAATATTCAAGGACTCATGCTATGTCCATCCTGAGTCCGAAAGTGAATTCAATTGTGGTTTGTCTCTTAATATAAAACAAGGAATTTTCATAGTCTAATATTATAAGACGAAGTCACAAAGGTGAAGTCAAGGCTGTTGTAGTGGCCACCCAAGAACTGTCTATTCGTAGTCAATCTTTTGTAAAGGCAGTCATATTGTCAAATTCAAGGAGTACGCTTCAAGCTCTACAGAATAATCAAATAACTCCAGAGAATATTGGGTTGTGGATATTTATTCAAGGCACTCGCAAATAAAACTTCCTCAGTGAATTCCTGCCCATTAGGAAATTTTGGACAATGAAAAAGCTGACTTCCTGTCTAAGAAGGAAACTTTGATAGAGCAACGCATTAAAGGATCATTTTTTTTTTTTCACATGACTAAACTTTTTGTTACTCTGAATCTTAAGAAAATACTCAAACAAGATATGATTTAACGCTAAGGATAAGAGATATCTGTTCCCAGTTTTCCAAGAAAGACATCAGTGGTTCTCTTCAGACGTCTAACTGGACATGGCTGTTTGCGAGACCACCTTTATAGAAGTGTAGTGGTGGACTCCCCAAACTGTGTTTTATGTGATTACGATCAGCCTCTAATTTGGGAATATTTGAACAATTGTGTTGCACTTTTCTGGTTGTGAGGATATTGTTGAAAAGCACTAGATAGCTCATGAACTAATGGCTTAGGCGTTAATGTTCGACATTTTTTTAAGTGACTTTTCAAAGATTGTACTAACGCCAATTTTTAACAAACTAAGATATTGAATTTATGAAGATAGGCATTCCATCAATTAATTTTCAGAATGTGAAAATCATAATGTGGTACCAGCTACCCTGATGGTGTAGTGGCTAACGCACCATGCTACCACACTTTGGGTCTGGGTTTAATTTCCGGCATGGGCTTGAGTGTTTGTGATGTTCTTGTCAGGGGTAATGATGCCCTTCGATTTGTTGCCTTTTCATAAATGGCTATCAGGTTCGGCGACCCCTGTCCAGGCTTAATGTGCCAGCGCCGTGCCACTGGAGAAAAAAAAATTGGCACCAAAATTGGTCCTAAATGTTGTGTACCAGTGACTTGCTAAAAATTCACAGTAAAAGTATGTTACCAATTTTAATGTTATTAAAAAAGACGTTGTATTTCGAATTCTAAACTAATAATCGGGCCGATAGGCTTGACATTTTCTACGAATATGTAAAAACATATCAGAAAATATATTAACTTCATTAAAATATCAAAAAAAGAAACAGCATATTCATTATTCCTTTTGGTTCGCTACGGCCAAATATTAAACTCGAAAAGTGTCTTGGATAAAGTTAAAAGTCGACAACGATACATCTTCAGTATGGAGATAATCACACGATCCCATATAAACTTCATATCTGCTTAAAAGAAAACGTCTGGTATCTGGTTGGGGAATAAACCACAAAGCCCCCTCAATAAAAAATGCTTTTCTGTAACAATTATAGAAGATGGGAATTTGTAGAGGGGTATGAGCAATAGATCTCCTAAAAACGACAAAAATACCTATTTAGTTACACCAATGAAAATAATATAAATTTTATAAGCTGTCTTCGAAAATTATTCTAATTACTTTTTGGATTTTCTGATTCGTCTCTAAAATTTCACAAAAGATAAATGAGTACGATAGCTTTTTCATCACAGATCATAACGAGGTGCGAATGACTTTCGTTCACATTCAGAAAAAAAAAGTCTGCTGAAATAAATACAAATCCTCTACTGACGTTTGATGTTATGTATGTCGCATTCACTTGAAGACTCCTGGACTTGGTTTGATGAACGGTTATTTTTTATTCTTTGGAAGATACGAAGATACACTATTTATCAAAAATAACTCAAGAATCGGCATTACTATACAGTTTTTAACTTTATACAAAATTTTATAATATTTTTGCAGAAAAATTTTGAGAGATTGATTAATTATATTTTACAAAGAAAATTTATTTAGTTAGCTTACTTTTATGACCCATTTTAATAGTATACTCTAAAGTTTAAAAAGTGTCTATTTTTTATTTAGTAATAAACGTTGGCAACAAGAAAAACATCTTTTGCAAGTTGTATTCAACCTTGAGAAACTATTCTTTTGAGTTTTTGGTTTCTTGGTATACCAGACATAATATTTCTATTTCATAATAATAATAATTATTATTATTATTATTATTCACAAAACATTTAATTTACAAAAAGAAAATAAGCAGAAATAAGCATATTTTCAACACTTGTATGAACGAACAGATTTTTCCTCTCATTTCAAGGCAGATGTGTCAAGTGTCTTATTTGTTTATTTTTTTATGTTGTCGGGAACATGAGATATTTTGGGGCTCGCCACGAGATTGAGTCGCTAGTTTAAAGTGGTGACGCTTCCGCATCACCCTTTCTGAAGTGTTCCAAAAATTGAAAACCGTCGCAATTCACATACAAAAGGGTTCATTTGTTCACTTTCTTTTCTTCCCAATATCAAGAGCTGTTGGCAAATTAGTTTTCCAATAACAAGAGAGATAGCTACCAACTAAGTCAGTTGTTTCTAAATTGCATTCCATTAAATTATACACTTATTTACTGTACCCTATTAGAATTATTCGTGAATTTTTTGGTTCTTTCTTAAAAATTCATATACCGATGTTACATTGGTTAATGTTCGGAGTTTAAAGTTTTTGAGTCGTTTGTTCAGTCTCAGCCATACAATACGGAAGCTTTCATAAGTTGCGTAAAGCTAGAAGAGGGGAGTGGGGGAGGATCTCTCCAAATTTGACAGTTAGTGAACGCTGTTATGTCACAATCGCGTTATAATGGTATACTTTTTCATCAGTGCTCTGTATTCGTGCCCGTAAAAATGCTACACAACAAAAAATATTGCGTCTTACACGATTGTGTTTTATAGTGAAAGGAACTTGAAACGAAATAAATAGGCACCCTGGAATTCCATGAGAGAAAGGGTTGTATTGGGTTGGCAACAAAGTAATTTCGTTTTTCCGTAGGTTAATATTTCACCTGGACAAAACGATTAAGACAATAATACGAAATTTGGAAATTTAACATTAGAGAGCATTTGCCAAAATTCGTAACCTAAATTCGGGCCAAAAAGTTTATTTCTCATATCCCGCATAATCTCCAAAAATAGAGATGAAGAAAATCTCATTCTCCCGCTTGATGAAGAAAAACAGCGATATCCGTGAAATTCTTGCTGTAAAATACAGCAGTCACGGATACCATCTATTTTAGGAAATTCTGAATGCTGTCCTCCAAGGAGGATAGACATGGAAAAAAGGTAGAGGGTGGCGCCATCTACCAGTACCAGTAAATTCTTACTTTAAAATGTAACAAATATGAATCCTATGATCAGAAACAGGTTGTCTGTAATTAAAAACGAGTCGAAATTTGATTTGTTTGAATTTTACGTAATAAAACGCAAATACTTTGTTGCCAACCCAATACAAGAGAGATTAAATGTATTCCACCGCAAAAAATCAGAACCCTAGCAATATCTTTAACTTCAGAGAACAAATTTGATCGTATCCAAATTGTCATAGCGAAACGAGAATTCCCATTTGCGAAAACATTCATCCTCGAAATAAAACAAAACGCCATTCTGTCTGAACTAAAAAAAGAGAAAGCAATTAATTTACATAAAAAGAAGTCAACATAGATAATTACAATTTAAATTATAAATTCGAAGTTAAAAAAATTTCTCTGGGTATATTATTACAAAGACGGAAGGAGCTAAGTAGGCACATTGTGACATCAGCTCTGATAGAATCATCCCGACATTTGTGTTACTTTTTACTAAAAACAGCCTGATGTAAAATCACAAGTATAAATATAGGCTGTTCTATGACAAAAACTGCGCAAGTTAGGAATTGAGGACTACTTCAATATTGGATACATTGACTTTAAAATGCGACAGTGCAAACGATGACAGAATTTAGCACATGGTTCTTTCTGGCACTGTTTTAAAAATATTAGACAATATTAAAAAAAAAAAAGATACTGTTTGTAATGTAACCTAAATGCATTTCTAAAGATGTTTGAACCATGCTTATTTTAATAAACATTTTACACCATTATTTTTTTCTTTCTAAATTGATAGCAATGAAAAACAATTAATTTTAAAGCTATTTTTTTACTAGTAGATGACTTTTTTTTATTATGGGCATTCTCAATCATAATAGCTTCCTTATTTCATTATTAATATCGATTTAGATCTTCTATACATTAGAAATAAATTAACAGTACGATCATCGCATTACAAAATGGACACTTAAGTCTTTTAACATGAAGTAAAGCGCTATCACAATGTGATAAAAGTCAGAAATTGAAACCATTCATAACAATTTTTAAAAACTTATATTTTGATCAATCATTAAACGCACGTTTTCATCAAAATCCCCGCAGTTTTTCTTTTATATAGTGCTCTTCTATGTGCAGAAAAAATAACCACTAAAACTCATTTTACTCTTATTCTATAGAATCAATTTCTCGGTTTTCAATACCAGTTTCTTTTTATATGTGACTTGGGTATCGAAGACTGAACATGCAATTTATGTAATTAAAACGTACTTAAAAAACCGGCGTTGAAACATTAAATAAAAAAATAGTATTTGCGAGTATAACGAGCAACAGCGCAAACTTACATTTATGGAGAAAAAAAAAAAAAATGTAATGCGTTTTACATGTAGATAACTGCTGAATATTCTTACTGTTTACAATGCACTTATCGCCATTTACAAACGAAAGAAAAATTATCGCCGCAAAATGGCTGTTCGGAAATATGTTTGGCGTTAGATTTATAGGCTTAAAAAATATGCTTCATTTTAAAACTTTCTATTCGGAAAACAGGTTATATTTTGCATTATGATTCAGTCAATATTATTATTTGAAAAAAAAATAATATTAGTGATTGAAATAAGAATAAAAACACAAAATCTATACATCATGATATGGAAGGAAATTTTTAAAACTTTTTCTTTTTAAACTAGAAAAGTATGGACATTTAATATAAATTTACCAGTGCTTTGACAAGATCTAATTTATAGAAATACAAAAATATTTCATGGCTTTTATACTTTTATTTTATTATAGTTTTGAGAATTTAATTTATCTTTATAATAAATATAAAACTAGGCACTAGAGACGAGACGGGCTCAGCCCGAGCCTGGGCCCGAACAGAGCTCGGGCTCTGTAATTCCCAATTGCGTTCGGGCTCGGTCTCGTGAAAAATTTCTCATTTATTGAACATACTCCTTGAAACAGATTTTAAAGAGTGATTCATGAGGAAAATAAAAGTACTTATAAAAAAATTAGAGGCACGGGCGCTTAGAAGGTGCATGAAGCTCTTTGGGTATTTCAGAAAGGCGGCTTATATTGCTTAGTTAGTCATCAGATCGGACATTATTTGATATACATGGATATAAAGAATTAGAAAGTGCATTCAGAGTTTGCAACTATATTTGTCGTTAATTTGCACAAACAACAAAATTTATTGTATTCTATCAATGTAGTAATTGATTTTTTTTTTTTTTAAATCTTTAGTTGAAATTTCGGGCTCGGGCTCCGACTTAAATAATATTGCTCGGTCTCGGGCTGGCTCGGATTAAAAGTTCTCGGGCTCGGGCTTCAAAAAATGATCCCGAACTCATCTCTACTAGGCACAGCGTTATATGACTGATTTGCACTAAAATATTAATAATGATAATTATTATTAATAATCTTGAGTTGAAAATACTTGTTCAAATTAACCATATATTTTAGAGTATAAAAAAAATCAAAAATTTCCAAAGCATATTTTAAAACATGCCTTTACCTTTGTACTGTTGAGTCGATTCGCGTTACAGTGGAACCAGAGCTTGCTTCAGAGCCGGTTATGTAGCGAAGTGGGATTGCGAAATACGAAATGGGGGGAGGGATTCCTATCATTAATAATCGCAGCATAGTCTAAATATCTCTGTATTAATATTAGGTGTAGCGAAAGTTATGTCCATTTTTTACATTACATTCACACAAATAAATTTTCAACACAGTTCAATTTCTGTGCCGGCACAGCCAGCTGTCGTCAAAAAAGGGTCTCTAGATCTGTGGCACGCGATGAACGTTTCGATCGTCCGCCATCTTGCTGGTATTCAAGTCGAGCGATGGCAACGGCTGCCCTTTCCTCAGCATTGGGCCAATCTATCCAGCTGTTCTCGCATTCTTCCATTTTTCAGCAATTGTCAGTTCTGTTAAAAATAATCATGACATTTTTTTTTTACGGGAAACGACGTGCTAAAAAGTAAAGGATTCTCGTGGAACTATGTCACCCGCAACTATTTTTATAGAAATCAAATCTATTTATCGTGACTGGCAACAGTCAAAACGTCAGAGTTTGGTGCTCCCAGAGCGAGAACATTGCGCGTTAAAGGGTTAACGTGCGGAGTCCTCACTGCGAGGACACAACTTTGACATTTTGTCTCATGAAGCATACATTTGATACACGAAGAATACATTTCATTTCAATTAGATACTTAAGGAGGACATCTAGATACACTGCCCAATGTCTAAAAAGTGCAGCTGTTGCCATTGCACAATTTAACTATCAGCAAGATAGCGCACAACTAGCTGTGTCAAAAATATTCTTTAGCTCTGTGGCACGCACTGGGCGATTCGATCGACCGCCATCTTGCTGGTAGTTAAATCGTGTAATGGCAACGGATGCACTTTTTCAACATTGGGAAATGGTTGCTCTTCAAAGGGTTACAGCAGCGGTACACGTAAAAGTGTTCATCCTCTTCAGACCCGACAAAAATCTCCATGTCAAATTAAAGAGTAATCGCATAATTAAAAAAAAGAACTATTGCATTTAAAAATGACAAGTAGAAAGCGCATTTTCAAATAATTTTTCGAATAAAAGTTTCATTCCCAATCGCAGTTTCAGTAGTAAAAAGTTGTTATCGTCCATAAAGGAAGATTGACAAGAAATTTTCAACGGTAAAGGATGTCCTAGAAGTTGTTTTCAGCTCTTTGAATTTCGCAAATTAGGAAAAAATATTAAATTCGAATTCGGAAATTTTACTAACATTCAAATATTATTTTGTGTAGTGGCAAACAAAAATAAAATGTGTGCGTCTGTGTGTAGGATTTGCATATTCACATGCATTAACCTCAGTTATTCAAAATTAAAGCATCGACGCATACGCCCATTCAGAACTACAAAAATATCTTAATGAATTTTTTTAAAAATGGAAAGAAAAATATCCAACTATGTGTATACACCCTCCAAAAAAATATTCGAGTAAGAGATAAATTTCCTACGTTGGTTTCGTATGTTAAAAGTTATTTATCATAGAATATGAATTAGGCTATGTATAAATATGACTTTCCATATTTCTGTCAAGTCGTGCGTTTTTCAAAAACTCTATTCGCAAATCTAAAATAGGAAACTTATCTCTTATTCGAATACTTTTTTTTTTTTTTTTTTTTGGAGGGTGCACCTCGGGACCGAAACAGGGTTGTTAAAAACCCGTTTTTTTTCAGAAAAAAACCCAACCCACTGGGTTTTACTGGGATATACTAGAGCTTAATTACATGATTTTTTTATGGTTAAAAAATCCTTATTCATTTTAATACAGATAGGCATAAAAATTTACTCTAAAAAGTTTTAATGACTGTGTGAAGTCTGATTTTTTTCTTTCAGTGATATCAATATCATTAATACATGTAGAAAGTATATGACGCTCTTAACTAGATGCATAAATCGTGCCTAAATTGCAGTACTAGTCAATTTAGATCGTTTTTTACAGTTTCCGCTTCATTGTTTCAGGAGAAAATTAAGAAAATATTTACGCTGCTTTTTTACCGTTTTTTTTTTCTTTTTAAGGTAAGTATAGTTTTTTTCTGATTCCTCAACCTTTACCTAATATGTGCATCCTTTTAAATTAATTTTAGCATAACAAAATGCTTCGGAAATGCAGAAATTAGTATTAGAAAAATCTAATATTAATCGACATTAGGAAAAAACATTTTTGCATGATTTATAATAGTATTTCAGATGCATTAAATGCTAGACAGATTTTTTTTCTCTGATTTTTCATAATTCGGTAACGAGAGGGTTAAGTAGTAATGGTGTGGGGGGAGGCAGGGAGGTGTTTATAAACTTTACAAGTGGTGTAATGATATTAAGCGATGTATTATCTACGTAATTAAAGTTGAAATTTTGAAAAAACCCAGTTGTGTTTTTTCACGTGGGCTTTTTTGAGAAAACCCACCCGGGTTTTTTCAGGTTGGGCAAAATCATAACAACCCTGGACCGAAGAGGTTATATCAGAAACTGTGTACTCACCTTTTGGTACAGAAAGGGCCTTGTGAGGGCCATCCATCTTTCGGCAGCCATCACTATGGCCACGCAGCCGGACGAGAGTCCGAATGTCCTCAGGACTACCCTCAGGGCACAGAACCATCGGCTGGCCACCAGCACCGGATCCATGTAAAGCTGCATGTACATCAGGATGAGGGAGCCCAGGAGTGCCACCAGGTCGTTGCAGGCCAAGCACCTCACCATGAGGCTCTGCTTGCGGTTCCTCGCGGTCTCCCGGCGGGCCAGAAGCACCAGGGCACACACGTTCGCGCTGATGCCGAAACCGTAGAAGAAAGTTATGAGGATTTGTCCGAGGTAGGAGAGGTGCCTGCCAGGCCTCGAAGAGCCCAGGGAGATGTTCGACAACGTCAGGTTTTGGGAGAAATTCAGCGTGAAGTCGAAATCGCCGGAAGACGTGTCCTCGAGATCGTCCGCTTCTAACATCTTGTTCTGTCTTGTTCTATTCGAAAAATTTAGTCGATTTATCTTCGCGCGGTTTCTATCACGTTTAATAACATATCCAGTCTTAACCAGAGTAAAGCTGAAGTTACGGCGACTCCATATTATGGGGGATTTTTTTCAAATAATCTTCCAAAATTAAATCGGAAAAACGCTGGCAAAGTTTTGGTCAGCTTCGCAAACTACGGGAAAATGATAACATACATTTTTCATGAATGAATATAATTTTTGTGTGTTCATAAACGTACCAACTATAAGCATACGATCACTGAATATTCCTTCAATTTATGTGGAAAAGTTAACTATAGTTAAAACTGTCAGGATCTTTCGTTTTTAACTCACATTTAAAAAATGCTATTTAGTTAGAATGCAAAAACACCCTGATAAATTTCTAAGAAACGCCAATTTTAAAAGTGCATGTTGAAATGAACTCAGTTTTTCACTTTACAGTAATCACACTATTAAATTCAGTGTAGTTTAATTCCTCGTTTATTCATTCGAAATAATGACGAACAATTAACTCTCTCATATCACACGAATTACATCGAGTAATTCCGAAAGGTATTTGCTTTTTTTCTTTATTCACATCGTCATACGTAATACTGAGATGCCCAAGAACGTTTCTCTCGCATCTCATCATTCCAGAGCGGCAAGATTCAAACTAAGAATGATGTTGGATGCATATCCAGCCGTCTGCATATTCCAAACTTCCCGGCTAAGTGAAACAAACATTACTTGGACATGCAACAGGCGGATGAGGCCGGCAGAGGGCGCACAAGCCAATATATTCCAGAGAGAGTTTTTTGCTTGTCTGTTTTTTCAGCGCAATATTCTTCTCTCTCTCTCTCATTTATTTTTATTTTAGGTGTGTGTTTATTTACGGCTGCGCGTGCCAGCGCTGATTGGACGACGTGCTAGATAAACGCCAATGGGAGTGCAGTGACAATCTGTCTGAAGCAGAATGTTTTTTAAACGGATTTCTACGAGCTCTCGGTGATAGAAAGGGGTGAGATCTCTCGCTCATCCCCGCATCTTCCGCATCAATAAAGCATCCTCGTTTTCTCTTCTCTGGAAATTCTCGTCGAAAATAAGTTAACGTTAGATGTTCTTGTTAATTAGCAGTATTAGGCGCAATAAAATGTTGCTTATATATTACAAGGGGAAGAATACTATAAAATGATTAATATTAATTGAAAAATTCTTAATTGCAATACTCACAATTATATATAATTTTAAGTCTTTAAAGGTAAGCGTTGAAAGCTATTAAACAATGAATTATTTCAAGTAATGATAGGCCCCATTGAATGTTAACACGATGCACATTTTTCACCCCAAAGTCTTTTAGTTAAAACATATTGAGGGTTGACCTTTACGTAGCCTTAGTAATAAATGGGGAAAATGATTGAATAAACGCCCACGGGACTACCTGGAGACCTTAAAACCCATATAATTTGTAGATACTTTTATTGTAAAAATATATGTCAATGGAAAAATACATTGCCGGTTGGGGCCTAGCTACAACTTTTCTTGAGAAGGGTCAATATTTTACAATAAAATTTATTAGTAGTAAATTTTACTATAAATGTCTCGTAAAAGCTTTCAATAGCGCTGAACTTTGTATTAAATTGTGATTGTTACTCACTGAAATAAAAAAATTATAGTAAAATTAAAAAAAAATTATATTAAAGTTTTCAATTTTTTTTTTTTTCACCATATACTATTTTAAGCAATGGATTGAAAGTGTAAATATTTGACTATAACTAGCGTTTTTGCGTAGACTAAGGTTGGGGGGGGGGTCCAGATCGCCTACCTGTGTATCGGAAACCGCAGTTTATAGACATCGCACAAGTTTACTGATTTTCCGTTGGATTATGTCACCCACGAGTCGGCGACTTCTTAAAATTAGAAAATGCACTGTTTTTATTTTTTATTTTTTTCAATCTAAATTTTTTACGCGCAAAATACTAATAAAAATTAATAACTGTAATTAAAATACCGTGCGAATTAAGATTTGAAATAATTTTTTAATTTAAATCTATACTACGAAAAAGCGGTATAGCTTATCTCCATTTTCAATAGCGTGTAACGAAATTATTATTCATAGTGTAAGATGGCACATGTAAATGGCCTCACATATAGAACGTTATAAATACAAATGCGTAACAATGCTATAATTTCTTGCTTTAATATTATTTCTTTTAATATTATTCGATCATATACATCATTTCCACTTACTGTTTAACTGAAAATCTTTTTTATAGACAATCGTGTAAAAAAATAATCAAACTTTTGAAGGAATCGTGTGCAGCAGCGGATCGGCCGATTAAACTCGGCTCCCATTAGAACAAAGAAAGTGAAGCAGCACCGTCTTGACCAGTGCTTGGGAGGGTGAACTCCTCTCGACCGCTTCTGCTGTGGACCACGTGCGCGAAAGGCAGCGGGTGAACGTAAAATCTGTCGTGGCTCAAATGTCCTTCATGTTTTAACGATTTCTCTGGGGGTGCCAATCCAGGTGCTAGGTTCTCATCTGGAATTGGTTCAAAGTTAGGAGACCACTCATAGGGGACAATGTTATTCTGCCTCCCCCCCCTCCTAATGAAATTACCAACATCTTCGGTCCTCGTAGTGGTCAAGCCTACAAGTAAGCCGCTGACAAGTCGATTATAAAGGGGAAGGAGGGAATCGGGAAGAATTCGGAAAAAGGAATCGGAAACTATTCGGACCATTAAATCCTCCTTTGATACTCAATTAAATAAATCAAAACCCCACAGACGGGTTAACTCTGAAGCGGTTTAAACCAATACCACAAATTCAGTCTACTAGATTCTATAGTGATAAAACAACTACAGGGTTCATACGGGTCTTTACTTTGCTAAAATTACGAACTCTTGAAAACTTTACTTAAAATGCCCTATTATTTGAGATACGCAAGATAATTTCTTTCCGTATTTTATAAAAAAAACAGAGCCACTTTTAAAATATAAGACCATTATGCGACAATACTTCGAAAGTTCGGAATTTTAACAAGTCCAATATCCGTACGAACTCTGAACTATTCATATTAAATCAGACTTTAACCCTTTGAAGCGCAACCATTACCCAATGTCGAAAAAGTGCAGCCATTGCCATCGTACGATTTAACTACCAGCAAGATGGCGGTCGATCGAATTGTCCAGTGCGTGCCACAGAGCTAAATCACTGGGAGAAAGGGAAGCACTAACATTTCTGACACAGTCGGGTGCGCAGCGTCGCACAGGCGGCTGTGTACATTGCATATTCGCACGCCTCTGTGTATATACAAAAATATACGATACCACGAAAAATATAGATACGATTGACGCAGCCGGCTGTCTCTAGTGCTGTGGCACGCGATGTACGTTTCGAACGTCCGCCATCTTGCTGGTAGTTAAGTCGAGCGATGGCAACGGCTGCCCTTTTTTCAGCATTGCGCAATCTATCCAGCTGTTTTCGCATTCTTTCATTTTTCAGCAGATGTCAGTGCTGTTAAAAAATAATCGTGACAATTTTTTTTACGGGAAATGACGTGCTAAAAAGTAAAGTATTCTCGTGGAGCTATGTCACCCGCAACTATTTTATAGAAATCAAATTTATTCTTCGTGACTGGCAACAGTCAAACCGTCAGAGTTTGGTGTTCCCAGAGCGGGAACACTGCGCGTTAAAGGGTTAAGGGTTTGCAAAATAAAAGATCCCCAGACTTATCATATCAACATAGATATCAGGACTCATTTGATCCAAGCATCTCATCCCTAAAAATAAATCCCTCCCAGAATATCAATCAGTTACAAACAATGATTCAATTCTATCCACGTTTTCAGACGTTTTCCGAAATAAGTCCACGCGCTTTTTACCTGGAATTTTCAGACGCGCAGTCAATTTATGTCGATTGCTCCCCTCGGCTACCAACGAAATCATGACAACTGCAATGTTGGGTGCGGCACATATCATGGTGATTAACTTAATTATTTTATGCACATATACAAATATGTTCTCAGAAAAACCACAAATGATGATAGATGGATAAGTGGATATAGATAAATAAGGTGAACGCAACGCAGAAAAACTCATTTCATGCGCGTGGAGTTCAATTAAAAAGAAGTCATTAGTGAGATTAAAATATTCGTAATGGGGGAATTATATCACAATGCATTATTTAGATGATGGTTTGATGTTTGAAAGCTGGGGTAATAATATAAGGGAATATGCAAGTTCTTTATATACAATAGGTGGCAAATTATTAGACAGCACTCATATTTTTGTTAATTTTTTGAGTAAAAATTAAGCTTTAGGTTTTGTACAAAGGCGGATCCAGGGGAAGGACGCAGGGGGCGTGCACTTCCTCGAAGAAAAATATATTTACACTAGATAAATGGGGATTTCACCAATATTAAGTGGGCTTTACACTAGATAAAATGAGTATTCACACGATTTGCGGCCCCTCCAAAAAAATATTTCCGGATCCGCCCTCTCTTTTGTAGGTACTATTTATGATGATATTTTATTTATAAGTAAACACAACATATTGCGTAGCCATATCTTAATTTTTGTAGAAAAGCAGTATTAAAATCTAATGCAAATAATCCTAGTATTTGGTGGAGACATCTTTTGAAGCGATTGCAGCCTTTGATCGAGACATGGACAATACACATTCTTTTGCATGTTTTGTTCCATAAATATTGATCATAGGCATATTCAGTAAATATCAAAGTTACATAAAAAAGGTGCAGAATTTTATGGTATTGAATTTTTTCCTGGGATTAAATCAAAATAAATACAAAATTAAAATTTTTGTATGGCATCCGTACACAATCTCGTACGTCTTTTTTTTTTTTTTTTTTTTTTTGTTTACATTGCATTTAATTATACATAGAAAATTTGAAATACTTCGAATAACAACAACAAACGAGTACCAAAAACGGTCGTCCATCCAAGAGGACGACGACTTCAGAAATTTGACCGTCCTCGTGCTATGGAATCAGGCTAAGTCGGAAGGACAGGCGATTTCGCGAAGCCTGGCATGACAGTCTTTAGTGAAAATAGAATTTTTAGGGAAAAACATCATAATTTTTTTATTGTGTGTGGAAGCACGCATGGAATTATTTTCAAACCAGCGTTTGAGCGGCTCTCGACGATAACTTAAGGTTAGATATATGGAGATTTTAAAGATGTAAATTTATCACTGAAAACACTAGCTCTCTCTCCATTTCTCTTGTCTAAAGTGTCTGGCAGAAATTCTTCCAGATTCAAGTTAAGTGCTGGGAAACATGCGTTTTCCTTACATTTTTAAGATGAAAAAGAAGAGGGGGGAAAAATGAAATAAGAAGCAGAGTGGATCGTAACGCTTCTTCCCTTGTGCCATAATGCTTGTCACCCTGATACGGCGATTAAAAATATCGCTTCTCCGCTATTTTGCAAGGTCGGGGCCCTGCATTCCTCAGCATAAAAGGCGGACACTCACTCAGCAAGTCAGTTTCGGCTACGCTAAGATTTCTGTAGAACAAGCATTCATAACTGTGCTTTAAACTTGGATAATACAAATTAATTTTGTGTAATCCTCAGTTTTAGAAGACAGGGAGAATCAGTAAAATTGCAGCATGCGTTTATGTTACAATGATAGCAATAATCATTGCTATCATTTTTGTCATTTTACTTTATTTTATTGCCCAAGACTGGCTTGCCTTTTGGACTGATTACTAAATCCAGCGTGACCGTCCTCCAGAGAGTGAAGGTGCTCCGTTCCTCACAATTTAGAAAGTTACTGGAAAGTGTGCGATTCTCGGATCTGAATCTCTCTTTCGTCAATCTCGACTAAATAAAAAGACATACTGTTGTACATATTTCATGTGTAGATTCACCGTCTAAACACGGTTTGTATTTCACCAGCTTGGAATCGAACCCGGTTCCTTCAATCCAAAATACAACACTATGCTAATCGAGATACATTTTTAAACAAATCATTACTAAATGTTTTCTTTTGTTAAAACTATCTAGCTGTAAGCAGCTTTTTGTATTGAGAAGAAAACATGATATCAAAACACTTTTAATCTTTCCTAACCTAACCATAATTTAATTTAGTGTAATCCATCACAATTTCTCCCTGGATTTTATTCTGTGACAAAAGTTCAAACATGTGATTTTGTTATAATAATTTCTCCCGCATTTTTATCGCCTTTGCTACCGGAAACATATTAGATATAAACATTTTATGTCCAACTTTAAGGCTAAAATAGACGCTTGGATCTCCCGGGGTTAGTTTTATTACCTTTTAATAGCTTAAGAAATAAGGAGCTTTTTTTTTCTACCTGTTTGACAATAGGAGAATACGTTAACACCATATTCATGGCATTTGCCGTCATCGAGTTTTACCGAGACATTAAAATTTTGTGGAAACTTTCTGTGTAGGTTGTAGTGTGTACACTTAGCGATTTTGAATTTGAAGTACTTTTTTTTAAAGGTATGCGTTTCCTCATCTTCATTGTCTTTCATGCTAAAATTAATATATATGTATAACAAGAAATATTAATATAATCGATACTAACTTCATTGTAATCACATTATTCCATAAAAATGCAGACTAAGCTAAAAAGTAAAAATTAATTCTGAGTTACCCAATTAGCGATAATTATTAAATCATTATTCTATGTCTGAGAAATGGTAAAACAATTTATCACTAAAAAAACATTTCATATAAAACTGGTGTTAATTAATTTAAACTGCAAGAAATCATTTTATTTTGAAGACCTGTATGCACCACACACAAGTACTCTGCACAGTTAATTATCCCTGTCATATCTCATTTAATAGCCGTTACAATGTAATTTGAGTCAGTAATTACTCAAACGTATCAATTTATTAAAAATGATAACAAAGTGTTCTTTCTTTAAATTTTGTATGAAGTCTATTATAACAGAAATTATGAAACTTAAGAAAGGTAAATTTTAAATTATACATTTACGTTACATACACCGTTAACATATATGATATATTTAATTTCATCCCAACTAACTGATGCAAACATAATTATAGTAATTTTCTTTAAAAAAAAACACTTTTCTTCACAAACCAATTTGGTTATTAAGTTATCGCATTTAGTAATTTTAGTTGTTTTACCAAAAACAGCTTCCTTGAATCATCAAGAACAAATAATTTATGAGATGTCAAATAAGCCAATTACTTTACGAAACTCATATTACAGTTTATTAAGAATTTCTAACGATAAAATTGGTAGTTACATGATAAAGTACTTATCTTTAATTTGTTAATCGAAACCTTTAGAGAGAACAATGTATATTTTCTTATTTCTCCCAAATCAAGACGAATCTTTATCGTTAAATTTTATTAAATTGGTTAATTCAATCAACATTTACAAAGTTTTCACATTACATTTCTTTAACTCTTTCAGATCCGATTAAACCATTAGGGATGGAGATTTTGCCCTCCCTTCCTCGAAATCTTTCCCCTAAATTAAACTATCTTCATAGGAGTTGTTGGAGTAAAAATATATGTATATGTATGTATGTATATATATATATTTACATGTGGAGAATGTAGGGACACTCTCTTCACAATGCCTTCGTTTTATCCGAAAGAATGGCAGTCGGGGCTGGTTGAGGTTAAACTGGATCTTTATTATTTCTCATACTTTGCTGGAGAAGGACCAGTGATCTATCGACAAACTCCTTGTGCGTTTTTTAGGCAGTTACAATATCGGAAATCCTACTCAAATTTCATAGTCCTGACCTACAAGTTCCAGCCTTGTTTATAGGCGTAACGGACGTTACCCTTTCTGTAATTGGATCTCTAAAGTGATGTCATTTACCTACTTAGTCCAAGAATTTTAGGATGGTCACCGGAAACCGCAAACGTCGACAAATTTAGCTTAATTTACACTATTGATTCTTAAGTTCTCTCAAAAATTATCTCTGAACGTAATATCTGCCTGGCCGAGAAGCAAACCTTACAGTGAAAGTACTCTGTTTCACTGAGATTAAAGATGGTTTTTTAGATGACTTTAAATTAAATTAGATTAAATTCTCAAATGCTATTTTATTATTACATATATACATACATATATATATATATATATATATATATATATATATATATATATATGTATGTATGTATGTATATGTGTGTAACATTACAAGTCAAAAGCCTATGAAAATCCCATATTTCTGGAACTACGCAGTTTAATTCAGTAGGAACAAAGAAATCCGCGTTCAAAAATTGCAATTAATACACGGTCCCTTGCAATTCCTTTGTAGTTTTGTAGACGGTCCTGGCAGCCAGCCACATAGGCGTCTTAAAAGTCATAACAAACCCTGGGAAAACCGCTGCCCAGTTTTAGCTTTTGGCCAATGGTTGCAACGCGTTCGAGGTCATGGAACATGACTTCCAAAGCTTTTATAAGGACCTGCAACAGATCAGGAGCAGATTTTTGCGTGACTGCAACCGCCTAATAAAGATGTATGGAATCATCAAATAAAATTATGTAACCGCAGTTGTAGTCCGTCTCATTCTCTTCCATCGACGGCCGCTATGGCCCAAGGATTTTCACGATCGCTCCAACGCCAACGACGATCGGCCTCTTCTACAGCCTCAACCCATCCAGCCCGATTCCCGCAATATCGGCTCTAATCCAGAGTCCCGACTCCCGAGCCAGCCAGGAGACCTCAACATCCTCGCCTTACCACTGGTTCCACGACATAACTTTCCCGTAGCGCCCGAATGCTACATATATATATATATATTAAATCTCTGATGTGAGATTTAGTAAATATGGCCAGGTGACCATGATGATTACGCTAGTCCTTTATATGACCGTACATGGGCGCCCACATGATTGCTTAGGGGGAGGGGTGTAGAGTCCTACCCCAGAAAAATACTGTGACATTGTCGCAAATGTATTCAACCATTTTCAACTTAAAAATATTAGTATTTAATTAATGTTAGGATTTAGAAGCTTCGTTTCTTAATCGTAATATTAGTAATATTCTTTAAAAATTAGTGTCTCCATTTTCGGACGCCTGATCTGAAAGTATTCAAAACAACTTACTTTTTAAATATTTTCATTGTACATTTTGTATATCTGTGCGTTTTTTTGTAATCGGAATTGCTTAGATTCATACATATCACAGTATCTCCAGACATGTTTCTTGACTGTCAGACTTCATTAGTCGATAATATCGATAACAAATAAATGTAGTTTATCAGTTGAAACCTATTCATTATGCTTCAAAAAGTCTAAATTACACGGTTATGCTGTGTTATGTATGGGGCCTTTGGAAAAATATTCTGTTATTTTGCATATCAGAAAAAATTTTGATTTCTGATAAATTTACAGGCTTTATTGTACTAAAATGATTTATAACAAAATATTACATTTTGATATAAAGTTTATTATTCCCCTGCTTAGATAAATAATTTCATAAGCTTTACTTTAAAGGATCTCATAATCCAAGTTTTTACTTTGAATCAAACATGTAATTCAAATACTGCCAACAGTTTCCCTTTTCCTCAAACAGCAATAAGTACTTCTGTATCGATTTCACATTGCCCTTCACTGGGGCACTAGAATGAATAAGTGCCGTTACCCCACAATTTAGCAAACAACCCTATCATCTTGATTAATTCCTCTAATTAAAACAAGACTTTAGTAGATTCCGGAACTAGTGGGGGACAGTAATATTAGGGGTGGGGGGAAATGATCAGTTTGGCTCATTATCGTGAAAATTTCCAGAGAAGTCTCTCTCTCTCCCTCCCTTCAGTGGCGGCCCGTGGTCAAAAATGTTAGTGCAGCCGGAAGCATATGAGCGCCCCCCCTTTCCGAATGGTCCTTCCTGGTTTTTTTTTTGTTGTTGTTGTTTGTTCGTTTCAGCAAAATTTAACTGTCAACATTATTATTGTCAAATGAAAAGTTTGGCTCTTTGTCTTTCTTTTTTTTTTAAGCCGCCACTGTCGAGTAAAATCTAAAAATTGTGTATTAAAAAAATGTTTATTTAAAAAAGACTGTTATAAGAAACTGTAAGTTTCTGTAACATGTGTACATTCCGAAACATTTTAATGTTATGGGGAGTTTTAACTCAAAACTCCTTACCTAAGTAATTACGCTAACTTCTACAGGTAAGTGATTTAAGAGCACGTTTCAATAATTAAAATTTAAAAAAAATTTATGACTGAATACTGCTACAGCTACGGATAAAGCTTATTTTATTTTTTCTCTCTCCATATTTTGCACTGGGACATTCATCTCACGATTTAAATCCCAAGCTGTAAAAAAAAGCTCCCAAATTTAGCTATCACTGAGTTATTCTACACCAGCTACTATTACCAGAAAAAGAAACTAACAATTCAATCAAGGTCATCCTGTCGCTATTGCAACAGAAATTAACACCTGATCGTGAAAATTCCGCAAATGAGGATCTTCTTGCAATTCCGAGCATCCTTGACGAGACACTCTGCATGCCGTTTGCTGACGGACCCCAAAGGGCGTGCGGAATGCCCTCCCATTCGGTCTTTGCGGGAGCTCGCGTACATAACATGCTTGTCCTAATGGCACCCATGTCCTGCTGCGGTGGCACACTTCAGTTAGATATCCAGAAGATCAAGTTCCAACTCCATGAAGGTTTGGTGGCGCCAAAATTTTTGAGAGAAAAGCAATGTGCCCTGCAGTTTATCTACTCTCACAGTTTAATTACACAGGGTTTTTTTCTTTTATCATTTTCCTCTTTTTTTTTACAATTTTTACATTTTCCATCAGAGTTAAAAAGTGTTTCAGATTTCAGTATACGTGTCTGCGTAATGGTGCAGTAAATAAGAACTCGTTTGCGAGAAATTTATATATGTTAATACTGCTCGCCTGTTGGAAATGGTAACACCATATTAGCACCGGTGATACCAGTGATACCCCGACTAGTGTTTATAACACTAATGATAGTTTTTTTCCATATTATTATCAAATGCCAGGCCATTGGCCACACTGGTCTAAATAAGCAGCTCGTCTAGAATCACATAAAATACAGTCGGGTGAATTCTGTTTTTTAAGTATAATACTTATATTTTTTTCCCTGTCCCGGTTTGTATGGGTAGCGCACTACTCTCTGAGGGTATGTATGGTGGTTAGCTCACCACTCTCGATGATCATGTGATTGGGTTGGACTCCCGACTTGGGTTTCGTTGTTAAACTGTTAATCCTTAATAGAGGATAACGTTGACCCCTTACTATTTACTCCCAGAATTAAATGAACAACAATTCTGGCATCGGACGTGGCCAGTACTTGGATGGATGGTTCACCATTGAAGGAAAAAAAAACATTACTAGTTTGTTCGTTACTCGAATTCTTTCAATGCATAAAGGTCTATGTGCACTCTTGTTTTAAGTGCATTTTTTGTAGACTTTTCAGTTTTAAGCAAAACAAAAGCAGTATGTATTAAGAAGTTTACAACTTTATTTTGAAGTTATTTATTGTTTTGAAGGCACTGTTCTCCTTCAAAATAATAATAATAATAATATTTATAAATCATTTACAGGGTAAGCAGAAGAACTATCGTTCATTTAGGTTCTAAAAGCAGTTATTTAAAAGAAACACTTGCCATATTGACTTTGATCTGTTCACTTTCATCATTGCAAAGACAGAGATGCTTCATCAATGACCTTCCTGTGTCCATCGTTGCTCCCTTACATAGATTTTTGAATATTCCCACTGTCGTCCAGCGCTTTGCGCTAGCACATACCACAGTGAAGCATTCAAAGCAATAGCCACAAGAAGATTCGAAAATCCATGCTGGAAGCAACAATAGATACAGAAGGGTAATCGCTGCTTTCGCTTCTTGGATGGGAGCGAAAAAAATTATCCGTCGCTTAAGAACCGTGAAGATCATGTTGGAAAATGTTGTACAATCAATGCATTTGGTCAATTTTTTAATAATGTATTTTAACATTCACAAAAAAATATGCCTTATCTAGCCTAAGAAAGTTATGACTTATCTATTGCTGCCTGTTTACCTGCACGCGATAATTCTCATCAAATAATCCGCAAAACAATTTGAAATTAAAGTACACAAGGTACTTCACATTTTATTGAAAATATGTTTCAAGTACAGAAATTAAAACAGCTTTAGACAGCGTTTAAAAGACTAGCCTTAGATACTACAGAGAGTTTTTTCTTTTATTTTCGTCAGTAAAACCAGGAAGTGGCCTCCCGTCTCTTATAACCAGTTACCAAAAATTTCACTTTAACTAATAAAGAATATGCATTAAAATATACAGTAACGTGACCAGTTTAACTGCCACAAATTTATATTTTCTAACCTGTCAAACGTAACCATTTTTTCACTTCAATATCACTAATCTAGAACCTTTAGTAGATTATTTTAAAAAATGAAAATAAATCTACTCATAAGGAAACTGTGCGAGGATACACTCCACAGGGTTATAAATTAACTTCTTTTCAAGCATAGATACTTGTTTCTACATTTACTTGATTTATGAAAAGGAATTATCATATTGCCATCACCCAAACAAAACAAGTAATACGGTTTCATTAAATTTCGCTTTCTTAAAAAATCTTATCCATCATAAACAAGTTAACTTTTATCATTCGTCCATTCCACGTGATAGAATTTTGATTCCATTTAAATATGGAACGCTTTTAACAAAGGAACGCATTTACATATAAATAGGAAACTCAGATATATAACGTATTTTTGTTTTGAGTCAGATAAAATTCATGCTGGGGGGGGGGGGGGGGTTACGAGCGTTTTCTTTTGGTTGTGGTTTGATTTTCAAGGAAGATAAATTTTTTCTAATAAAAATTGGGAATCATACAGAGTTTTGACTAAATTCATGTTTTTAAAATAACTGCAAGTCTGTTTAGGGAAAATTGTAACTTAGTATAGAGAACAAAAATATTTCACTAAACTTGAGTTTAAAGAACTAATTTTATTAAAAAAATGGTGCGTTGTTTAAGATCTCCTTTAAACTATAAATAAACAATAATTTTTTATAAACACCCACATTGGTTCACAAAAGAGGTGGCATTTTAAATCCATAGTATTGTAGAATACAAGCTTTACAAGCTTTTTATGTTTCTTTACTTTTTTCTATTATTAGAATTAATGAAACTACCTATTATTTCTAATAACTATTATCTTCCAGGTCGCACTGTGTATTAAGACGTGGTGTGAAGGCTGAAGAAGACTGAATAAATTTTCGGTCGAAACGATCGTACCTTGGAATAGGTATCGTTTTGAATGTGTTTTTTAAACAAAGATTTTATTTATTTTATTTTACCTATTTACTTATTATTAATACATGCTTTTATTTATGCAGGTTCATTCATTATTTTCTCATAATATGACAAAGCTCCATCAAAGTACCATTTATTTTAATGCTGGTCATGTAATGGTTTTTTACTTTTAATATGTGGCAGCTTATAGAATGTTTTTGAAGCCACATTTCAATCTGTCAAATGATATTAATAAGTTTCAGGGGCGTAGCCAGAAATTTTTCATGGGGGGGGGGGGGTTACGACTACTACAACTCATATAAATGTATACGTGTGTGTGATAGTGTAGTGAAGAATATACATTTTGTATGGCAAAAAATTCCTCATGGGGGGGTTATGTCCCCCCCTAACCCCCCCCCCTTGGCTACGCCTCTGATAAGTTTGGATTTTTTAGACTTTAATATCAGTTTCATTTTATTGCGACTAAACACAAAATTCATCATCGATCTTAGCTATTTTATAAGATTGTCAGCAAACAGTATTCAACTTTTAAAAAGGTTCTTTAAGAAAAATAACATTTTAAATGACAAGGCATGTGTTGCAAGTGCTGAACGGAAATGCTTGTGGCTTTCGGCAAATCCTTTAAAAAATAAATTAATGAGCGCAGAAGCTATAAAACTAACAAAGGAGTCATTGTGGCTTTGAACACAGATACCAGAAAGAAGAAAAGAAAGGCTGGCAACACTGCACTTCATATGCTTGTAAAATTGTTGACAGAAGATGTTTTTGTTTGACCATTTGGTGGCCTCCTTTTGTTATAGGAAGTCAGCGAAAAATAACAATCTATCAATAATAAATTTTATTAGAAATTTCTTTAACTGTTTCTTTTTATTTCTCAATTTTCAATCCTATAACTTATTTATTCGTTTTGATTTAGTTAATTAGAAGAAATAACTCGGCTGTTCGACCCTGAACCCCCCTAATTTTTTAGTTTCATTATTGCCATATTAAAGCGATATTAATTGACTATGTCATTTTATCTCTCATCTTTCATGTATATCGCCTGGTAACCCTATGTTGAAATTTTTATGATTGCAATCTATTTATAGAAAAATACAGGGGATGCATATTCTACAGCTTACGAAATATTGTAACAATAGATTAAAGCTGTTGTGAGCTAATAGTATTTAAATGTATGTAAAATGTCGCTTTTTGGGGACACATTTTTCGGACAATTTTCAATAAAGGGGGTGAGAGATAAAATGACATAGTCATTAAAAATACAGAGAGTAAAAAGTAAAATCCCAGATTAGTGATATACCATAAGACAAAAATTAAGATGGATAATTAGAAATATGGATAAAAGTTTCAGGTGCAAGTGTTTCAAAGAGCACTGACTTCAAATATACAGAGTATTCTCAGTGGCGTAGCCAGAAATTTTTCATAGGGGTGGTTACGACTACTGCAACTCACATATATGTATACGTGTGTGTGTGATAAGGGAGTGAAGAATGTACATTTTGTATGTCAAAAAATTCCTTATGGTGGGTGGGTGTACCTCTACTCACCTCCCTCTTGGCTACGCCCCTGGTTCTTCCATAACAATTGGTACAAAATTTCAGGGGAGAGAGGGCACATAAAAAATCAGAATCCCATAGCAAAATGAGGTGAAAAACACACTTTTCATTTACATGTAAATGATCACTTTGGAAAAAGTATAAATGCTTGTCTAACTTCTTAACCAAGTTTCGGAAACAACGGGATTGTCTCTAAAATTTTCATCCATGAAATGAAATAGAATTTTAAATTTATCAGTTTTAATCACGTGTTCTCTCTGAAAGATGCATTAGTTTTTGATGGACAATGGTCGGAAAGTTCACTATTCTAGCACTTGTTCCAAAGGGATGATTAACAGCTACATGAATACGAGGTTTTCGACTCCACATCGCTTTGCGATTCTTATTCCTTATTATGTGCCCTATCTCCCCTTAAATTTTGTACCAATAGTTATGGGACACCCTGTTTATGTTTAATTAAATTTCAATAATATAGTTTACTATTCTATGTTTTCCTTAGCAATTCGAAGATGGCAGAAAAAGAATATGTTCAAATATTCCTGATTAAAGTGCAAAAATATCGTGCAAGAAGGAAACCTAAATTAATGTTTAAAATTAAAAAAAAATGCCTTCGTGTAAAAATGTTTTGCAATATACCCTAAAGTCTCTGTAGAGACGTCACAAAAATACTCTCAAAGGTAGCAATGATTTGACGCCTTTTGAGTAGAGCATCCAGTGCTAACATTCACTAAAGTTCGTAGGGAAGCGTGTTGCAAGTAAATATAGATGACATTGTGCGCAACTAGTAGCAATGCAATATTCGAGAATCGTTTTTTGTAAGACCTATCAATTGAGAATATAGGTCAGGGGTGGCCATACTTGGATCATTGGATGATTTCAAACGGCACATGTCATCTTTGTGCCTACTTATTGTTTTGAGATAGACTGAAGAGTTTTGAAATAATTTCGCGTCCGCAAATATTTGATTTCTAATAATTTATAGTAGCACTGCACCATAATATATCATTTTTACACTCCAAAAATTTAACCATCTATGATCCCATACCAAATATAGGAAAAATTAATTCTAAAACTTTTCCTCAGAACAATAATTTCCTGTGAAAAAACACTCAAAATACTGGTGTTAAACGATAAAGTAATTAAAAAACTTTGTAAAAAACACACATAAGAAGTAAAAGGAAAGAGGATTGTGAAAATTAATAGTATTAGTAGAAGTATTAGGCTTATTAAATTTAGAAACAGCTTTATCAATAATAGAGGGGCTAAAACCACGAGAAACAGCTAAGGATCAGAGCAAATTTTGATAGCACGAAACACATAAGTGTAAAAAGCAGAAAGTTTTTGCTGGTAAGGATGATTAGATAAGGCATGAGGAGGTAAAGATATAGAAAAGGGCTTGCGGAAAACAGAAGTAGAGAAACCGTCAGGATTCCTAGAAACAAGAACATCCAAAAAAGGTAAAGAATTGTTGCACTCCTCTTCTAGAGTAAATTGGATACTTTTACTTCTTATGTGTGTTTTTTACAAAGTTTTTTAATTACTTTAATAATTTCCTGTGTTCACAAGTATTACTTTTCCTCCCGTAAACTAAAACCTACACCAGAAGTTTCCAAAGTGTGTGCAAAGGATCCCGCGGGAGCCGCATCCTGCACAAAAGTTTGCGGGACTAATCCCGAGAAATTAAGACCCTAATCCCGCGTGATTGAAACTAAGAAATAAATTAGTTTTATTACAATTCCACGCTGCCTTCCCAATCATCACTCGGCCAAAAATTTTTGCATAAGATGAAGAATAAAAACCAGTGATCATGGTAGCTCATATACCTATTAGCAGGGAGTGGCCATAGCCCCCCCCAGCTCTCATACTCCCCCTAGCTCCCCTATTGTTATGAGTTACGTACTGGTACAACGCAGAAATACTTTAACACTTAATATTGCATCTTTCTAAGGCAGGACCCTTGACTTGTCCCCTCCCCCCGCCCCACCTTCCAGAAACAATCATACGGCCGCCCATGCCAGTGATGTCTTTAAATGGTGAATGTCAGTAAACCATGCAAAAATGCATAGATTCTTCAGGGTTTCATACAGAAAAAAAAAAAAAAAAAAGATGAAAGAAAGAAAAGAAAGCCATTTTCCCCTAGTGCTTTTGTAATCTCTATTAAATTAGATTAAGACTAGGAAGACGAATGCTCCTTTACATTGTCTTTTTTACATAAACTGAGTATATAATTATAAATATCATGACTATAATTTTCATATTTATGTAAGTACTGTATTAATTATCACATAAAGTAAAGTATTATTATTAAACTACACAGTGCTTACAATCTTACTTTTTCCTACTTTTCTATTGAAATTAATTTTTAGTTGAATGAAATGTCAATCCCGCGGGATCAACAAATCTCAATTCCGAAATCCCGCAAAATGAAAAACAGTGCGGGATAGCATTCCTTACTTGATTTTTA
Organism: Cheiracanthium punctorium; assembly: GCA_038373885.1. NCBI lineage: Eukaryota > Metazoa > Arthropoda > Arachnida > Araneae > Cheiracanthiidae > Cheiracanthium > Cheiracanthium punctorium. The sequence continues at coordinate 93,966 of JAWZYV010001729.1, read as the reverse complement.
AATTAGAATTGCATTAATTATGTCTTTGTTCTTACAACTTTGCTTCTCTAATCTCTTCTTAATAATCGTACAAATATAAAGCGAATCTGACATCACTGATATAGGTACTTTATGATGACCTATCTCGATGGGAATATACACGAATGTTTCTCAAGTGTGAATATCAATATACGTGGTGTTCATAATTAAAGTTTCTTTATACAGAACGGTTAACAGTGAAAACTACTGGTCAAAATACCATCAAATTTCTACGGAACCTTAATGAGATCATGAAAGAGAGATTTCCGAGGAAAAAATTAGTTCAAAAAGTCACCAAAAGTTGACGTTTTACAATGTTATAATTCTTGATGCGCAAATTCTCCCATCGCGAAGGGGTATAATACATCTGCTTCACAACCTCATCATTGTTTTGAAAACAGTTATTTTTCTGTTTCATGAGCATTAAATTGTTGTGAAACTCCACCTGGTAGTGATTTCTTGAACGATTTTTTTCCCCACGTAAATCTCTATCCCATGGACTCATTAAAGTGCAAATTTGGTAACATTCGGACCAGTAATTTTTGCAGTGCACCGCTCTGAATAGAAAATTTTAACTCTGAAAATCCTGTCTTTCCATTACATCTTAAGAAAATCCTGCAAAGCTTCGGACAACAGTGAATAATATATTTTTTTGGCATTATTTTCATCTCACAGTAATTTTTAAGTTATATTCTTTAAACAGTAAAAAAAAAAAGAAACAGTTAGTGACTATAAATTTCAATTTACTTTACAAGTCATAAATGCTTACTCTAAAAAGAAATTACAACAGTATCAGCTAAGCACACATTAATCTCCGTAAATCATAAAGTTGCATATCAGAAATGGTGCTAGAATGTGAAACTTTGAAAAACTTCTCCTTGTTACATAAACAGACAGTGCATGTCAGAACTGATTAAATATGCAAGCGAATATTACTAGCAAACAGATAATTGCAGATTTATCTCTCTTAGGCATTGTCATTATAACTATCATTCACCTTTATATAATCTTCCACAGCTTGTTTTGAATTCCATTAATGATTTTGGGATCAAGTTAAAGTAGATCTTCAGGCAAATCATGGTTTTTACTAATTTGACTCGTAAGTTAAACATGATTTGATTTCAACATGAACTCAAGCAAATAGGAATTCCTTTTATGTTTTGTCCAGACACTGTAGACAAGAGAAAAACTAGGTCTATTTCTGACTATTTCTATGAAATCAAAAAATGGTTACAAAGAAAAAAAAAATAAATCTTCAATCAAAAAGTTCTTGGATCATTTTTTGAAAATAGGGGATGTTTGGTTATGATCACCAAAACTGTAAAAACTGTTGAAATATTTTGCAAGTCCCTTGTTTCTTCTAAAATTTAAAGGCCATAGATCCCAATCCATTAACACAAAATTTAATGGAAGAGTAACCATAAAACAAGTCGTATTGCTTGAGCAACACTTGATTGTACTCTCTCTGTCAAATTTTTCTCTGATGCACAGAAATAGATCTGAAAGTATACTCCAAGATTGGTCTAATCAGAGAAGTTGTTCTAAATATATTGGCTATCACGGTCACGGACAATGACATATCGTTGAAATGAAAATGTGTAAACCGGCAATTATATCTTAAAAAGGAACTGAAAATTATACCACTATTCTATTTATTACAGCAACAAAAAAAGTTTATTTAGCACCCTCTACTTTCTTAATAATCTATAAAAAAAATTTCATTGTACAGCTGCGGAAAAAAAGTCCCACTTGCTCTTTATTTCGCCGTCATTCGTCGTACAGCAAAGTTATACATACCATTCGTTTGCAAATAACACATATTTTAACTTACTATTAATTTAATTTGCATAAGGAGCCGTCTTCATATTTAATTCTGGATCAACTTCGTTTTTCTCAATGGCAACACCGTATTTTGACTTTATTAAACGAAAGAAAACCTTCAAATTACCCTAAATATAAATTTTCATCAATTTTCTACGATAATTTTAGGAGATATTGCGAATTAATTTTTGCGCGTTTTTAAGGGACTTTCTGCAAATTGAAAAACGCTAAAGTTTTTTGTACTGAGAATATCAAGTGTAGAAATTAGAATGTTTAGTCTGTGGTCCAAATGACCCGTGAGTTCATAACTTTCTTGGTCCGTACACATGATTTAAGGGGAAAATGCAAAACGACTGCTCACGATTTTGAAAATCTTTCTAATTTTGAAATTGTTTTTCAGTATTTCCCTTGATGTTTTGCTTAGACAGCTGAAATGTTCGCAGGAGTTAGAGGCTGCTCTCTCTGCTCTTCTGACTACAAGCATGGATATTACTCAGCTATGGTCGAACTTGAAGAATGGTTTCATGATTGAAAATTTATTTATTTTTTAATTTCCTGTATAAAACGCAATTACTTTTTTGCCATCCCAATATTATCACTGTGTTTGTTACTCCACTTTCTTCATTTAATACTATCGTCTGCAATGTGCAATATTCTTAAGACTTCTGGCGGTATTTTAATTTATAATCAGACGAAAATTTAGACAGGAAAAAGGTGATTTTGAATGTTTTTTTTTGAATTTTTGATAAAGTATGGGGAAGTCCAAAGACCTAATGTTTCCGATATTAAAAAAGGTCACATTCATGCCTGGAAAGTTGAGGATGTTAGTTTTTCAGAAATAGGCTGCTGGAAGACATACATCTACTGAATCTAATTCTATAGCTGGAAAATATTTTATTTGCGGGAATATGGTAGAGGACGCAACAATAGACGCTTTATAGAATCACTATCAAACTGTAAAATCCTCTAATTTAGTTGCTTCAAAATTTGATATTTTTTAATACCGGTATCTTTTACTGTGTTTTTGCACAAAATAAATCTAATTTACGTTTATTTTATGCAATTTTCAAAAAATTGTCACTTAATAAATTTATATATGGTCCCTCGTGAAAATAACATATTTTATTTAATATAAATTAAACTACTGAACGTAAAAATTTGAAATTTTGCACAGCCATGTAATATTTCTTTCTGCATCTATTTCCATCGAAATGTGACTAGGTCGCTATTCATAATTTTTTTGAATATTAATTTAATAATTCATAATTCATATTAATATTTTATTAAAAATCATAATAACATTAAATTATGTTTGGGTCGTTTCTAATAGTAAGAATAAAAATCAGCTTCTTATTATCAATATTATATGTGATATGAATTGAAGTATGAAAAAATATTTTAACATATGGGGAGGGGGATTTTGGAAGCTCATAACTCACACAATTTGAGTTTAAATATCTTAAAATGGGTATCCGGGGTTAAAATGAGCTAAATTTTTGAAATATGAAGTGAAATTTAGGGGTTACTATTGAAAAAAAAAAGTTGGTGCGAATTTTAATATGTAGATGGCCCCTTATGCAATTTTTATGCATAGCAAATTAAAGTGTACGTCAATCGTAAACGATTGGTATCTGTAAACTTTGTACGTAACTTTGCTGTACGACGAACGACGGCCGAAAAAAGTACAAGTGGGACTTTTTTTTCCGCAGCTGTACGTAGTGTTCATCGCAATTTAATTCACTTTATCAGTTAAATGCTCTTTAAATTAGATCAGTGTCTTTAAATCCTCAAAGAGTCATTTATTTCTTGGCAGAAATCAAAAGTAACAAAAAATTCCAGTACTTCATGCCATGAATCGCCTCTAAGAAAAATGATAAGCTTTCTTAAGCGAAAAAACTTCCGACGACTTACGTTTGTCTTCTTTATGGCAGCACAAGTTGTTCGTAATATTAGAGATCTCGAAGCTGAAGGAGATATGGAAAGAAATGTGGGTATTAGTATCGAAGATTGTTTTGAGCATCATATTTCTTTTCTTATTAATTTTATGTAGAACATATTTTTAATGGGTTTTTTTTTTATTGGTGAACTTGAAACATAAAATGAATAATATTCATTTTTCTTTTATCGTCGTTAAATGTTTACGTACTAAATTATATTTAATGTTGAACAAAATCGACTAGTACATTCTTTTTCCATTTCTGTGTCATATATTATAGCTGTTTTTTTTATGTAATATGCGCGACACAAAGCACTTAGACTATAAAAAGTTCGAGGAACACCCAAAACATCTAAGGATCTATTCTGCTACGTTTCATTTAAGCGAACGTTCCCATTTGCGACGAAATTCAAAACGTATATTAGATTGTAAACATTCGGTAGGGATTATCTGCCTAAAGCTCTACCGTTCCATGCAGAATACCAACATACGCTAGCAGGTTGCGAATAACGTCACTTTGATGTCACACATCCGAACGTTCGCTTAAACGAACGTGGCAGAAGCCCCTAAAGGTGGAATTTTGCAAAATTCGAAAAAAAGAGCACAAGCCTTCCGTGGTTCAAAAACACTAACTACAACTGCATTTCGGTCATACGAAGCATTCGAACTCCATCGTTCACCAAAACCGAATTTTGTGACAGAAAACGTAAAAGAAAGTTATATGGCGGGTGTGATGGAGATCACATATCAAATTTAATAATCATTTATTTTGTCTTTCTTTAATTTAATCGATCCAAAATCAAGAATTCTAAATCTTTTCTGTTCTCATTTTTCTGCCATTTCGGCTTTTAAATCTGTATATTCGCTCTTTCAGTATGCATTATGCCCCTTGTGGCAACATCTTGCTTGTTTTTTTCTCTTTTCAGTTCCCTGTGTTCTTTACGTCGAAGAGCTTGGACTGATGAAGTTCAAAACAATTTTTGAACGAAACGCGTATCCTTTTTCCTTTTACTTCTTATGTGTGTTTTTTACAAAGTTTTTTAATTACTTTTTCGTTTAACACCAGTATTTTGAGTGTTTTTTCAGTTATTCTTAATTGTTTATTTCTCTAAATCAGACCTGGTGGCGTCGTTCTGAGCTGAAAATAGATTAAATTACGTCCGTTTGTAATCGCAACGAACTTTTTGCTTCCCCTCTTGGCATCCTGCTTGCGTATGTTATTTTCTGTTGCCCTGCCTCATCTTTAAAATTATTTACTCGCGATTCCGTCATTTTAATTTTATTGGATTAAGTTTTAGGGCTGCTCTGGATTTGGCGTTATTTATTTCAGCCATGTTGTTGTTCTCGCCAATGTGTAATTTTCTGCTGGCGTATTTTTAAAATCATTCCATCTTAATTTCACAGTCCATGTAGGACGTATTTTTATTTCGCTGAGCCACCACCACCACCATCCGTTGTAATAAGTTTATGTTTCAATAGTATCTTTTAAATAAAATAGTTTAAGTATTCAATGTCTTTTTCTCTTCTGCAACTCAGTGCATCGAACCTGCATTATCACACAACGCATTTGAATCTTAAATTTAACTCTGCGCTCAATCTCTTCACCATAGCGGGTTCTTCTATGCAAACGCACGAGCATAACACATCTAAAATGTTCATTGACAACGGCAAAGCTAACATCCATGCCCGAGCCGGCATTCGAACCCGGACCCAAGGCGTGATAGAATGGTTCTTAAGTCACTATACCACCTGGGCGGCGCACACTAGCAAAACTTATTAGGAAATTCCATTGATATTTCAACACCTTTCTTTCTGAAGAGATTATTAGCTGGTGCTTGAAGACATTGTTCTCGTCTCTGCATTGATGTTTATTAAGGTTGTAGCTCGAAAAAACAAAACGTGTTTCGCTGCCTTTGAATACAAATTAAGATAAACTAATCGCTTAGGGACTCGAAAATTTTCAGAATACCTTTTCACAAGCTGCACTACACACTGTAATAAACAAAAAACAAATGATTCCTGAGTTAATTATTCTTTATTACTGCCATTAGAATTATTGTATATATGCTATTTTTTGTAGATATCTCAATCGAACTTTGTATTGAATTTGATGAACGCTTATTCAAAATATTAACAACAATTAAAGTTTCTACGTAAACTTGTGCAAAAATTATAACTTAATGTACATTTGTACTGAAAACCATACCACACATGAGTCTAAATCAATCATTTATAATTGATAAATAACATTTTCAATTGAAAAAATTAAATAGACAGGAATGTCTAACCAGTATCACAACGGCACGCTTATTTACTACAACAATAAACTACCCAAGTATTACGATACGATTTCAGATTAAAATAATTTTTAAATAACGCATGAATATTAATTCACTAAACACTCTTTATATACATTAATTAGAATGTAGAACACACACTACATTCAGAATGTACAACTTCTTTATATATAAAAGAGGAAAGTCTCTCTGTCCGTTTGTTCGCTATACGCGTCCAGACCGTTCGACGGATCTGGACCAAATTCGGCACACTGACTAAATAGGACAAGAAAAAGCTAATGTCGTAAAAATAAAATTAATCGGATTAATAGCTTTTGAGTTATTTTATATTTTGTACAATTTTCAGCCACTTTTTCCTTCTCGGAAGTGTAGCGTGAATGAAAGGGAAAAACGCTCATTTCTCTGGGGTTCTTCATTCTCAAGGTCAGCGCGTTGCCATAGCAACTAGGTGTAAGCGACAGCCACGAAACGGAATGAACAACCCGCGGACGAGGCCTGTAGCATGTTTACTAACACGACTTCACGCAGAGCAAGCCTATTGGTTACGTAGCAGTTTTGCCTACCATCCTGTAGAACAAGCCTGTCTATTGGTTAGTCTGCCTTGTTTTGCCTACCAGTGACTTCAGAAGCTACAGCCCTATACCTCCCGCGCCCAAGAATAACGATTAGTACGCATGCGCAAGTTGAGCGGAGAATAGATCATTTGAGTCCCTGTACGGTTTGCTTTACTGCTAGGAGGCTTTCCCACAGAGACAGGCGGTAATAGTTACACTTCGGTCTAGCTCGAATCATGCGGGTGTAGTGGTGGGGAACACTGGCGGAATTTCTGATATCAGGCAGGATGTAACTTTTATAATGGATGGTGAACCTGACGGTATATATATCTGTATTTAAAATGCAGTTATTTTCTTTAGTTCTCTTTGCGAAAAACAAAATAAAACAAATCTTTGAGTTAAATTTCATGTAATGATTGACTTTAGTGAGCTATAAAGTTATTGTAGTTGCTAATATTTGCAACTCTCCTCATTATTAGATAATTAACAACAGAAATTTAAAAAAACACTAAAGTGTAATACCTGTACGCTGGCAAGTCCCCTGTTCCTTTCTTTTTTTCGTTGCAGCGGGAAGTCCCAGGTCCTTTTTTTTATCATTGCAGCGGGAGGATTCACATCCCTTCCCTTTACAATTTCATACCGACGACTGGACTCTATTTGTTTTTAGTAGTTGCGTAGGTATTAGCGATAAATGACTGAATACAGACACCTAGAGGGGGAGAAGCCTAGCCATGCCCAATTTCCGGTATCCTCTGTTCAATTTTTTTTAGTTGCAGCGGGAAGTCCAATGTTCTTTTTTTTATCATTGCAGCGGGAGGATTCACATTCTATCCCTTTAGAATCTATATTTAAGGTCAATGCGCATTTCTCTTCCATTGCACGGGCAACGCCGGCAGTAACGTAGCCAGAAAAAAAAAATTAGGGGGTTTAGGCACTGATGTAACGGATAATTTTTTCATTATGGATCGCATTCTTCATGTCAATAATAGAACTCTGCTAAATTTTAGGGGGGGGGGTTCTGACACTGACACCCAACCCCCCCCTCGCTACGCCACTGAACGCCGGGCCACGCTGCTAGTAAATTATACAACTGTACACTTACCTTTACAATCCAGAATTCGAATTCGATGAGCATTTATTTCCATTTTTTTAAAAGGGGGGGGAGTGAGGGGCGAAATCTTCATAAAATTAATGGCTACAAATAAATCACTTTAATATGTCAAAACAATAAAAAGAATTGTTTTTTAATAATAAAGTAACATTTATAATCCCAAATAGCATACACCGGCAATGGAGATAAAAGGTCTCAATGAATAAGGAATTTCTTGAGATGGCAACCTACAAGCAGGCCCGTTGCTAATAGCGACGGCCACGTTTGAACGGACATGTTCGGATTTATTATTGAATTTAAAACATTTACTTTCAGAGTGTTCTTGGTTTCGAAAATTTTCCGCTTATAAATCCTCGTCGAATAAAATGGGCAAAACAATAAAAGTTTTTACTTGGCCAGAGAAAAGAAATTTACAATTCATAAGCCAAGCGCAAACAACCAGCGGATGAGTAGGAATCGAAGAAAATTAGCAGAGAAGAGGACAGACCCTTAACCTCTTAGCCACTGGCTCCCCAAGCAAACAACTTTCATCATGCTGTCCACCTTACTCGACGAGAATTTGTAAGCGGTAACTTGGACACAAGCATTCAAGTCCGAAATAAATGTTTCAATACAGCAACAAAAAGTATGGATTTTTTCTTTCTTTCTTTCTTTTTTTCTTTTTTTTTTTTGTGTGTGTGTATTTCACATTTTCGCATTTATATAACATTTAAAATATTAAATTGGACATTGGCCGCATTCGTAAACACCAAACGAGTAGCAATCGTGCAACGAGAGTCTATCAAAGGTGTTCGTAAAGGAAACTGGTTGCATTCAGTTTAAAAACTAGAGCGGTCCTATACAAAACAGAGTGCAATTAGTTTCAAACGAAGTAAACTGAGAGCGAATTAGGTTCATCGAGTTTATTGAGAAGATTACTTTCTGCACGTTGTTTATGTTTAGAAACGGCGTCCGTTGTTATGGAAAAGTATGTTGTTATGAAAAGTATTTTACGTTTGCTGAAGCTGCAAATATTATTTTTTCGGTGAGAAAATTCAGGCATACGTTAGAAACTATTACTAAGGTACATAATTTTTCGAAGGTAATCATTTTCTTGTATTTTTCATTTTAGTAAATTCAAAAATGCATGTTTTAGTGTTGAGATTGAAGTTGATTTAAACCGTTAATTAGCGAAATTTGAACTTCTCTTGCTAAATACTTTTGAAAAAACGAAGTTGTAGTTGAAATTTCAAAATTTTGATCTGTGCACTTCAATTATGGTCACGCTTTCTTTTAAAAATCCTGTTGATTTCATATTGAGTATGTACTAAAAACTCTCCTCAGCAAAATTAACGCATTCGCGAATTGTAAACAAACACGTCACCTAGGCGACGAAACTAAATAAACAGAAGTTGTTCGTAAAGTCAGAAGAAACTGATAACCACTCAGCACTAAATTCATGCGTTCTAGTTTTCTTACGAAAACTCGTGCAACGAGTTTGTCGTTTACGAATGCAGCCTCTATTTTGACTCTATGCATATTTTGATGAAAATGAATGCATATGGGAGACCGGTGGCTTGGAGGTTAAAAGCCTGTCCTACTCCACGCCAATCGCCTAAAAGAAAATACTCGATCCCCTTTTATGATTAGCTACATAAGCGCCCTCTAACGACGCATAGCGTAGAATCGTGATGCAATCTACCCCTAACGCACGCATGCGCATAACATAAACTTAATGATTACGACTCAGCGCTACGCGCTACCTTACAGTCAAATTTCGTTTAACTCTTTAAGAATACGTCGACGATCATCTTAAATCCAAGTCCGTGATCTCGATAAATTCTGACAAACAAACAACAACAAATGTCCGTCGATAACTCGGTTTATAGAGAGGTTGACTGTAGAGGGTGAAACAAGAAATATATAAATTTATATTACTTTCCTTTTCTCGATTATTTGTAAGTTCATTTTTACTACAGGTAAAAATACTACTTTACTTTATAGTCATAGAATTTTAAGTATTTATAGTCTTAAAGTAACAAATGTTTTGCTCACATCAGTGTAACTAAATAAGATGAATCACTGGTTCTTCTAAATTGATTGTTTGAGTGAAGTTGAAATATTTGTTCATTTGCATTACTTGTATCAGGAATTTAGTAATTTTCATTTATTTCCTCGCTAATTGGTCGATTCTTTTCTTTAAAATACTCAAAATTAGTTAATTAGATTATGATCATAAACATATTTTAATTTTTTTTCAATTACTGTACAAGTTGTTCTGTTTATTATTGTACAAGTTGTTTGAAAATGTAGGCATTAAACAAAGCGCATTAAAATTTATTGTCGAAACATCTAGAGAGTTTGAATCATCGAAAAATACCCGCTATACAATGCAAGGTCTTAAACGTTCTTTTCATGACCAGGGTAATTATCAAGATTATACAACTGTTTAATTAAATTTCCAAACTAATTTTTTTATAAAGGACGACCCTAGTATTACCATTTTAAAAAATCTAATAATATTACTCAATGTTAGGGATGGACGCGAGACGTGCGAGACGAGAATCGGGGCTGTCTCGTCTCGTCTCGCAGTGGTAAACCTCTGTCTCGTCTCGCGTCTCGTCTCGTCTCGCAAACACTGTGTCTCGCGTCTCGCAGAGAAATTCTTGTCTCGTCTCGCGAGTCTCGCAAAATTAAGGACTGCGATTTCGTTACCATTTTATACTAACTTATTATTGGGATTTTATTGAAAATTAATATTAATAATAACAATTACTTACATATAGCCACATTAGTAGATATATTAATAACTATATCAGCATATATCAGCATTTGAAGTAAAAGAAATTGAGATTTAATACGTATATATAATGTCACACCGAAAATATAGTATTTATTTTTATTTATTAGCTGCGTGCCCGTTCTTCGAACTGTAGTAAACGAAATTTTTCCTAACATGAGTAATTTCAATTAATTCCAGTGATGTGGAATCTAAAATAAAAGCAAAATTATTTGACTCTTGATGTAAAGTTTGCGTCATGAGTATTAACCTGCCATCATTGCAATATAATAACTCAAAAAACTACGTCAGTGTCATTCGCGATCAGAAAAGTGAAAAGCTTAGCGGTTTGCAGAGAACTCCCGACTTTCAAAATGTGTTATTTCTACATCATACTGTAGTTCTACATCATACTGTTCAAGTTGTAGCATTAAATACCTCAGACACTACATGAAATGGACAACCGTTTGTTTTAAAATAGCTGCGCACCCGCTCTTCATACGAGAAGTAGCGAATATTTTACTAAAATCATATCTGCATGAGACAAAACAGATTTTTTTTTAAAGTTCAAGTAATCTCCTCTGTTGAAATTACTGCGGGATATATTAACACAAATTAGAATTACTTATCGTTCAGTTGGTTGTAAGATAACCCTTGAAAAATTATAAACAGAACACTTTTAGTCTTTATTAAATCTCTACTATTTACTTTAACGTCAATTTCAAGTCTCTAAAATATGTGTAATTTTTATATTAATGAAAACAAGATTATATTAACGATAATTATAATTATTTGCCTAATATTTCCAATAACATTACCGTGTGTGCATTTTTAGATTTCATTATAGTATCTCAGTCGGTTAATAGACGTCTTATTTTTTGTTTATATTTTAAATTACTGAACAGTTAATTTGTTGACGACTATCCGTTTGTACTTTTCCACAATAATTTTTAGCGATAATACTACAGTCGTTATGGTCGCCCTGTTTACAGAAAAATTAAACCATAATCCCCCTAATGTATATCCAGTGTGGATTTTTTTTTTTTAAATGAAAAGACATCTAACAGGCGAAGATAATTTTAGAATAGGAACCCAACTGCAAGATAAAATGATGGGGAGGAAAAAAATTTATAAAAGTTTTGCAAGCCGAAGGAAGGGAAAACATGATAATATAAACGAAAATAGTTTTTAAAAAAATTGCTTGCATTTCTTTCTGTCCGATATTAATATACAAGAATAAAAAATGTCATTTTAATCTCTTTAAAATAGGCCAACAATAGGGATTTAACCGCCCCTAGAAAGTTGTTACCAGGGTGGGCGTCCCCCCCCCCCCCTACGCAGGCCGCAACGTGCGGGAAAGTTTGAGGGTAATATCGGTACAAGGATATTTCAACCAAGGATATTCAACCATATTTCAACCTACTCAGACTAAGCATCAATGCGAATGCAAGTTGCTCTACTTCTAATCTCTCTCTGATATACCCGAAACCCGATTATCACAGGGGGGGCGGTAGTCCGGTGCCCCTGAAGAAAAAGGGGGCCCATATATATACCGATTATCTAAATTATAAATTCATATGTACTGAAATAGTAATTGTGGGGGGGAAACTGAATTTCCTCTATAATATAGGTATTACCTAATTGTCTATCACTAGATCAAGTTACAGATATTTTTTGGGGGTGATAAATACGATTTGATTAAAGTACAAAAACTACAGTTAACTGAAATGCAATTTTCGAGTACAACAGCGGTCAAAACTGGGTTAAAATGCTTAAAAAAGGGGGCTCAGTAAAGGGGCTTAATGCGTAAAAAAGGGGATAGTGAGGGGGCCCCAAACTTAATGCCCCGGGCCCCGTCTAAAAATGGTCACATTTGAACATACCGTACCGCCTTTCCTATTTACTTATTATTTTTCTTTCAACTCTTCTGTTTTCTTTTTTTTTTCCACCTCTTTCTTTATCCTCTCCTTTGTGTGTTTTGTATACCTCTCGTCTGTTCTAATTTTAAATGTTACGTGTTTGTGCGTATTGTAGAGTGCTGATAGTATACCAGGACCGAAAACGAAGGAGACGCAAGTTAAACGGTAGAGGCTTCAGGCAAATTGTCGCTTTTCAGATCGTATTTATGCGAGACGGAAAAAAATGCGAGAATTCTCGCGCGAGACAAGACTGTCTCGTCTCGCGTCTCGTCCCGCAAAATATTTTTCTCGTCTCGCGTCTCGCAAAAAAATGCCTGTCTCGTCTCGCGAGACAATGCGAGAACGCGAGATTAATGCGAGAATTCTCGCGTCTCGCGTCCATCCCTACTCAATGTTGACTATTAAGTTCGATCAAGTTTCGGCAAAAGTTTTCAGAAACTGAACCAATATTAGAACATCAAAGAACTCTCAAAAAGAAACTGGTGTTAAAAGATGCTATACATTAAATTTTGTAAAATAACGCACATAAGAAGGTACAATCTATACGATGGTTTCGGCCGGAAAAATTTCCGCCTTTTCAGCAGATGACAACACAGTGCTATCTGCTGAAAAAGACTGAAATTTTTTTCGACTGAAACCATCGTACTGATTGTAAAATAACACACATGAAAGAATTTTATTTATCTCAAAATTAGAACACTTTTTGCAAAGAATTACAAACTGCGATATCAGATACCTTTTGCGGCATTGTATTTCAATATGAATTTGTGCCAGTTTGATCTATTTTACCTCTTCTACAAGATCTTGCTACAGCTTCTGCTATACTTTGCACATTAGTTATTTTTATAATCAAAATTTACCCTTCAAAAAATTATGTCTACAATTTAAAAAAAAATATTATGGACATTTCATTTAATATTTTTTGGAGAAAATCTCTGGACGTGTCCTAAAAGATTTCTTTTTCCTTTTGCAAAGCTGTTTTTCCTCCAGACTTCTGAATAGTAAGTGTAAACGGAGTAGAAATTCTGATTTGATGAAAGGTTTACTATATTTTGTAAAGTTTTGTGGGTGGAGTCGACTTGGGCGACACTTTAAGTTTTAACTTAAATAAAAATTGTTTGAACTTACAATTCATGTCTCAAGGTTTTCTATCATCCTATATATGTATTTTTACAGGGGTCATCTGCATATTTTTTACTTAACTTGGAAATTTTCAATAGAAATAATTGTACTGCATTTGCTCAGTCAATTTCTTGAGCTTTATTTACCCTGTATATAAAAATCTAAAGTTCTATGATGAAAAAGTTAGACCATTGAAGAAATCGTGGAACCTCCAAATCTGTCTTAATATGTAGCTGACATTCTGATGACCTGATGACAAAATTTGCAGTACGCAATAATAGAAAACGATTACCGAAGTAAAAAAAATTCTTTGCTTTCGTGTTTGCATCAATTAAAACCTAAGATATTGCTTAAATTATTATTTTTCTTTTTAATCGTAGATGAAAAGAGCTAGCGAGAATATGCTATTCTAGCTGATTTTGCTGTTTAGTTTTATTTATTTTTTTAAGCGAGATTTTTTTTCTAAATATTTATTTGATGAATGTAAATAAACCAAATTTAAACGTATGAAGTTAAGTTATTGAATAAAAGAGGATTACTGAAAGATGGACATTAATACCACGTTCAACTATAAAAATGATCTGTAATCTGAATATCTCGCAAATTGGTTTTCGCTGTCGGATGTGGGGATTTTGTCTAGGTTTGTCGTCAGGTTACTTCGAGAAGGTCTTTTCACCTTTTCTTTTTGGTATACTATACGTGCAGCAAAAGTTTTGCTTTCATCGTACCATAATACATCGTAGAACTAATCTTTTTATTGCAGAACTTAAGTACACTGCGGGGGAGGGGGGGATGCGTCGCTTTTATCCGCTTGTTGTTCACGTAAAACTGCAGCAACTGTTGCACCTATGCAACTATACGCTTTTCTTGTATTTTCGTTATATCTTAGTTCTATCTTTTTAGTTAGTTTTTAATTTTTAGTGTGCTTTATTTTTCTGTTACAAATTATTTGAGCATTAAACGAATTTAGAAGCCTTAAAAATAAGATTATTTTAGCATTATTTATTAGAAAAAAAAAATTATAATTTAAAAAGAAATATGAATAGCGCGTAACCGAATAACGAATTTTAAGGTCTTAAATTTTTAATTGTTAAAGCTTTCCAACAAGTTTTTAAAAAGTTAATTATTTCTCTTTCTCAGTCTGCGTGGCCGTCCTTGCTCTTAATTAACGTAAATATACATCAATTCCTTCTAAATTTGTATTGAGTATTGTTACATACCATAGTATGTATATCTATTAAAAAGGTGCATTTAGCATTATTAGTTTTTTGCAGGATCACACACAAGAGTCCTGATACATTAAGGTTTATTGGCAGTCGTTGTTCATCTATTTCAATCAAAATTAATTTATTTTAAAATTTATAAAATCTCTGTCGAAAATAGTGTATCTCATTTTACAGCTCTTTTAAAGTGGTAAACAAACTAACTAGCAAGATTATGCCGCTAAAAAAAAAGGAATAACCTTTTTTTTTATATTTTAACATGTCTTTTCTCTAGATTGCTTATTCGGAGGGAGCTTATGGCAGAGATTCCCTTTCTCTTTCCATCGTTGCTTCCTGCTATGGAACTTTGAATGCCTCGCTACCGCCAAGACTTCGAAATACCCTGGTTTCCAAAAATTACGGAAAAATCACAAAAATAGCAATAACTCGCTCAAAAATAAGCTAATCCGTGGGAAATTAGAATATGTTGTCGAATAAATGTTACTGAGTAAAGCTGCAATAAGCAAATTGCTCGCGTGCAACCAGAATAAATTATTTGCCAGAAGCATAAATCTGCATCTTTGAGATCAAGCATGCAACTTTTGTTGTAACTGTAAGGTAAGAAATCGGGGAAATCCAATTCGTAGCAATGACCTCCAGGCATTATTTGCCAGAAGAACTGCGATGGAGAGCCATTGAGAGACTAGAGGCAGGACAAAGCCAGACACAAGCGGCCAGATGGCTAAATGCCAGTCCGTCTGTGGTTTATATTCTTTGGAAACAATTTCTAACAACAGATTCGGCATCCAGGAGGTTCAGTCAAAGAGGTGAACTGCTACAACCGGTGGACAGATATTTGTCGTTATGTACACGAAGGAATAGAACCCCAACTCCGGCTCAACTCAGATCCTCCCTCGCAGGCGCGTAGC
Source organism: Cheiracanthium punctorium (assembly GCA_038373885.1). Taxonomy (NCBI): domain Eukaryota; kingdom Metazoa; phylum Arthropoda; class Arachnida; order Araneae; family Cheiracanthiidae; genus Cheiracanthium; species Cheiracanthium punctorium. Next base: position 78,299 of record JAWZYV010001729.1, on the reverse strand, counting down.
CAGGAAAAAATTTCGGGGAGGGGGGGGGATATGCGCCTGGAAAAAATTTCGGGGGGGGGATATGAACTGATATCTGTATAAATAGACGGAATTTCATCACTAATCCAAAAATTTCGGGGGGGGGGGGATATATCCCGATATCCCCCCCCTGGCTACGCCCCTGCTCCCTCGCTGTAGCTACCGGAAGGTTGGTGCCAACTTCAACCGTGCGTAGAAGGGTTCACGAAGGTGGTCTGTACGCGAGGCGACCAGCCATTTTCGTGCCCCTCTCACCACGCCACAGAAGAGAACATTTGAGGTGGGCGCACCAACATGTCCACTAGACGGCTGATCAATGTCAATGGTGGGCTGTTCTGTTTACGGATGAGTCCAGGTTAAGCTTTCAAAGCGATAGTAGGCGTTGTTTGATTTGGAGAGAAGTTGGAACCCGTTATCATACATCAAACATCCGTGAAAGAGGTGCATACGTAGGAGGCAGTGTCTGTGTTTGGGATGGTATCTCTTTGGGTGGCCGCACAGACCTCCATGTCTTTCCATGTGGAACCGTCAATGCTCAGACCTATAGAGATGACATCCTTGATGCTTGTGTGCGCCATTATGCCGCGGCAATAGGTGATGATGGCTTCAGGACGACAATGCTAGCCCGCATAAGGCTCGCATCGTGGATGATTATCTTTAGCAGAAAACAATTCAGCGCATGGAGTGGCAGCTCGATCACCGGACCTGAATCCTATCGAGCATGTTTTTGATGCTTTAGGAAGAAGGATAGCTGCTCTCAATTCTCCTCCTGCGACCCTTGCCACGCTTGCAACTGCCTTGCAAGAGCAATAGCTCTCCCTTCTAATAGAACTCATAGACCGCATAATTGATAGCATCAAACAGCTGTTGGCGCTGTGCTGCTTCTTGGGGGGGGGGGGGTCACATTCCACATTGAAGGTACTTTTCCTATACCAAATTGTTGATTTTATACTTATGCTAATTTCTACTATACCACAAGTGTCTGGTAATTTCTTTTCGTGTTATTTTATAGCTTACTATCTGGTATACGCTGTGGATGAGTTCTATTAAATTCTATACTTAACTTTTTGGGTAATCTTCATTTTTGTGATTTTTCCTTAATTAATGATAACCAGTGTAATTTTATAAGAAAATGACGGTGGAAACAGAAAGGAAAGGAAATATTCTACAGTCATGTACGATAGTGAGTGAACAGGAAACTATTAATTAGCACCTACACATTTCATAGAACATATGAAGGGTGTAAGTGCAAAAGTCAGATTATCCACTTTTCAAGGTACTGAATTATTCATGTCGCCGTGTTCGCCTTTTTAAGACGTATCGGACGGTAATCGTGATTTGGATCGTAAAGAACATATTAAGACTTAAAAAAAAATGTTGAAATTCTCGTTTTGATGTGTAACTCACATTATCCAACAACCATTTTGCAGCAAAACTCGCCTTATCCAAATTTAGTCAGACAGGCTTGCAAAGGATCGTGTAATTGTTTCCTTTAAGTTTATCGGTGTCTTTAAAGAAAAACCGGCAAACCTTTTTAAAAAATGTTTTTGCTTGTGAATTTTTGTCGATTATTACCATCTAAAATAACATAATGAAAACTAATGTTCAGATATTTATTTTTTGGTTCTTTTTTATTTAAATTCAGAACTATTTTGGTTTATATAACTAACATTACTCATAAAAGTTAACTGAAAAACTCGCATTTTCCATATTTAAATTTCAATTCTAGATTTACCAGAATTATTATACTCTGTGCAAGTAGTTGTTATGACAATGAGTATATTTTATAAAAGAAATTGTGCCAATATATCAAGTTTGTTAATCAGTTTTTTCCATTTTTCTAAGAACTTAAAAAGTGGAGAGTGTGAGTTTTGCATCTACACCCTTCACATACAAATAAGTATGCGTTAGAAAGTGTCTTATAATAGATGCACCCGGTATGAATTATCTTCAAATAGAATTTAATACGATTTGTAATTATCAATACTTATTTATATTTTTACTGCTCTATAAGATAAATTTATTTATAATTATAATTATGCTTTGATAAAGTTCTTTCATAAAATTTATGTTTTCCTTATTTTCATTTTATGTATGCCCATAATTTTTAAATTATGTATGTTAGATTTGAACCTTCATAATTAGCGCAGAAAGGGCATTAACTACTTTGAATTAATTCATGAATTTGTTTCATTCCCAGAATCAGATAATCATGCTTGTGCTACAAGAATATGGGCAGTATACGCCTACACCAGGTCCTTTCCTTGTGCGGTTAATTTGTTACCCGTGGATAAGCATTTTACTTTTTGTTATTGATATGCATGAGACGATTTCTTGGAAGATAGAGGTATGGTGTTTTTTCTGAACCAACGAAGTAGAAACAAAATTAGCAAAAAAAAAAAAAAAAACTTTTCAAAAGTTACGAGTTCTCCCTGTAATTTTCTAGAAATGCATCGTAATGTTGCTACAATAGCATGAAGTGATTTTTTTATTTTATTTTTTATTCTATTTCAGGTTAAGTAATAAAGTATTTTCAATTACCAAACTTGGACACTTTTCTAAGTTCGACATTTTTTGAGGAATTGCGAATCTATATGCAGTAGCGGATTCAGAGGGGCTAGGGGGCTTCAGCCCCCCCCAAAAGAGATTGCTAAAGGGTAACATTCGGCTTCATTATGCACTTTGAGTATGTAAAGTGATCTCTTTTAATCACTTAGCCCCTTCCAAAAGTTTTTACATTGGTTTAGACTAAAATTTTGCTTTATTGTACATTTTGTTTGGGTGAAATAAGCTTTTTTCAAAATGTAGCCCCTCCCAAAACAGACTTTCTGGATCCGCCACTGTCTATATGGAACACCTTAAGTTGAAACATTTTTGTAAATCATATTTTTATTGTGAGAGCTGTATGTGTTAAACTACTGGAGGTTTTATTGTATTTCCTTTTTGTTACACTAATTTCGAAGTGTAGTGGTGCTTCATCGATTCGATGAAGCACATGTATTATAAATATTTTCCAGTACTGAATTTCGATTAAGCGCATATACAGTATATGTATACATACATATACATATATTTTGATTTTCAATAAAGCATGTACAGCATACACTTTGAGATTTTCATGCATTGAAGAATCGAGTATACATTCCTGGCAAAGAAAAGAAAAGAAAAAAAAAAAAAGTTGACTTTCAACAAGGCAGTAACAAAGTTGACAGTCAAACTGTGTTTAAAAAAAAAAAAAAAAAAAAAAAAAACTATAGCACGATTTTATGGAAATGCTTGTGTTGATAATGATCCTGCTGTTTCTTCAGAATGTTTGAAGGTTTTTTAGCATATTCAGTGTTTACAAATTTTTGTTAAATACGACTTGATATAAGTGCACAAGACGAGCGTAGCAGATACAATATGTCTTTTACGGGGTATCTCTCTATTCTAAAAAAAAAGTAAAGGCCGCTGCTGGCGCTGTCAATAGCTTGTTTGGCTATCTTCTCCTAAACCGTGGCGATTTGAATTTCGAGAAACATGTCTACGGATTTGGAAAATTGCGAGGAACCTGATAAGCTGACTTAAATTTCGAAAATCGAATTATTTTAGAAGATATTTAATAAGAAACTGAAAAAATAAAACATAATGGTTGCCAGATTTGGCATAAAATCATTCATTCCTTTGCAACAAAGCAATTCCAAGTATGTAGAATCGCGTGAAATTGACAAATACGAAATAGAATTACACCCTTTTTACGCCAAATTAAAAAGTATATGAAATAAATAACTCAGTGTGTTACACAAAGTTAACAATTTTCAAATAGTAAGTTCGTTTAGACAAGGGGAGTTTAGAATGAGCGATTATTCGTTTTCCCAAAACAGAATAACTAATTGTAACTGATTTTAAAAGCGCCATCTTGGTATTAGATAGGATCTGACAAAATGGTATCTTTCCAAGCAGTATGAATCTAAGCGCGAATTCAAAAATGTTAGAACCCAATATCTTGAAAAGGAAAAATAATTAAAATGCAGATTATTTTAAAGCCGGTTCGGTCCAGCTGGAGTATTTGCTACCAGTAGAAATATTGTGTGGCGTTAACTGTGCCATTATAGCAGTTATAGTACACTTTGGATATTTGCCAGTCGCGGCGAGATGATATAATTCGTGGTGCTAAATACGCCAATCTGCAAAGGATTATGTATGTGAAAATATGGATAACGGTTTTCCGGGAGCCTTAAATGAGCAGTAATTATAGGTTGTGAGCATGTGTAAATCGCCAAATAATGAAAAGTCGCCATTAGTAGCAAGCTATCCTAGCTGTTCCGTAGTTTTTATCAAAGTAAACATACGAAGTATTGTTTTCTTACAGTTAAATATTAACTATACATATACGCAAGTCGCCATTAACACTATTGCAACTGGGGGCTCACTAAAATGGAAGCCTCGCCCCTCGCCGTCCTATAGGGCGGATCTAGAATTCTTTCGCAGTAGCCAAAGGGCATTTGAAGCATCAGATGGGATTAATTTAGATAGCCTGCATGAATACAGTTAGGAAGATTCCTCATATCCTTGAATTTAAGGAAAAATATCTAGTTAGCACTTGGCTTAAACATTTTTCCCCCTGTCTTTAGGAATGCAAGTTATTACAAAAACTTTGAAAAGTTGTTTCTTCTTTTTCAGGTCTTACGAGTTAATGTACATAAGATGCTGAGCAGGAGTTCCTTCAAAAATTTTGTGTTCCGCAGAATAACAGAAGTGGAAGAAAAATTTCGGTATTATTATGAGTACCAGGAAAATTGTTATTTTTGTGCAGAGGTATACCTGAGAAGTGTAGTGAATGCGTGTGGGATAGTAGATGAACATTCGCATATCCAACAGCTGTCTTTCCGCCTTCTCTGGGCTTTTTGGGCCATACTGTTTGGGTCTGTAATATCTCTATTTCGGCATGTTTATGCCAGTAAACAATTGAAGGTTGTTAGAAAAGCCTATGAAAATATTCTTACTGTGGCTCGAGAGGAGTTCCCGCTAGCATTAAATGGACTAGAAGACTGAATTTTACAGTGTTTTAGTAATTATGAATTTTTAGGAACTTCATAAAAGAAACGTGTTTTATTAAGGATAAAAATGCTCAACTTTTATAAAAGAAAATATGTTAGTAATCAACTGCCCGAAAAGATGAAGAAATCGTAAAAATTTTTCTTTATAAAAACTTTTTCTTATAAATATTAACATTGCATTTGTGTAACATAACAATATTTTTAATTTTTTGCTTGTGAAAAAAAAACTGAATTTTGTTTTATTTTCAAATACATACATTGCGAGGGGAAAGATAGTATGCATTATTTTGTTTCTGTATGTAACATGTCTCATTTGTAAATATTTTTTGGTTAAAACAACTTATACCATGAATAAATTGGTTAGCTAGCGTCTAAAATGTCTTTATTTCATCCTCAAAACAGAATATATATATATGTATATATATTTTTAGCACTAGAAACTTACCAAGTTCTACCACCTTCAGTACTAGTTGATTCAAAGTAATTATAAATTATTACATTTTTTCTAACTCTAGGCTACAATAATGATGATCGCACATAAGCAAAAACGCTAAATTTGAAGAATTGTTGAGCAACCGCATTTCTTCAATATCCAAATGTGTATTCTTCACTACATTATCACACACACTTATACACTCATGTCCATAAATTAAGGATAATTCAGAATCACACAGAAATTGATCTCTAAAATAAAAATTTCACCTGTGGAATGATCACACACATCATGAAGAAGAATATGCAAATTACAGGAAACCACCAGATGGCGTGGATGGTACGTCACAATGACGAGAGTGTAAGAGAGGGGTATATAAGGAATGGTGGCAAAGAAGTAAAATTGTTCAACAAGCGCTGTGAAAGCCTTTCGGTGCAAAACCGCATAGTTTATGGCACAAAGGAGGCATTTGGATGATGTTTTACGTGGCAGAATTATCGGACGACTGGAATGTGGACGTACCCAGCTGGAAGTATCTGAGGAACTTGGAATCGCCCAGAGTGTCATCTCCAGGCTTTGGCAACGATTCCAAGATGATGGTAATGTGAGTAGACGTTACAGCACAGGTCGCCCCCGAGTTACAACGCCGAATGCGGACCGCTATTTGGCAGTTACTGCCAAAAGAAACAGACGGAGTACAGCATCAGACCTGTCTCGTCAGCTCTCTGTCAGCTACCGGTTACGACAGTTTCAAGGCAGACCGTGTACAGACGCTTGGGCACATTGGTCTATATGCTCGTAGGCCTGTCAGATGTATTCCACTTACCGCAACTCACTGTCGCCTGCGATTAACCTGGAGTAGAGAGCATGCATTGTGGACACCGCAACAGTGGTCTTGTGTGATGTTTTCCGACGAGTCCAGGTTTAGTTTGGAGTCTGATTCTCGCTGGACATTCATCTGGAGAGCGCCAGGTACCCGTTACCACCAAGAGAACACCATTGAAAGACACCGTTACGGTGGTGCAGGATGGCTCGTTTGAGGAGGAATTATTCTTGGTTCCAGAACTGACCTGCATGTTCAGAGTGTAACGATGACAGGCCACATCTATCGGGATGTCATTCTGGAACAACATGTACGTTTGTTTCGGGTGCTGAATTTGTGTTTATGGATGACAACGCCCGTCCTCACCGTGCAAACATTGTAGACGAATGCCTTCAATCATAGGATATCACCCGTATGCATTGGCCAGCATACTCACCGGACTTGAATCCAATAGAGCATGTGTGGGATATGCTTGGCCGACGAATTGCAGCCCGTCAACCCCCTCCCACCTGTCTACCAGAACTTCGGAGTGCATTGCTTGATGAGTGGGTGTAATATTCCCCAAGATCAGATTGATCATTTGATACTCAGCATGCCTAGGCGTTGTCAGGCCTGTATTGCATCGTCCGGGAGACATACTCCGTATTAAACCATCCTACTTACCATGTTATACTGTTTTTTGTAAATAGGTTCTTTTTTGAAATTTGGTCAAGGGAGTAAAACTTGCAATTTTTATTAATTATGTCAAACATATAGCATCTTTTTTGCTCTTTACTTTTTGTTTAATAAATAGACTTTACAAATAAGTCAAATTTGTTTTGCTTCTTTCTCTTTCTTTGCCTGAACTTCATTATCCTTAATTTATGGACATGAGTGTACATATATATGAGTTGTAGTAGTCGTAACCCCCCATGAAAAATTTCTGGCTACGCCCCTGATTTGATCACTAGACCAGTTTCTGACGTTTTGCTAACAGAATTTCCAAAGCCAAAAACCGAAGGCACGTAAGTCCATAAGGAGGACAAACACAATGCTGTGAAAATGGACTAAGCTGAATTCACAAATGAGTAGTATATGTCTGATACCGCCATCTAGCGGTAATAAGTGCAACTAATTCCACTGAATTAATGATAAAATTTTCTCGTAAATTTTATTTCAAGTAATTATTTTATTTTTTATGTTTAAGGACAAAGCAATTTATTACAACGCTTTAAAAATTAATAAAAACAATAATGTTTAGTACTCAAGAGATAAAATCCAATCGTTAAGTTTTGAGGTGTGTTCTGTGAAATATACAGAAAATGTTTTTATATCTGAACATTTAAACAGTTATTGTGACAATCCACAAAGTTAATGCAGCTGTTTAAACTGCGTTTTAAAGATTTGTATCAATAATATTTTTGTGTTTCATCACAGATCACGCTTTTTTTTTTTTTTTCCTCGGATAAATTTTTGTAGTTTTTATTTATTTTTATAATTTCACTTCCTGTTATATATTACTATTAAATAAGTACTTATTGAATAAATGGTACGTTTAGTTTTCTCAAATTTCATGATAATAGCCCAAAAATATGATTTTAATAACTCATTTGTAACCATGAATATTTTGAGATATATAAATTTTAAGTTTCATTTTTCTACCAAAAAGAGGTAAAACTCATATATTTCTCTACACTATTTTTAAAAATAACCTTTATTTTTACAAAATATTTAAATCGTACATTTATTTTATTTTTTAATTATTATCATTACCTTTGAACATATTTTCCGGAAAAAATAATTATTTTTACTACTGCTGCGGAAAATTTATTCATCATCAGAGGTATCAGCAGAAGTTACTAAATATATTAAAGATGGCTTGACACTAACTAGCTGGTTTAGTGAATATACATTTTTACGCTGTCTAAATGCTCGCGACATGCTCAATACGCTGAAAAATGACATTTCAAGTTGAAAAATAAATTAAACCACCAATCCTTATAAATAAAAATGAAATTCTGTTTGTTTGTTTGTGGATTTGATTCGTATACAAATCCACAAAAATGGACCTATCAGCCTGAAATTTTGCACAGATATGTAAAATAATATAGAATAAATGATAGTCCACTTTAAAACCTTGAAAGTCCACCCGTTCCCGGAATTAAAGAGATTTTTTATGTTCTCCACGCAAAAAGCTTTCCGTAATTGTAACCCCTGTAGTGAAAAAAGTGTGAAATAAGGATCGTGGTTGCCATGTGTGGCGATTTTGCCGAATAAAATGTTTTAAATTCGCAAAGTAAAAATAAAAGAATAATAATGATTTTTTTTTTGTTAGTTTATATTCGTAAGTTTATTTTTTTTAAATTATAATATCGTGTGCATGGGAAATCGGAGCAGGAATGAAATGTTTTATACGCAAAACAATAAGAATTGAAGATTTCCGAATCTAATATGTTAAAATTTTTTAGTTTGGCGAAAAAATAAAATGGCTCAAATGCCGAGAAAGTGAGTTCTAGCGGTTTGCACTGTTTCTGGCTTGGCGCAATTTACTGAGAGCTTAAGGAAACGGATTTTTGAAAACAAGTGCAAAGGTTTTATTAGAATACAGCGTTAAATTTTAATGATCCGTGCGGAAATAATGCAGTTATTAAGGGATTTCAAGCGATCTATCTTCAGCATTCTCGCCAATTGAGTGCATTGATTTTAGTTGGGGGAATTCCGCCAAATTTCAGATAATTGAAATCTTCGCATATAGTACATCGGAGTAACGATGAATAAAACATGTTATAGTTGATAATTTAAAAAATGAGGCTGTATTAAGGGATTCCACTTTTCAAAAAAATGCCTGGCGATCGAACCATTTCCCATTTTGATTGCTGCTAAGTAAATGCTTCGAATGATTCCCTGAAAAAACTCTTGCAAAATGGAGTATATTGGCACTTTGGCGAGGCTTAGATTTGAAACTGGATTTTATTTGAGACTGGTATCTATATTAATAAAACAATGTGTGTAAACTGTTTGTTTGTCTGTGTCTCGCGTAGCTCGCAAACGGGTGATCGTAGACCTACCAATTTTTGAATGGAAATTCTCCATGACAGGTCCCGACACACCTCGAAGCGATTTTTTCAAAATTCGAACTATTTTAGGAAATATCGATAAAAACGTATCGCAAAAGGCTAATTTTTGCTTTCCGCCATTTCGTAATTGTAACCCCACAGTGCATTAAGCGGCGATTAAGCTTATCTAGGTTGCCACATTCGGCAGTTCATTAAATGATTCAGACTCTTGAAGTAAAAATAAAAGAATAACGATTTTTTTTATTTTGACTAGATTATTTGTAAGGTTGTTTTTAAATTAAAAAATCGTGTGCATGTGAAATCAGAGCGGGAATGAAATGATTTATACTCAAAAGTAAAATAGAATTTGGAAATTTTCCGAAAATAAATATGCAACTTTTTAATTAGGCGAAAAATAAAAGGGGTTGATGTGCGATTTTGAGGAGGATTCTAACGCTTGGCGCTATTTATCGTAATTTAATAGTCTGCTATTTGGGTTATGAATACACCTGCGTATAAGTTTTTGAAATTTTCATTCAGTTGGAATTGTGCATTTTTCTGAGCAGCTTTATTGCATCTATTTCTAATATATTACATCCAGAAAAAAGGATGTTAGAAATATCAATTTTAATTTTGTTTAATCACACTCATGAATAATGATACACTTTCCAACTTAATAAAATAAGGAACAAAAATAGGGAAGACCTATGGATTATAACACTTTTTATATATAGCACTTTAGTGCGTATTTAAAATCTGAAAGTGTGTCAGATTTTCTATGATTCTAGCGCTTGGCGCAATTTAATCAGAGGGTATTTTTAAAAACAAGCGTAGGTTATCTTATAAATAAAAATGAAATTCTGTTTGTCAATTTGTTGATTTGGGTAGTATACAATTCCACAAAAATGGACCTGTCAGCCTGAAATTTTACACAGATATATGTAAAATAATATAGAATAAATGATAGTCCACTTTAAAACTTTGAAAGTCCACCCGTTCCCGGAATTTAAGAGATTTTTTATGTTCTCCACGCAGAAAGCTTTATGTAATTGTAACCCCTGTAGTGAAAAAGTGTGAAATAAGCATCGTGGTTGCCATGTGTGGCGATTTTGCCGAATAAAATGTTTTAAATTCTTAAAGTAAAAATAAAAGAATAATAATGATTTTTTTTGTAGTTTATATTTGTAAGGTTATTTTTTTAAATTATAATATCGTGTGCGCATGAGAAATCGAGAGCAGGAATGAAATGTTTTATACGCAAAACAATGAGGATCGAAGATTTCCGAGGACTAATATGTAAATTTTTTTAGTTTGGCGAAAAAATAAAATGGCTGATAGGCCGATTTTAGAAAGTGAGTTCTAGCGGTTTGCACAGTTTTAGGCTTTTGGCGCAATTTACTGAGAGCTTAAGGAATAGCATTTTTGAAAACAAGTGTATAGGTTTTCTTAGAATACAGCATTAAATTTTAATGATCCGTGCAGAAATAATGCAGTTATTAGGGCATTTCAAGCGATGTAGCTTCAGAATTCTCGCCAATTCAGTACATTGATTTAACTTGGGGGAAATCCGTCAAATTTCAGAAAATTGAAATCTTCGCATTTAGTACATCGAGGTAACGATGAATAAAACATGTTATAGTTGATAATTTAAAAAATGAGGCTGTATTAAGGGATTCCACTTTTCAAAAAAATGCCTGGCGATCGAACCATTTCCCATTTTGATTGCTGCTACGTCAATGCTTCGAATGATTCCCTGAAAAAACTCTTGCAAAATGGCGTATGCTGACACTTTGGCGAGGCTTAGATTTGAAACTGGATTTTACTTGAGACTGGTATATATAATAAGACTGGTGATAGATAAAAATGAATGTTGGTATGTGTGTAGGAGGTTGAAAAACTCAGCACCGTTTCACCGATCACCATGAAATTTGGTTCACCTAAGTCTTTTATCATGGAGAAGGTTTTTATGCTATACGTTTTCCTCTAACTTGCCACTAGGTGGCGCAGCAGAACGTCGAATTCTATTCCGTTTAGCCGTTTGCTATGCGAATATCGTCCAACCCATTTCGATGAAATTTGGTACACGCGGATATTAGAACACGGAGAATATTTTTCACTATCCATTTTGCTGTAACTTGCCGCTAAATGGCACTGCAACGCATCAACCTCTATACCGTTCGACTGATCGGCATAAAATTTTTTATACTTACACATTTGAGCACAAAAAATATATTCTAACTGTGTTCCTTTTGATGTTACTCACCATTAGATGGCACTGCAATGCATTATTGTTTTAACTCGGCACTAGATGACCCTGCAGCAGGCCAAATTCCTGACCATTCAAACGGTCGCTATGAAAATCAGTATACATAGCTATTTCAACAATGAGAATATTTTGGCGTTATCTATTTTGCTACAACTCGCCACTTGACGGCGCTGTAGCAAATCATTACTTTAATTAATCACTAGATGGTTAACTGACCACTAGATGGTAACTGATCGCTATGAAAATAGGTATACATAGATATTTGAACACGGGGATGAGTTTGGCGCTATCCATTTTCCTATAACTTGCCACTCGATGTTGCGTCCACACATGAACTTCAGGACTATTCAGCCGATCGTCATGAAAATTCGTATACATCGATATCTGAATGCGAAGAATATTTTCGCCGTATCCGTTTTGCTAAAACTCGCCACTAGATTGCGCTACGTCGCGTCGCCTTCTGCACCGTACAAACGATTGCCTTGAAATTCGGTATGCATGATTATAGAACACAACACAATATAACGCGATATCACTTTTGCTATATCTGTTTATTACAATGAATAGTAATCACTACAAATCGTAATATCAAAAAGTCCATTCATTCCCGTGCGAAGAACGGGTACTTCAGCTAGTTTAAAAATAAAAATGCAAATTCTTTCATAGCAATACTATGCTAACGGCCAGCCAGAGGATGCAACAGCGCCATCTGACGACCGAATCGGCGTTAGGTCCGTTTTCGCTGAAGGAATTCTATTGCCGTTGGTAGTCCTTCTGAATTTAAGACCATGACAGAAGGTCAGAAAATAGTCTATTGCACGAAAACCTTTGCGGCCACCGAAACCCGGCGCCAAACAAAGAAATTTTTACGAGGCATACGGACGGCAAAGTGTTAACCCTTTATCGGGCGAGTTCATGTACAGCCCAGCAAACACACACAGGTTCTCTGAACGTCTATTAATGTTCAGAAAACGTCTTCTGAACGTTTATAGACGTTCAGAGAACCTGTGTGTGTTTGCTGGGAGAGAGTCGAAGTACTTGGGATTTTGCTGGCCCATTCTTTAGGATTAATTCATATATTTTCCCTCTACTGTAAAATCCCACGAGAAAATGGGAGAAAAAAATATTAAACAAGCTTAGAAATTTAGCAGGAGAATACATTAATTATTCACAAAATCAAAGTCGGAAAACTACCTGCTGCTTGTACACGGAATTAAACGCAAAAATATATAATTAAAAGCGATGATTCTTGTGCTCAATTAATTATTCGAGCTTTCTTTAAAATTGCGAATGAAAGCAAAGCCAAATATAGTGTAGAATCTAGATTATGGAGAAAATATACATCCAATATAACTGAAAAAAAATCAGAAAATTCACTAATGATAATGGATTTCTGTGTTTAATTGACCGTAATATAGAAAAGTTTGGGACTGTCATTAATATCCAGTACTTGTCCATGATATCATATGGATATGTTCTGAACAAGTGTTTGCTGTCTGGGTGAGACAAGAGCCAGTTGATTCAGTTTTCGGTAGATTTACAGTTCCTCAGAGGACATTCTGGTCAACAAACGCATCACCAATGCAACGAAACTAAAATAAATTGATGCCGTTCTTAAACTCAAATAAAACTAGGACCCTTAATCACACCTGTTCCTGTTTTTACCCGAAAATTAGTGGCATACGTTTACGAACGCAATCCAAAAATCCTGCGAATCGCCATGATAGTGGTGCTGGGGGCCGGTGGGCTGGAGGTTAAGGGCCTGTTCCCCTCCTCACTCATCACCTAAGAGTACAATCGTTGATTCGATTCCCACCCAATCCCCCGGCTGTTTAAATTTCCTTTCTCTGTGCAAGGCTGGGATGCAGACTCACTAATGATGGTCAATAAGCCAGTTTTATTGAGCGATTCCAGTTTTTAAACGAATAATAAAACTGTAATGGGTCGATAAACTGGTTTATTGACCGTCATTAGAGAGGCTGCATCCTGGGCCATCGTGATTCTAGCGGGCCTGCTTGTGCCCTTCGAAAGAGGCCTACGGATGCTTCCTCATTCTTTAGATTCGGCCGTTAGATGACGTATCTAAGTGCTGGAATCAATAAGTGAGCATCCGTAGGCCTCTTTGGATGACTTATCGGAGTACACAAGCAGGCCCGGTAGTATCACGATGGCTCCGCTGAATCTTAGCCCTAGTAAAACCTGTCTCTGTGTTCTCACTTTATTCAACGAGGATTCATATTCGGTTCTTTAAAATAAGCACACAAATCCGAAAACAAATGTTCCAAATACAACCATGATCCAAACGATGCTCCAAATAGCCTCACCATGGCACAGTGGTTATGTCGCTGGAAATGGTAGACGGGCGAAGTGTGAAAGTCCCGGGTTCGGGTCCCATCGCGCGTCCATGGACCTAACCGTTCAAAGTTTTCATTGGTTTTCTCCGAAATTTAGTGTAAATACGGGTTAAGACCCCTTAGAAAGACCTCCACGGTGGGCATCCCTCCTTGTGCTGTCCTACTGACGAAGGTTTATAAGCGGGCCCGAGACAAGCACACAAATCCGATATACGTGTTCACAATAACAATAACAACAACAACATGTTCCAAATACTCCATGATAGTGGTGCTTCTGTTCTTCCAAGGAACTACAATTAGTTGTCAAACATATCCCTTCTCTGAATTTTAAATGTGAAAAATTTCGGTGGTGTACAACTTTAAAGCTTTGTTATGTAATATTTTCAATTTTCTTTTTATGAAAACACATCAAGATTTTGTCAACGGATAGCAAAGACGGATCTTTTGAATGAGTTTTTAAATTTTAATTTAAAAGCAAGGTATGTTGACTTCCATTAAAGATGCTATAGATGTATTCATAATTTTCTTTTACTTATCAATGTACTCGTGCCTATGGATATTTTTTAAATAGTTCCAAAGTAATGTAAAATATATTACATAAATAAGTAATCTGGATGATAAATGAGTAAACTTGAAAGAAAGAAAAAGACTTTTATTATTTGTCTCAAAATATTTATAAAATACATTTCTCAAAAATACGTAAATGGTTTTTAGTATCTTCGGTAATATAAGATTAGGATACTTTACATTCCCGGAAACCGATTATACAGTGAAACCTCTCAGAGCGGCCACCCCTGTATAGCGGTCATCCCTCTAATCAGCCAATTTTTCATGGCACGGATTTTCGGCTCATAGACCTAATGTTAAAATAACCTCTATCAGCGGCCACCCAACCCCCTCTAAACGGCCACCGAGTAGGATCACCCATTTCCTTTTCGGGAAATTCTACTCACTCCATGCTTTAATTTTGAGCGGAAAAAATCAAGGTCAGGTTCATGGTCGAATATAAGACCCAGGAATAACTTACGAAGTCCATAGGAGCAAATTATGCCATTCACGTCAATGTTCACGCCAGTTTCATTTTATTAGATGGTCAGTGATCCGAGTTGCAAATCAGAAAGAAAGTTAGCTGAATTTATTTAACTGCTTTAAAACGCAAATCAACAAAGTCATTAAAGAAAAGGATTAATGTGAAGACTTCAAATTTCGTGGTGTTAAACGGTCTGCTTTTAACCATTTGGCGAATTTTGCGACTTCTTCGTTTTTACTGAAACGGTAATCTGATGCACTTTTAACAGTCAAGCTAAAAACGAAACCTCTTGGAGAAAAATTGTGATTGAGCTCTCCATAGCAAGGAAAAGTAAATAACGACTATAGCGAAAGCCGTCAAAGGCGCAGGCAAAGGGTTGTATGCTTGTTTGTATTTTGCACATTGTATTTTTTATTTTTTTTTTATGAAAAATGTAAAAAAGCATTAAATAAAGTACTAGTTTCTCTCTATATAAGTTTTAAATTTCATTTTAAATAAGGAATATATGTCAGACTTGCTTATATTACGCATTATAAGCAGTTATCTAATAATAGTAAATAAAACCTTTCAGAGCGGCCACCTCCTCTGAGCAGCCAAATATTGTCGGTACGGTGGGTGCCCGTTCAGAGGGGTTTCACTGTAATTGACTTTCTGTTGGTACGCAAATGCGATTTGCAATTCAGTTTTTGAACACTGTAATAAAATATTTGAAATTTTGAAACATTAATGATGAAAATAGATTCGGATTTTTTTTTTCTAAATTTTAGGTTAAAATTATCTAGTATGCAGGATGTTTATAATTAATCTTCCCACATAAACAGGGCTCTAAAGCTAAAACGCGTGAATAGAATATAACTAAATTTTGAGTATACACTGAAGAGAAAAAGCATTATGACCACCTGCCCAATAACGCGTTGCGCCTCCTTTGGCCTTCAAAACAGCTGCAACTCGCCTGGGCATGGATGCCACGAGTTTTTCGTAGATAACAGAGGGCAGGTTGTACCAAATATTTAAGCAGCGGTCACACAACGTCGAGATATTGGAACATAGTGGTGCTTGAGCTCTGAGCTGCCGGTGTTAGGGGAGCAGCTGTTCTCCTGGAAGACAGCTTACTCTAATACGACAATCGATGTGATGAAGGAGAAACCGGGATTCATCCGACCAGGCGACTCTTCTACATATCCATGGTCCAGTCTCGATGTTCTCGTGCCCACTGTAGGCGTAGTTGACAATGACGCTTGGTTAAGCAGAAGCACATGAGTGGGAGTCTGCTCTGCAGCCCTATATCCAACAGTATACGCTGAATTGTGTGTTCCGAAACACTTGTACTTGAACCTGCATTGTATTGGGCTTCCAGGTGAGCCACTGTCTGCCGCCAATTTTGCTGTACTATAGGCGGAACAGTCTCCGAAGTCCTCTTTCTTTGAGGATGCGTGGACACCCAACATCTTGGCGGCTACTGTTGGTTTCACCGTCATTAATCCACTTTTTATAACTACTAACAACGGTAGATCGTGAACAACCGACCAGTAGTGCAGTTTCGGAGATACTCGTTCCTAATCTTCGGGCCATTACAATCTGCCCTCTATCAAATTCGCTTAGATCAATAGCCATTCCCATCACTCACAAACGTAAGAGCAAGAATAATTCCTTACCTTCAAATTAAATACCATTCCCACTGACTTACGTGCTCTCCATGTCATTCAGACGCTTTCTCGGACTCGTTCCAACCATTGGCTTTGGCGACAATTAAAAATTAGGTCTTGTATGCTTTCCAGGGAGTCTTTCCGTCACAGGTCGTTAGTTTCACTGCTGGACGAAGTGAAAACAGCTTGATGTTTTCCGGTAATTTTCCCAGCTTGTCGAGAGTCCAATTTTTCTTCAATTTTAGCTTCACATTCTTCACGTATTTCGAAACTATATTTTCTTTCCTGTCCAGTGTGTCTTCAACACCGGCTCAATTTTATTTTCAAATACTTGAAGCATCCTAGAAATATCTTTCTGCGATTCTTTAACATTTTCTTCTAATCTTTCTTCATATTTAATTTGAGTTTCTTCCAGCAGCGACATTCTCTTCTCCATTTCTGTCCATTTCTCTTGGCTTTGCCAGATTTTTTCCATTTTATACAACCCGGTTTTGCCTCGTCGTGTGCGGCTTTCATCTTTTCCAATCCGGCTTTCACCTCATCGTGTGCAGCTTTCATTTCTTCTTTTCCGGATTCTATCTCTTCTCATGCAGTTTTCAACTCTGTTTTCATCTCTTTATGTCCGGATTTTATCTCCTTCATCATATCCATGAGCTTTTGTTGAAATGGTTCTTCCATTTTTCTGGTCCACACCATCCACTGGAAAATTAATCTCTTTCTTTAGAATCCCCCTTCTGACACCAAATGTTGCAAAAAACTCTGCTAATTCCTGGATTCGTTCCTAAATCTAGTAGGTGTAGAAACTTCTAGTAAAGAAATACAAACTGTTCGTGTGTAAAGAAATACATAAAGTTCGTGTTCCATCTACTTGTCAGGATGGAACACGAACATTATTGCTTCTAGAACTTCTTCGATCAATTAGATGTACAAAATTCACAAACACAATCAGACAGTAACGTGCTTATTATAACAGTCCGCTTAGTACAGAAGCTTTCGCAAATGCTGTACTTCTCACTCAAAATAAAACCTTTCCACTGGCGAAAATTAAGTGGAAACATACAAGGGGAAATCGTGTACAGTTCCTCAAGACTCAATGAAGAATTTACACACAGCACTAAAAAACAAAGCTTCAAAAAGCAAGCGAAAATACCGCTTCTATCACGCCAATACAAAACCTTAAGCTTTCACGGACATCTGCTCTCTGATCACGCAGACGCAAAACTGAGGCTGGATAGGGCAACCAGCTCTGCTTTTATAGACGACTCAGAAGCTATTAGAAATTTCCCGAGCACGAATTTTGATTACGTCATAAGAATACAGCTGAATCGGTAGACTACCATGCAATATTAATGCAGTAAAACAAACTTTAAAGGCTCCCATTGGGAAAATCGCGCCAAATGTCCAAAATATCGCCGAGCTTGGAGATTTTTTGGAGAAATATCGCCAAATTTGGCGCCACAAATAATTCCTAAAAGTGAGGTTAGCGAAGCTCTAATCAATATTTCTCCAGATTTCTAGAAAACCCCTTAGAAACCAATAGAGAAACAAAGCTCCATATCTCGCGTTCTAGTTAACCGATTTTGATGCAATGAAAAGTAAAATTTAACTATTTGACGCTTAGAAAACGAATTTTCAACTATTTTAAACCCCAGAACAGCTGATTGCCCCGAAAACTCGTAACAGTATTCAAAAGAATTCCATTATATTACGTTCTACGGACAGTCATTCTTTAAAGCGTATGTTAGACATTCAGCTATTTTAAATAAAACAAAATGGATGTGTGTTATTAAGGATTACAAAATAAAGCTCGCCATCGAAAATAACGTCTATCGTTTATAGTTCTTTTACAAGATCATTCAAAATAATTCCCATACATTATTGTCTATTTGCAGTTGAGCGGTATTAATTCTTTTAAAGCACAATTCAATAAGTTTGTAAAGAATTATATTTGCTTACTTTTAATTTATGTTATGTAAATAGCATTTAAAGCTGTTTTACAAGGTCTCTCAAAATTACATTAGCGATATACAGTTGTTTTGAGGTTATCCCGAAAATCTCGCAATGATGATACATCGCCATATTTGGCTCAAGAAAGTGTTCTGTTGGAAAGTGTGTTATAATCAATGAATTTAGCATGATTTATATTTCTTGGTATTTATATTTCTTATTTTGGTGTATTTACACGTTTTGAGGTCTTCTGGATTCGTTTATGATAGTGTTATGAGATGTGCGTGCGTGCGCGCGTGTGTGTGAGTGAGTGAGTGATTGAACACGATAGCTCATAAATGGTTCATTCGATTGAGCTCAAATTTGCTATATATGTTAAAGACCACCGTACTAAGACCGGTATTAAGTTTGGTATCTATGGGACTCAGTTTTTTTTTTTTTTTTTTTTTTACAGGGCTATTAAAAAGATTTCTTTTACATTATAGTCAATGGACGGAAATTTTTGAAAGTGCGCTAGCGTCTAAACAATGCATTCAATTGAGCACAAATTGGGTATGTATATTATAGGTCACTACATACTTCATAGATTTTGGTGAGTGTACAGTTGACGAGTGTCCTGTGTAGTATGTTTACAGGATTTCAAAAAGTAATTCTCATACAATACGGCTTATGTAAATAAATCATTTAAAATGAGTTAGAGTCTAAATGGTGCATTCGAAGAAGTTCAAATTGAGTATGTAATTATAGGTCACCGTCACACAACATGCATTGATTTTGATATGTATAGGATAGTTTTTTGGCAGAGCAGCAACTGAGTGTTCTTTTACATTATACCTATGGACAGAAATTCTTCAAAGTGAGCTAGTGTCTGTAGGGTGCATTTGATTGAGCACAAATTGAATATATGCATTATAGGTCACCGTTTCATGACCTGAAGACACTTTGATGTGTGTACAGCTAATAGTTTGTTCACGGGCTTGCAAAAAGTAATTCTCATATTACGGCCTGAGGAAGCGAATCATTTAATGTGATCTAGTGTCTAAATAGGCATGCGATTGACATGAAATTACGTACGTATATTATAAGTCACTGTCTTACATACTGCATAAATTTTAGCAAGTATACGCCATACAGTTTTTTACAGCGCTAGAAAAAAGCCTATACATTCAAACCATTTTAAGTGCACTAGATCCGATTGGGTTGAATTAAATATATTTAAACGCTTGGAAGATACCAAGTGTTCTGAAAGTCGAGTGGAGTCGCTCCTTTTTTTATTTTTTTTAATAATAATTTTAATTCAGAAAGTTTTAAAGGAGTGTATGATTTAGATTCAACAAAATATAACTCGCAAACGTTTTGTAAATAATTTTAACTATAATTTCTTAACGCTGACAAATTGAATGCTTTTCATCTTGACAGTTTCTGTAACATCTTTGTTTTCATTAAGAAAATTAAGCATGGCAACAAAAAATACAGATGTCCGTGGTTTCAATTTTATTTTTTAATTAATTTGTTTGGCTCTGTTTCTAAGGCAAATCCTCCTGTTTTTCCCGCACACATTTTTTCCCCGAACAAAATTGATATAAACTCATAAAGTTTAAATATGTTATTAGTTTGCTAAAATGAATTTTATTCCTGAATATTTACAGAAACTTTAAATCCTCGTTAGTGAATGTTTTCTAAAATTACTGAAATGATAAAGTTATCCAATACAGCCAGCCGTCAACTATTTGTCCTAAAAAGAAATTTCTACGATACAAGTGACTTTTATGATAGTCTGGTCTTTTTCAGAGCCATAAACAGTTTGAAATCACCGTAAATGATCCGAAAAATGAGATGACATCACCGCATTTTAGCCCCTTAACGCGCAGTGTTCCCGCTCCGGAAACACCAAACTCTGACGTTTTGACTATTACCAGTCACGACAAATAGATTTGATTTCTATAAAAATAGTTGCGGGTGACATAGCTCCACGAGAATCCTTTACTTTTTAGCACGTCATTTCCCGTAAAAAAAATTGTCACGATTATTTTTAACAGCACTGACATCTGCTGAAAAATGGAAGAACGCGAGAACAGCTGGATAGATTGCCGAATGCTGAAAAAAGGGCAGCCGTTGCCATCGCTCGACTTAACTACCAGCAAGATGGCGGACGATCGAAACGTTCATCGCGTGCCACAGATCTAGAGACCCTTTTTGACGCACCTGGCTGTGCGGCACAGACAGGTGCGTCAAAAAAGGTTCTCTAGATCTGTGGCACGCGATGAACGTTTCGATCGTCCACCATCTTGCTGGTAGCTAAGTCGGGCGATGGCAACGGCTGTCCTTTTTTCAGTATTGGGAAAGGGTTGCGCCTCAAAGGGTTAATGAAGACGTTCACTCGGCGTTATTTTGCAAATGAGTTCATTTCCTCCCCCCCCCCTCCCCAGACCGATAACGTAATTTTTTTAAATATTCCTGTCTCGGCTTTCCCTAGAAAAAGTGATAACACATAACCCAATGATTTTTACTCGAATTTTGATGTCTAATTGCTTAAGCTCCATCTGTATACCACCGAAACAGACGTTGAAGAAATCGGGGCCCTGGTCGCTGAGCCACTTAACGACGGCGTCTTAAAATGGGGCATCGGTTTGGAAATGCCGTCCTGCCAGGTGCTTCTTCAACGGCCCTTAATCCTTTGACGCGCAAACATTATTTCACAATGTCGGGAAAGGGCTGCCGTTGCCATCGCACGATTTAACAACCAGCAAAATGGCGGTCGATCGAATCGGCCAGTGCGTGACACAGAGCTAAAGAACATGTTGACACAGCCGACTATGTGGCGCCGCACAGCCAGATGCGTCAAAAATTATTCGCGTTACATCTGGAGAAAACCGACCTAAGTTCCTGACCGTTAAATTGACAGCCGCGCGACAGGCCCGAATTCGGAACCTTCACCCTTCAGCCGAGTTTGTTACTGGATTTTTACCATATACACACTCTTAGACAAAAAAAAGACGCACCACCACGCACCGAGAAGATGTAATGCAAATTGGACACTAATTGCTGTGCATGCAGGTTTCGATGGAAAATGCAAAATTTGAAAATTTGGCAGCCAATGAATGAACGTGTTTCGCTGCAGCGCGTCTTATCTGCGCAACTGGCAGGATATTTAAGAGGAGAATTTTCGATTCCAGGTCATAAATTTTTTGCTCATTTCATTCCTTGTACTCAGGTAGACAGTAACTATGCCACGCATACAGGTGCGCGAACGATATGCGCAGATGTCAGCATTTGAGAGAGGACATGTAGTTGGGCTCAAAGAAGCCGGGTGGTCTAATCGGCGAATCCCTCGACATTTGGGAAGGAGCGATGCCACTATCAGACGATGTTGGCAGGAATGGGTGAGCCATGGTGGAACACAGCGTCAAGAATTTCTTCTTGACAGTGGCGCAGAGAGGGAGGGGGAGCAGGGGAAAAATCCCCTGGGCCTCGGCTTGTGAAGGGGCCCCCGCTTTTGCTGTTTATATGATACTTAATGGTGTGTTGTCAATTTTGTAAAGTCGAAATTCAGATTATGTCCCCGGATGTTTCAAATTAATTTTTGAATGAAATTACAAAAAGCCATCTAGAGCATAAACCACCAACTTGGCAAAAACGAGGTGTTAGTGATTGGCTCTTCTTTTGCAAGAAAAGTAGACATTGGCGGTGTTATTCAACGGTTTACCATCACTAAATGTAGAAAAGATTTATTTAAATGGAAATCATTTATTTTTTTCTAGACACATTGTTAAATAGTGGAAGAAAGGGTATAGCCAGAGGAGAGACTATGAGCCCACCCAACCTATAAAATTTTGAATTTTCCTTAACAAAATGTTAAAGATAAAGACTTTCTATGAGAAATTTTGAAATTTCCATTTTTTTGGCCTTCTGAAATGTTTATTGATGTTTGTTGGATGTTTCTGATGTTTTTGATGTTTGATGTATGATTGTTGGATGTTTATTAAAGTATAATACTCTTTTAAATAAATAATTTTCATTCTATTAATTATTTTCCATTGTATTAATTTTCCATTTCTATTAATTTAAAGTTTCTTTAAATGATTAATAATTTTAATAAAGAATACATGATTGATCTAATACGACATCAAAAGGATTTCTGAATAGCAAAGGAACCCCAAAGATTTTATCCCCGGGGCCCCGAATTGACTCTCTGCGCCTCTGCTTCTTGACGCTGTGTTCCAACATCGAGCGGAGCACAGCCGAGCTAAGCCGACTCGAAAGCGGTCGGCTTAGAGAAACGACAGAACGTGAGGACCGAGCAATCGTCCAGAGCGGCACTCACAGCCGCAGATGCATCATTATCATCGATTTTACGCTCAACTAGTGCTTCAGTGACCGCAAAGACCATTCACAGGCGGCTCACAGAAAGGGGGCTGAGGTCAGGGCGGCCCTTGCGCAGACTACCATTGACCTCTGTACAACGACACGCCCGTTTGCAGTGGTGTCCGGCTCATTCAAACTGGAATGTCATTGACTGGAGTAGAGAATAGTCTTCAGTGATGAGTCCCGTTTTGAACTGAGCTCCGATAACCAGCGAAGACGCCCCGGACAGCGGTGGGATACCAACCTGACTGTCTTCTAAGAAACAGGCCGACAACCAGGAGTGATCGTCTGGGGTACCATTTCTTTTCATAGTAGGATCCCTTTGGTTGTCATCAGTGGCACCCTTACAGCACAGCGGTACGTCGACGAAGTTCTACGCCCCGTTGTCTTGCCCTTCATGTCACGCCATCCTAGGCTTGCATTTTAGCAAGATAATGCCCGTCCCCACACTGCCCGTGTTTCTACTGCTTGTGTTCGTGCTTGCCGAACGCTACCTTGGCCAGCAAGGTGGCCGGATCTCTCGCCAATTGAGCACGTTTGGAGCATTCTGGGCAGGGCCCTCCAACCAGCTCGGGATTTGGACGATCTAACGCGCCAGTTGGACAGAATTTGGCACGATATCCCTCAGGAGGACATCCGCCACCTCTATCAATCAATGCAAAACCGAATAATTGATTGCATAAGGGCCAGAGGTGGACAAACGCGTTATTGACTTTTTCATTTTGTGAAGCTCTATCACTGGAATAGATCATCCAATTTTTCTCAAATTGTAATCATCTGTTTTTCTGTACATGTAGATCACATCTACCAATATTCGTCCCATTCGGATAACTCCTTCTTGATGCGTCGTTTTTTTTTTTTTTTTTTTTTTTTTGTTGTCTAAAGTGTAGTACCTACATATTTAATAAATTTATTTATCTATTTTTTCTTATGAACTTAACTCCCCTTTTTTTTAATAACCTATTTACTTCTAAAGTATGCTGACATTCCGACCTCTAATATAATTCTGCCATCTGACAATTATTTTTAACAAAAAATCAGCCGAAATGATTAATCAAAATATTTTGTTTGTATAAAACCAATAATTAAAGTTTAATTAATTGTTTACAATTAATCAACTAAAATTATTGACTGCTTCAATTTAAATTCTGTTTTATTAGTTGCAAGTCGGCTTGGATATTTTCAATTTTCTTTCACCTAACGTTAAGGAGAAAACTTTTTAAGGCGTCTTGACCCCAAGGGGACAAGCCCCCTCCAATATCTTGACTTAAATGATCTTAATTTTTAATAAATGTAGGGCAAAATAGAACACATTTTTCTCCATCCCATCTACGCTCTACCAATAATCGTGTAGTAACAGTTTGGCCGACATTTACGTTTATGAAATAATCGAAAGTAACTTTTACTTTAAATATGTATTTCTTATCTTTCAGTGAGTCAGATATTAAACTACGCCATTTCAAAAATCACCATTAAAATTTTGCATTAAGAATACTTTTAGCAGATATATTTTGAATGAAAAAACGTCTAAATGAACTAGCCGCCAAAATCGAAGTGATTTCTTACGAACTGAAGGCCTAGAGAAAATCTTTTAGTACAATGGAACGTCTCAAGTAGCCCCAAAATCTGGACACCTCCCTAAGTTGGATACTTTTATGAAGAACGGTACGAGTCCGTGACATGGAAATATACCTCTGAAAGTGGGACTTTTTCGAGGTAACCGCAGGTGTGCAACTTGCATAGGTCTCACTGTATTACGAAATCGAAGAGCGTTTATACCAGCGTTTCTCAACCTGTGGGGCGCGACCACCAAGAGGGGCGCGAGAAAAACCAAAGAGCAAGTTGTGATGCACGTTTTTTAAAAAATCATCTTATTTATTCTCATTTTTACTCAAAAATATATCCATTGTCGCTTAAAATGTTCATTCAAACTTAACTGATAACATTGTTTTGTTGAAAATTCGACTAAGTGTTCATTGTTAAAGATTAAAAAACTGAATGTATGCAGAAAAATGTGAGAAGGGGTGCCACCGTAAGTTATCCTTTGTTGGAGGAGGCGCGACCTTAAAAGGCTGAGAACCGCTTGTTTATAAAATTTGCCCAGTTCTTAAAAGTTTAAAAGAGCCTTAGGATTCGCGGAAGGACCAGATAAGCAGATATCATGGGAGGTTCTCCGATCGGGAACATTTGCTCTGTGGGCTCCCCAAACGCTATTGTCCAGCTGTCGTAAAAAGTTTTGTGTGTTACCATCCTCAAAGTAGAGGGAAAATGTGCTTTGCGATGTGATCTCGGCCTTCAGCCATTTTCGGTTTTTTTCCTTAGTTGTTAGAACTGTTTTAGAGAAACTTTGAGATCTTTCCTTGGTCCCCTCTGCCCCCCCCACAAGCCAAAATATTGGGGGGACGTGTCCCCAGATCCTCATAGCTTGCGATGCCCATGGTAGAGAGGATATTTCAATATGTTCTATCAGTAGCACTGTAGCCAACGGCTGTGTAACCGAGGCCGTATGCGGGTGACATTGTCATGCAACAAGAGGAAACTTGTGACTGGGTGAACGATGAATTTCCTGCTGAGGAGGTTTTTCTTTAACCACTAAAACCGTATGCCACTTCATACTTCAATACCTGGCCAAGTATCCGTCAACGCCTCACTATTTCCTGTCTCAAATTTAAGAGATCTACCGGGCTATTATCTCCATCAAGTGGCATTTGATTGCTGATCATCGTTGCAAGGACATGACGGCAGCGATTCTTCCTTCTGTACCCAACATTGCTTCAGATCATTTGCGTGCGAGCACATAACATCAGCGCTTGGCTGCAGCAGGGGGCATTCAAAGACGATGGGTACAGAAGGAAGAATCGCTTCCTTTATGTCCTTGCAGCGATGGAAGAGAACAGGTTAAACGTTTCTTACGTTGCGCCAGTCACGCGCCACTGGGAGTAAGACAAACAGTCCCAAATTTTGAAAGAATATTACGAAGTAATTACTAGTAATTTTAAACTGGAAACGGTAGTGTACATTGTATGAGAATTCAACAATCAGGATGTTTTATTTTATTACAAATTTAATTTCTGATGTTTCAAAAATACACACATACAGGGTTAACAAAAAATAAGTTGCCAGGACTCTCAATTGGTGCTCTTTTTTTAAAATTCCTACCTTCATCAAAGTTTTATTTATATAGCCTAGTATTTTAATAGTTTGATAGATGAAACCTTAACATCTAAAAGAACATTTAACAACTGTTGAAGAAGCAGAACATTTTACTCTATTATTTATAGAGGTAGGAATTTTAAAAAACGAGGACCAATTGAGAGGCCTGAGTTGCTCACTTTAGAGAGCTCTGGAATGCGTTCTATTGTCCCCAAATGAGATAAAATTTAAAACTACAGGCAATTCAAATGATGCGTTTGACATTTATTAAATAAAATAAATTAGTACCAAAATTTGAAGATAAGTGACACTATAATACACGGGAGACAGCTAGCACACTCGCTATCATACACAGGGCCTCCGAGAGAAATTTTATAAGGCGGGACAGAAATGTTCCCGGGCCCCCACCCCTCCCCAACTTGTTTTTGCCTCAAGAAATATATTTTAAATTCTGCCCAATTTTACTTTAAAAGAAGTTATTAAAAATAAAAAAGTTAATATTGTGGTGTCTTTTTTATTCTTACCTAAATTATAATTTTAATAATAGTATTTACAATCTGTAATACTGTATTATAAAAAATATAAAAAAGAAGATTCCAAAATCTTCTTTTGCCTTACCAACCTCGCTGGCTAACATGTGTTGCAAATCACCATCATAAACAGTGTGTTATTTTTCTGTAAATGCATCCGTTCATATTTTGCTATAGTTTTACACACAGTTTCGAAAATCAATTTTTTTTTTTCTTTTAGTGATCTTTATATAGAATGCTAAAAGAAAAGAATGAGTAAGGAAATCTTCATATTTAGCGATTTTTTATTCATGCTTGAACGTTAAAAATATAAACGGTAGAATTAGCATATTTATTATTTAATTTTAATAATGGCTTTTCGTGCCTTTTTACTTGTAAAATTTCGTATAACATCATCAAAATCAATAGTTCTGGCAATGTCAGATTCGATGCTTAGTCTTGCTAAGTCTACATGTCGTTTTACAGACATGGTTGATCTTAAGAAATGAGTTATGAGTTTCAATTTGCTGAATGATCGTTCAGCAGAAGCTACCGTTGCTGGAATGGTTAAAAAGTGCCCTATGGGCAATGCAAACATTCGGAAATAGATCGTTCAGTTTATATTCTGTTTGTATGTTCAATAAATCCAGAGGCTTTAATTGATTTTTCTAGCTGCATGTGTGAGGGAGGGGACGCATTTTTGTATTTTGCACCACTTAGAAAAATAGCTAAGACCGGCACTGCTTGGGGCTGTGATTTTTTAAAGTAATTTTTTAAAAGTAAAGATGTAGAAAGGAAATTTGTAGTGCATTTTGAAAAAATCACGGGCCCCCTCTAGTTTGACGGGCCACGGCTGCCCCCCCCCCTCTTGCTGGGCCTGATCATACAGCAGCAGACTGTGCAACGACCACGGTAGTAACATTTTGAAGCTAGAAGACTGGATTTGCTTTCGTTATCTGCCTGAAAGAATGCCAAGTTGGCCAGTCGTTTCAAATTTCTGAAGCATCTCTCGTAAGACAAATGGAGACATTGGGCCTCTTCGTACCATCTTTACAACGGAATTCTTTTACAGCTGCAACAGAATTCTGGTCCAGGAGAACAATTTTACCAGTAGCGCTTTTCCTATTAAAAGATATATTTCTTTTTATAAAACGTAGGAATGACGTGCAGAATCGGCATTTATCGAAAGAATGATGTTAATAGATATGCTCTTTAAAACATTGGATGTTTCAGATTTTCAATTTATGCAAATGATTTGTTATAGTAATAGTGCCACCTATTGGATGAATTTTGGAACTATTTTTATTTAATAAATGGCAAGAGCATTATTTGAATTATCTGTTGTGCAAATTTTATCTTATTTGGACCAAATAGTCAATAAATATAAATCCCCTTACCTTCCCCGTGAAACTGCTGCAGTTTTATAAAAATGTATTAGAGCCAAATGGGGGGGGGGGGGGGATAGTTTCCTGAAAAATAATTTCATTTATTGAAAAAAATCAGTCACATGCTTGCTTTGCAATAGCTGTACTTTTTTCTTTGTGAATTTTTAGTTTATTTATTGAATTTAGTCCTTTCTTCTTACAGAAAAAACACTCAAAATACTGGTGCTAAAAGATAAAATAAATAAAAACTTTGTGTAAAAAAAACACACATAAAATGATGCTTATGGTACGGTCATTTCAACCGAAAAGTTTTTGTCTTCATCAGCAGACAGTGGAAACAGTTTCCCACTGTTAGTGAGACAAAGTGTAACGGCTGATGAAGCAAAAAAAAAAAAAAAAAAAATTGGTCGAAACGATCGTACCTTCCCATAAGTATCATTTTATGTGTTATTTTTACAGTTTTTACCTTTCTTATTGTTACTATACATTAAAAAAAAAAAAAAGGGAAATTTTGCAGTGTTCTTAATGAATAGCAATGATACTACGAGTGCAACATTTCTCAGTGTGTGAGAATTAAAGAATTCCATGCATACCATAGATTCAGCACAGTACCTCTGCTTATGCAAATTGCATTCTTTGGAGAACAGTTTCATTGCTAAAGAAAGTAAACCCAGATATTTTAAAATGAAAATACTGAAAGTCTGTCCATTAAAAAAAAGTGTACGATAAAGAAGAACTAAATACATTATATGCCAATCTCAAAGGCCTGAGGATTTATAAAATTTCCGTTAATGAGGAATGTCTGTTAGAAGAGTGTCCATAAGGGGGGGTTAAATTACGAAGGTGAAAAAGCGGGAGAAAAAAAAAAACACAAAGTGAGTTATATATTGTTGTGATTTGATTTAAATACCTTCTAAATAAACAAATTGCTACTTTTTTATTTATTTATTATTTCGCATTTATAACTTCTTTTTGGCAATGTTCTCTATAAGAATGTGTGAACTTCATCATCTGACTTCAGGTATTAATCTGCTTCATTCTAGGCCTTAGACCGTTAACTTGCAGGTATCCATAATTGCTAGTTATCAAAGCCCAGCTGATACTTTTGATAACTTTTTGTGAAAATTTGGCTGTTCCAGCAAATTCAAGTAAAAAACAGAAAACTCCCCTAGTCTTTGGGAGAACCTGATCAAATGGTACGCACAAGTAGATGGCCTGTAAAAAAAAAAAAAAAAAAAAAAAAAAAGACCTTATACCCCCAGGCATTTAAATATTCTATTACATCCTAGTTACATGGTATAAATAATCAGGTTGATTTTTTTCAGTTGCTATAATAGGCTACAGTCTACTACCTAAAAAGCTTTTTCTTTCTGACAAACTATGTGTTTTTTAATAAGAATAAAAGATGTAGATTGCTCAGTGGTAGTTAACTTCTGAAACAGAATTTGGCAGAGCATAGTAATGAATATATAGGTAAAGGCAAATCATTTACAGATAACCAATATCAGTTTTATTGCTATATTTTATTTAGATTCATCAAAACATTAACTGGGTACATATAACAATTAGAACATCAAAAATATGAACATAAATTTGATTTTTTTTATTGCAATGCTTAACATGAAGCAAGTAGTGTTGCAACAACAACATGATTTATTTCTATACAATAGGAACAACATACAACCACAATACAAACAAAACTGCATAATTTTCAAAAGGCAAAGGTTAAAAAAAAATTGCAAGTTATTACTTTCCCTTACTTCTACGTAATTTTGTGATTTTTAAATATTTGTTTTTAGGGTAATGAAAATTTGTAATATTTTGGTATAAGTGTGGATACCTTATTTGTAAAGAGATTAAATGTATTTTATAATCTACAAATATGAATCTGAACATAAACAAATTTACAAAGATTGTTTATCCTAAATATCAAAATGCTTCTATGGTATCTGACACTGAGCAACTCTACTTTTTTCAAACCTTATAAAGCAATCTACAATAGGATCAAGCAGTTCTTTTAGTTTAGTAGCATTGAAAGTAGATTTGATTTCAGTAAGCAAAAGATCATTTATATTTTTAAGTGGAAAATCTCCTTCAAAGTCCTTTTCTCTGCAGGATTGTAATACGGCTAGTAACAGAGCTTCACTTTGAAGACAGTTCATAGTTAGGTTAAAAGGGCTCATGCCACAAGAACTAAACTTTTTCTGAACTAAGTCTTTTAGAAGTAAGAAAATGCAAAAATGCTCTTGCTTCAGGTACTGTAATAAATGTATAAGTGAAGGTGGCTCTGCTATTAACATTGAATTGAGTGGCTCGTAGTTTATTTTGTAGATTGTTTTATTTGAGTAAAAGCCAATATTTGGAATTAATGATGAATGACACCATATTCCATTCAAAGGACTGTAACTGTTTACATCGAAAGACTGAATCAGCTGCTCTGTTTGTATGTTATGTATAAACAGAAATGCAGAGTTATCATAGAATGAAAAGAGGGCATTATGCATAATAAAGCAATCTTGCAAACCTTTGATATTTATGTTAAGATTGACTTTTTTACTAATTTCACCATTAGGGGCTATACATAAAAGCAGTTTATTATGTAAAAGGTAAGCAAAGTTCTTTGTTTTATTTAATAACTTACAAACTTTTACAGTTCCAGATTCACTCCATAGACCTAATGTTTTAGTGCACATTGATATGAAATCAAGGGGGCTGTCAGCAATGACGCCTCTAAATAACAATTTACCATCTATGTGAAACAGCCAGATATGGGATCGTGCGGATATAATCACATACAAATTGATGGAATTTGGAAGATGAGGTATGACGCAGATATTGTCTCGAATCTCTAAAAGTTCAAACTCCGAGCAGTTCTTTAGAAGCTTTTGGGGAATACCAACTGCACTCTGGGTAATTTCTCTGGCACCATTTAGTGAAATTTCTCGCTTATTCAGATTGAAACTCATTTCAGAGCTGCTGGTTTTTTCAGACCAAAATATTGTATTTTGATGTTGAGATATTAACACATGCGTAACGGCATTATGGTGATGATTATTGTTGCTATTTGGGGACACAATATTTACATTAAAGTAACCAATTCTGGCCCACTCAAACAACAGTATCCTATATTCAAATATTTGAACATCTCCATTAGTTAAAACAATATACATGCGGGTAGATGTACTTTCCGTATCAAAGAAAATATCCAGAACGTCTGAAACCGCAGAAAGTAATTCATCTGATTCAGTTTCGCTGGGGGAAGTACTAAAATCATAAGGCCTTGCATCACAAGTATGAATCTTGTTATTGGAAGTGGTAAAAATAACATGCCCAGGAGTTAACCACAAACGGGAACCATCTTGAGGATTGAAATTTTCATCAAAGCGCTTGATTATAATATCATTAAAAATGCCAGATGATTTGAAACATTCGTCGATCTTAAACATTTTGCACAATCCGAAACATCAACCCAGAAAACAAAATTCCCATATCACATGAACATAAACAAACAGTTTCGATTTCGAAATCGAACACACCATTATCGAACTTGAAAAAAATCGATTTCTTTATGAAGTACTGTTGAAAAAAGGAATAATTTATAACAAAAAGCATGTATAATTACTGATACTTTTTAAAAAGCATTTTATTGATTTAATCTAGTTGCCATTCTCCACAGAATACTAATCCTGCGTTTAAAAAAAAAGAATTTTTATGCTTAGTTTGGCAACGACATTACTGTTTGCCTGTTGGTGGTTTCGGATTTAAAATAATGAATCATAGATTAATATATTAAACATATGTGTTGTAAATAATGTCAGAGAAAATTAAGCTTCCGAGTAGTTCATCTCCAATAAAAAAGAAATTTTCTGGTAGTTCTTTAGTTTCAGCTTCTCCCGGCAAAGGCAGCAAGTATAAGAATCTGTTGGTAATGAAGTATTTTCATTGTCTTTTACAAATAACGACGTATAGTTCCAAATGCATTCTTAAAATTTACTAACGAATACATTTTGTATAAGTGTACATTTCCGAATTCATATTCTGTTCTTGTGTTTTTTATTACTGCATATTGAAAAGATTAATTTATGTATAGATGTGAATGTATAAAGAAAATTAGTGGACAGTAAGTTCAAATTTTTGAGCCTCTAAAAAGTGTTCGAATTTATCCTAGAAAACGCTTAAAATATTTCATATGAATGAAATTCTTTGAAAAAAGTTCAGCGAAGAAAGTTCTACGCATTTTTTTTTTCCCCGCAGAAAAAATATCAGAAACAAAAGTTTTTTGTGCAAGAATATTGCTGTAAATTCACTGAAAATTTATTTTATAAATTAAGCATGACTAAATTTGCACGCTTTTACACAAATTGCAGTTATTTTTATAAAATTAAGAGATATATGTAAATTTAATTACAGTTTAACTTCGATATCTCGAACATCGAAATTCTTGATATCTCAATAAATGTGTTTTCCCTTACAAATTGAATCCCACCCCACCAGTGGCATAGCGCTAGCGCTTTGAACTGGGAGACGGAAGGTGCCTGGTTCGACACTAGGTCGCGTCCGCCGACCTAACCGTTCGGAGTTTTCCGTGGTTTCTTTCCGAAACTTTGCATAAATACGGGTTAGGACCTCTTAGAAAGTCCTCCACGGAGGGCAAACCCACCGCCGGCCTAGATCCACAGCATAGATAATTGGCCGTAATCTACATTTCCATTTACAAACTGATTCCCTTTAATTTCAACTCGTTATCTCAAAAAGTCTAGTGTTTCTGGCCATGTTTTACTGTAAAAATATTAATCGAATTGTTAATTTATGTAATATTAATATTTTAAATCACTATAAAGTGAGAAATATGCAACTGAAATGTTTATAGGTAGAACCACTTTACAACAAAAATTTTCTTTTGAGAAAAATGATTTTGAAGGCGCGCAGTAAAGTGGCATACCGAAACTTTATCGCTTGTTTCTACAGCTTTAAAATGATTCTACTTCAATAATAATTCATGTGGTGATAGTACTTATTGAAAGCTAAAAGATGGCACCGTATCTCAATTTCGAAAAGAATTGTTGTGAAGTGTACCCCTGGGAGCTTCAGTTAATAATAATAATAATAATAAATTATAAAAATCTCCGAAAGAGAACGTAAATATATGCGCTATTAAATTTTTTTATAAAGTCAAGCACTCATGAAGAAAATTAGCCACTTTCTTTTAAAATCTAAAATAAAATAAAATAAAAAATATCGTCAGAAAAATATAATCGGACAGCTTATAATTTGCTACGACACACAAAAAAAATAATTATTTTTAGCGAAACTAACCTTGATAAAAATATACTTTTTGTAATACTCCAAGATAGTTTTTAACGAGGTTTCCACAAACGTGATGAATAATTTTATAAAGCAAGCTCATTTACTAATAATTCATAGTGAAAGTGTCACTTTTAAAATTTCAACATTAACGAAAAAGAGTTTAATTAATAAGGCGAATAACAAACATAATATTAATCTGTTTAAAAGTTTTAGAGTTGAATTCTGATACATATAATTCTGTAACTCAAAAATCAGTTTAGAACACATACTATTAGTTTATTTTAATAGTTTATATTAATGCTGGTGCCATCCATGGATTCAATAGCGATTTGTATAAAGATTCAAAATAAGGGAAGTTGCGGTGGCTTACGATACGCCACTGTATATAACATACAAATCTACACGCAAATATAAAACTTTTATTGTATTTATTTTATTTACTTATTTTACAGGATAAAAGGGAAAATTTCGGAAGACGATATAGACGCTGTATACCATAATTTTTATTTACTTTGCAGTAAAATAACTGAATTAAAATTCACAAAAGTTAGTTATTTTTTCCACAACGATATAAAAATTAAATTGTCAGTCAAGATTAATCAGTTTCCTTTAACTTATATTCCGTTTTTAGATCTATCCACAGCCATCTTCATACTGGACTGGAGAGGGCTTTGGTCTATCAGAGGAGCTGGTTATTATTATTATTTAATTTTTAAAATTAACTTTTCTTTTTTTACCCCAAGCAAAATGTAATAAATTCTAATTCCCTTGCAGCTGTTAATCTTCTTGGTGTGCATAGCTATGAACTCTTAGCTAAAGAGGGCCGGTTAATACAGTTAGATTTCTCTATATAGTGCAAATTCTCACTCGTTGTATATGTATAAAGTATGTTACCAAATAAACAAACTATGTATTTGACTAATTCTTAAATTACAAAAAATAAAATGAAACAAATCTTACTGCTAAATTTTTATAAAATAAAGATTAAATGTACATATTGTGTCGATGAATCATTTATAAATAAAAATATATTTAGAATTAATTCAAAATGCCATCTAGAACAGAAAAGACCTATTTTCGTAATAACGGCGCGTTAAACATAGTTTTATTTTAAAACAAAATCGCAATAATGTCGGTGTAGTATTCAAAGTTAGCTGATCATTTAATTAGAAAAAATAAAACAACAACTTAAATCTGGTAAGGAAAAATATCCATGACTTTCCGTCCTATAAAGTCTCGCATGCGAAACATCACTGTTTAGATAGTAACATTTTTTTAGAACATTTAGATAGTAACATGATTTGTGTATAAATCGAGCATTTAAAGCTCGCATGCATCATCACTGGAATCGTGGAAGTCGGCAGAAAATCATACGTTTACGAAAGGAGGCCGATCCGTAAAGCAACTTATACGAAGTTTGCAAGTGGATTTTGACTCCTGGAATAAAATTCCGAATGGTATGGTAGAGAGAGCCTTTCAAAAAGCCGAAATTATCGATTTTTCACAAAATAGCGCTAATGGGATTCCTGCAATTTCTAGTGTGTCTTCGATGATGAAAGCGGTTCAGATGTTGATGAGCTTTTTGCATCTGAACACTTAAAAATGTTCCAGAGTGACACTGAGAACGAGGATTTTGACGGATTTTCTGAAATAGAAAACAGTCTGTAGTATATATATATATGCATATGTATATTCTAAAAATAGATAAATAAATTGTACTAATAATGACGTATCGACAAACATCACAAATTTATATATTACGTGGTAAGTTATTATAATTATAATTGTTTAGTTTTATGTGTACTACTTTATAGTATTACCTAAAATAACACATCTAAACTTCATAAGCTTGATTCTATAATACTTAAAAAAATCGGCATATTGTGTTCGATTTAAACTATTCTATAAATAGAAATAATTATCTATTTCGCGTTATACATCGGAGATACAGAAATACGTACTATTTTTTTTATTCGGAAGAAGTTAAAAGTTAAATTATCTAATTAACCACTTAGTTGTAAAAATATCTTTTTACTTTCTCAACAGTTATAAGAGTTCAAGTAAGGATTACTGTGATAAAATAATTTTAAAGACATAGAATACTTTGCATAACACACTAACTTATAAATAAATAAAATACGACCAGTTTAAAATATTTCTAATTAAAATGAAAATTTTTAGTTAAAGCGTTTAAATATTCATAGGTTTATACATATTTTGAATGCCAGAGATGATTAACTGTAAAATAATTTTATAAATATTTTGTCATGTCAAATTATTACACAATTAAATATACATTTTAAAAAGTTTCCGTAGTAAACAAAATCCGAAATTTCTTATCGCCCGAGTCGTAAATCTCTTTTAAAAATATCAATTAAGACTTATAAATTTTGTAGCTCTATGAATAAAAGTAATACAATGGGAAATTTTATTTTACATTTACGACACAAAAGCTTTTGACTCGTGAATTAAATTACTGTTAATTTACATACAATTACATTAAATCTGTGTTTAATTTAAATTTGCATTAATGCAGTTTGAAAGTTTATAAAGACATACGTTTCGTCCTCACTCCAATTACTAAATCGTATTTGATAAATATACCAAAAAAATCGAAATTGAAACGAAAGAATATATTTTTAAATGTATATCCTGTCCTGTAATTTAGCGGGAATGACATATAATGGGGTGAACAACATGTTACTTATCAATGGTTTAAAAGCAAGAGCACATTTAAAATTACTCATAGTGTTTAAAAGACCAATTAGGAGAAAATTTAGATTAATTCATAGAGTACTCAGACAGTTAATATAATTTAAAATACAATAATGTCGTACAACATTTCATAGAATCAGAATGTGTGGTCTAAAAGTCCAACTTCTACTCCAGCTTCAACTCAAAAAGTTATGACTCTGGGTCCGCAGCTATGATTAAAAGTGCACTCCAAACCATTACGAGCATCCATGTCTAATGACATTTAATGATATATATGTATCATTAAAATGCTGTTAATAAATAAAGTAGTATTTTAAAATTTCTGAGACAGAGCAAGTGACTCAGTTTTTGAAATGTGTGCCTTATTTTAAAATTATTTTTATTTTTAAATAACGCAGAATGTGGTCATTCAAAATTTGTGCTCAAACTAGTTTCAAATCTTTTTTATTAGGGGGGGGGTGAGGGGCAAGTGTGGTTTTAGGGCGAGGGCACAGGGGGCGCGAATTCCCCCGAGAGGAAAATATTTACACTAGTAAAAATACGCTTCAAATAAAATTGCATGTTCATGCAATTCTGAATTGGTATTCAAGCTT
Source organism: Cheiracanthium punctorium (assembly GCA_038373885.1). Lineage (NCBI taxonomy): Eukaryota > Metazoa > Arthropoda > Arachnida > Araneae > Cheiracanthiidae > Cheiracanthium > Cheiracanthium punctorium. The sequence goes on along the minus strand of JAWZYV010001729.1, from coordinate 41,681 downwards.
TGCACCCTTCCTGAAAAATATTTCTGGATCCGCCCTTGGGCATAGTATATTTGTACAAATACATAACAAAAAGCAAGTGCTTAGAAGATATAATTCAATGCTTTAGAGAAATAAACTGACCATATTTTAATAATAACATATATTAATTAAAGCTTTTAAACACATTTAAAATATATATATGAATGTAATTTACATATAACTTACTTGAAGTTTGTGGATCTGATGAACTTGAAGGGTTTTCTTTCTCTAATTCCGTAGATAAACATACATTCGAAGAGCAAGAAGAAATATCCCAAGGATTCTTTCTCTTAATTCCATTTGGTAATTGAACAGGCCCCAGTCGATTTTGTTTATGAAGATCTGAATGCTTAGTTATCCTATGTTTTTTTTTTTTTTTTTTTTTTTACATAATCATTATCAAAAATATCACGACATAAAGCACACTGTACTTTATATCTTGTGCTTTTGGCACCACCGATGTTTTTTTTAGGAAACATAAAGCCAAAAGTGAAATTAAACATCAGAAAAATAACTATCGATTTATATAAATTTGTGTGCTTTCAGAGTGAAACAGTTTAATATCTAATGTAATTAAGTTATACGCATACGTGTATAACTAGCACATTGTGAACAAGTTCTTGCAATCAGGAAGTGTTCTAGGGTTTCAGGAGTACTTCTCTTCCCAGAATACCTTGTCATTGTGTTTGCATACACAGAAACAGATCTTCAGTGTGATTGTTAAAGAATAATTTTATTCTTTGTCTTAAAATGATTTGCTTTTTTATTTTATCTTATAGTTTTTTGTATCAAGAACAAGTAATTATTTACTAATTTACAGGCGGCTGTTCTAACTCCATCTCAAACCAAAAAGTGGCTGAAAAGGAAGAAGTCTAGTAAATCAGAAGGATCTTCCAAAGACAATAGACCCAATGAAGTAATTTATAAAGGTTCTCAAGTATCGGATGACTTTAGTGAACCAGGGTTAGTATTGAATATTAAGGATCTTATTGATTATAGTGTCAACCCATTATAGAACAACAAACAGCTATTGTATATCGTAAAATTATTGGGTACTTGTGTGTTATAGTGCCCACTACGATTCAACTGCCAAGCAACCAAGACATATCTCAAGATAATGGTGGTGAAATCTCAAAATTTCAGAAATATGTCCTTATAAAAATCGTAAAATGTCATAGCATCTATTAAAAATATTTTTATGAAACTTTTAAGTGTTGTTTTTATTATTTATTTCCACATTCATGCTTAACAATCTTAGCAAAATCATAATTGCAATCTTTGCTTAGTCTTAGTATGTGTGCTTGATTAGAACGCACAAGTACCAATTATTGTTTTTAAATATAAAATAAAATTTATTATTGAAATTTCTTAAAGTTTATTTAAGTATTGTATGCTAAGTCTGTTTGTATTTATTTCATAACTGTTTCAATTATAACCTTTTAAGATGGAGCTTGTACTAATGTGCAGCTTAGAAATTTATATTTTTCTTAGTACTTTTTGTTTAATGAAATATAACAAATTAGTTGCCAAGGTGGTCAGCTTCGCCGCCCATACCTTACTGTTCTTTATACTCAGTGCAGCATTGACTAAATTTCTGGACTCATTTCAACTACTGATGCAATGGATATCAATTTGGCTGGATACCAAATATTCGGCAAAACTTTCAACCGGATATTTGGCTATCCAGCAGCAGTATGTTTTCTTCTTTTTCTGTTTTATTTTCACTAGTTTTCTTAGATCATTCAGCTTTGCTTGCTTCTTTAAATTTCCTCATCAGTTTTAAATCATTTAATTCAAAAATCTTTTTGGGGATTGTTTCCATGGAATGAGTACCAGTTTTACTTCAATTAAAGCTGATACAAGTAACAATGTCATTCAATATAACAATTTTCGTTACTTATGTATTATCCTGCCAAACAATTTTTCCGTCAAATGAGTTGCCAATTGTGTTCAAAACCATTAATAATTTCATATGCTCGGCATTTCTCTTGGCAAAAAAATCGCCTGTCTTGGCAGACCAGGATAATACGCAAGTACCCAATTTTCCTTACTTTAGCAAAATTGGGGGGGGGGGGAGACATTTTCTCACCAGCCAGCAGTACTACAGCCAGTACACTATTCTCATAAGCAGGATCAATTTATGGGAGAAAATCTTTAAAAAAGATAGTACTTTATTCTCTCTCTCTTCCCCCTCCCTCACATCCTATATATGATAAAAATACATTCAAAAAAGTATTGAAAACAGAATATTTTCACAAAACTTTTTCTCATTTTCTTATTGCAGTTTTTAGAATTTATTCATTTGTTATGTTATTTCTCAGTATACAATTTTAGGCTGGATGCATAGTCATAAAAGAGAAAACTATCTGCGCACATAATCCAGAACTATCTGCAAACTCATAATAGTTCATGATAACTAAATACATAGTGCATATATGAACACGTGTATATGCATATGCGCACCCATCTGTGCAACTTGCTTGGGCTATAGTGACTTAAATAAGATATTTCTTTTACGCAACTATCCATTTAAAAAACTTGGAATTACCAGAAAACTATCTGCAAGACCTTTGAATGTATCCACGCCCGGCGTGCGTGTGTGTGTCTACATTATCTGACTATGGCTGGATGTACTGCCAGATATTTGTAATATCGGGCTACTGCCAATTATCTGGCATATTGGACGGATAGGCCAGACAATGTATGTTTGCTGGATATCCATTTCATCCCTAATTTCAATGAAAATCATGTTTCTTTGTTTTAACAGTACAGTAAAACCTCATTATAATGATATTTGATATAACGATAAATCTTTCTATAACAATAAAGTTTTGCAGTCCCGCAGATTTTCTGTACAATATAATCTCGCCTCGATATAACGATACATCCTTCTAGAACGATAATTTTGCTGGGTTCCTCAAGTATTGTTGTGTTGAAGTTTTGCTGTATTTGTCATTAAATTTATTTAGGTTAGGGTTGCTATACATTTTGGGTGTCATAAAAAAACGTTGATGAAACAACAAATGAATAAAATGTGCTGTAGTCCAATGCATGTTGACATATTTTAGATGGGCGATTGATGCACCGAGTATTGTAATTTCAATATTTTAAAGCTGTAAAAAAGTGCAAAGGATCTTGCATTTTTGTGTGTCCATTATTGTTATTTTGTAATCTAGCTACTGCGTGACATATGCTTGGTCCATTTGACATCATTGAACTGTTAATTTGGATTTTCGCACGTGTTATTGTTATTGCACTAATGTTTACATCTAGCTCTTGCTGTTCGCCACAATCGAAATATTGTCGATTTTGGTACCGCATACATTAGCATGTCATATAAGTATGCCCATAAAATGTCAAAAGTCGCCAATGTATGTAATTATTGCTGATCGATCATTGAGTTTGGCACCAAAACTGAACCCAACTTAGTGATATCGTCTATATTTGGCCAGAAATTGTCAAACCCTGCTGTCTCTTTTTATGGAAATATTAATTAGTGTCTATAAAGATATCTATATTAATGACAAATTAAGGTGAAGTGTATTGGTAGAATATGCATGGTGAAGAGAGATCGTAAAACAATTTTAATAGGCATTTTTAACATAGATTTATTTCAATTCCCAATGGAACAATATGGACAATAAAGAAAAATATGGCACACTCACAAATTATAATGCGCATTCCACAGTTTTAGTGGGCAATTTCAGCAAGGATTTCAATTCCGAAGCAGTGTTTTATGGAACAAGAAAGACAAATACGGCACACTATACCCTTTCTCGCATAATGGAATAGGGGAGACAAATAGAGACGATGAATAACTTATAGCACTTTTAATATATAGCATAGTGTATATTTATAATATAAAAGTATTTCAGATTTTCTTCTTCTTTTTTTTTTTTTTTAATGCTTTTTTGACAGTTACTCAAGTATTCAAGAACTTCAGTTACCGCAGACCCACCTAGGAGCAGATATAGATTCAAGCTCAGTGCCCAGTTCAAAGTTCTTCAAAGATGTTCATGATTCATCTGACCAGCTTTTAAAATATACAGGCCTGAGTTCTGTAAATACTAATGAAGAGCCCTTATATTCCACTGTTAATAAAGAGGTATTGTTCATGTTTTCTTTCATAACTTTTATATCATCCCAAATATTAGGTTGCATTTTCTCCCATTCAGGGTATGCCTATCAGTAGTTTTGCTTAAATACATTTTTATAAGTATCTATACACTCTGTTCAAAAGTTTAACTAATTGCAGATTCTTTTACATATGAAAATCTTACTTTATAACTACCATTCTATTTTAATAAATTGTGGATATGATTCTTTCTGTCTCTTTATTCATTCATTTTTTACCAAATAACCCTTAAAATTTACCAAAAATTTAAAAACATCTGTTAAAGAAAAATGTCTTAATACAGAATAATTTGACTAATTTTTCGAATTTGTGTAATATTTATTTCATCTAAACTCTTCCATACTGTATAATTAATAAAACTGAGCAACTTGTCTTTCATAAGTATTAATTTACATGCCATAGTGGTCCCAAAATTAGGATGCTTGTATTTTATTTGCCTGTTCCATAACTGATAACTTCAGTAACACATTTCTCTTCTAGTATTGTTTTGCACTTTCTTAGTATGTATTTTATGTATATTGCATTCCATTCTTAAATTTATAAATATCTTATTTACAAAATAAAATGTATTTATTTTTTAACTTAAAATGCATTGAATGTATTTATTTATTTTTGTTTCAGCGAAAAACCAAAAATATTCATGCTGATGTCGCAAATAAAGATGATGAATATTCTAATGAAAAAGTTGATTTAAGGGTTTGTATTTGTTACTGCTATATATAACTCAATTTTCTTTAATTCATGTTGATTTACATACTAAAATATAGTATTTTATCATCAAAATTAATTGCTGTGATCGAAGTTGTCTTAATATGTATAATGTCACAGACCCATGAAATACAAAAATGTCAGGAATTTTTGTCCATTGTCAGTTAATAAACAAATTTGAAAAGAACGGTTGTCATTAAGATTGTTTATTGTTTGCTGCAATCTGATGAATGAGAAATTTGCAGTCAAGATTCTTCTCCTTTCATATGCCAAGTACTCAGTTTGATCATTGATTTTTTAATGAATCAAACTTCCCTCTGATAACTTGTCTGATAACTTCTCTGTCTAACTAACTCTGATAACTCTGTGTAAAATTAGAATTTTCTGAGTCTGAGTCAGTTTTGGTAAATTTAAAGTTAACACTACATTTTGAAGCTAATAGTATATGAAATTTCTCAGTTTATTAATGTAGTGTATATAGATGCTTGGCCCAGGCTTGAATGGGTGTTAATCAAAGGCATTGGCAGCATATGGCCAGGGCGGGCACTTGACCTTCCACTGGATTTTTGTATGACATTTTTTCCCCCTATTTTTTGTTTTTTTCAACATGGTAACCATATTTTGAACTAGCGTTTACCCCTCTTTTGAGAATAATTTTCCGATATCCATGGTGTTAATAGTGTTAAAGTAAAACTTCAGCAGCTGATGTGTACTAGTGTAATCAACTAATCTCGTTCTTTGTGCAGGAATGAGGCTTATGTGCACAACAACTTCTAATACAAAAAAGTTTGTGTCTACAGTTTCTTTATTTTTTTCAACATTTTTATGTAACTATGAAATTTAAAAAACATTTGTCTGCAAATATGTAGGGTTATATGGGGAATTATGGGTCAAAAAACAACATCTTAATAATTTCTAAAGTATGAAAGGTAAAATGATTTAATTTGGTATGAAGTAAGCTTAAAGAATTCAGAAATTATTCAAAGAATCTCTTTACATGAAATTAAATTATTATTAATTTTATTTAAATTAATGAGTGACCCGGAATAACCCATAATTTGTGCAATTATGGGTCATATATGGGGTAAATATGGGTCATAAATCACCATTTTGCCCCCATTTCTGAAACAAAAATTGGGGACATTTTATAAATTCAATGCTCTTCTCAAAATAGCTTCTATTTACTCAACTAGAGCATTACTAACATTCATAAAATGAAGGAAACATTATTGATTTGTTTTTAAATTGGGAAGAAATAACTGTTTAAATTAAAATTTTGTCCCCAGTTGTTGTTTTACATTTTAGGAACAAACTGAAAAAAGTTCTGAAATTGGAGACTGTTTGGTCACTTTATAGGCAGCAAAATATTTCTGCTCTTCACATACAGTATGAATTCCTTGTAGTACCTTCTTAGATTCTTCTAAGGAGGAATTTTTTTTGCAACTTTTTTATTGCACCTTCTTCAATCTTATTTTCATTGTCATTACACAGTTCTTTACCACTAATATTGCTGTAAAGTATACAGTTATAGTAAGTACTAATATTATTTATACAAAAATAAATAAAAAATACACCTAAAATATCAAAAAATATCATTGACCAAGAATTACCCTCAGTAAATTAGAGGATAAATTAGCATATTTTAAAATTGATTTTAAAAATAATGTAGAAAAAATATATTTGTACTTATGAAAAGCTTAGACCATCTGCTGCAAGTAAAAAAAAAAAAAAAAAACAGCACCAACAGAATTGTTTTTTCAAAAATGTTTCACTGACATTCAATCTTGAAAATCATGATTTTCAGACACAATCTCTCCCCACCCCAAGATGTTTTTATAGTAGTGTAAATAGTCTTTTTTTTTCCCCTCTCTCTTATATGCTCATAGTTACATTGTTTTTGAACTTGATGTGAGAAAATAGAATGTATAAGGATGGCATGGCATAATTTAGCTGTTTTGTTAAAAAAAAAAAATTAAAAAAGGAATAATGCTATTATAAAGTTAGTGATCCTTATTTACTCCGGAAACTGGGTGACCCATAATTACCCCCATATGACCCTAAATTTTTTCAGACATGATATCACAGGCAATTCCAAAAATTGTTGAATACATGTGGAAATAATTTATTTTTAGTTTTAAAATAAGCCACTTATTTCTCCTTTCTCATGTAAAATGCACCTTAACTGGCTCAAGAAAATTCCAAAATTGTTTTACTGCTAGAAGAGGGAGAAATAAACACTTTTTGCAGTACAAAATGAAGAAGAAAGTTAAAAATTATAAAGTGTGTTTGCCATAAAAAATTCTACAGAATGGAAATATTTTTTATATAATGCCCAAAATACTCAGTCCATAAGATAATCAAGTTTTTAAAGCTAGTATTTTTTTAAGGCTTTTGTACTTGCATTGCAAAATTAATCTAAATCCTGATTTTCTGGTAATGTAAAAAATATGAGTAAAATTTGGATATAATGCTCAAACAAAAAATTTTTTAATCCGTTCTCTGGATTTATGATGATAAATTAAATATAGTGTTTTTTTTTTTTTTTTTTTGGAGAGAGGGGTGGGGGGTGAAAATTCAGCTTGCAGAAACATAAAATGTGCAAAAATAGAACAAGTAACTAAAAAAAATTAGCTTATTTTTTCCTTTAACAGAAATAGCTCTCTTGCCCTATTTGCTCAAAAGGGAATTTTTCCACAAATCTTCATTACATTGCTATATGTGAGACCAAAATGGGGAGAAAAACCATGCGAAACATTTGTATTTTAAATGTCATAAAATTTTGAAAAATCATGCTCTATTTTTTTTTTTCCTTTACTCCTTTTTTTATTCTTTATTCCTGTAATCATAGTTAACTATAAGTCTTAAACTTTTAAAATCTATTATCACAAGTTTTAAAAAATGTTTATAAAATTAGTGCTAATAAATGCATTGTATCTAAAATTTTATAAATTACATTTGTTTGTTTACTTTTTACTCTTAGAATCCATCATGTAGTAAAAGGAATGCTGATGATTCGGAATCTATAAACAAAAAGCTAGTGGAAGAACAAAAAGTAATTCTGAAAATTTTATTATACTTGAAATGATTTATTAATTGATGTAGTTACATTGTTATATTTTAATTGTTACATCTAAAAAGCTTTTATAATGTACTCTTGTTAGGAAAATGAAAACTCTGGTATCTATAGAACCTTGTTTAACATTTGAAATAGAAATATCAGATTTTAGCTGTATTCATTTTTTCCACTTAAAATAATTAGGAAGAAATAAAGCTGTTAGTTGAAAGAATGAAAGAGCTTACAAAAGAAAACAGAGAACTTCATAAAAATATAGAAACTATCATCAGAGAAGATAAGTGGTAAGTAATAATTTAAAAATTAGTTTTAAAAATACTCTGTTGTTTCACTGATTCAAAATATTAGAAGTACTTAGTTAAAGACTTCCATTAAAACTATAAACTATCAGATTAGGTTTTTTTTTTTCACTCTTGGAAACATTTAATATAGTTCATTTTTTAACAGATATTCATGCTATTTATTAATTTCAATTAGAAACGCATTTTGAAAATATATAATTCAAACACTTGAATTTCTTGTTGGAGTCACAGATAAACTTTAGTGATTCAAAACTGCTTAGAAAAAATTTATCTTCACCAGAAACACTATGCTGATGTGATTTCAGCTGCCTTGTAGTTTATACAATCTGCATCATATTATGTAATACATAAGCTACACCAAAATAGTACAAAAATTAAAAACAAACCATTAAAATTATTGCAAGTTGCAGTCTATCTACACAAAAAAAAAAAAAATTATGGTAAATAATACACATGTATTAGTTTGTTTGTAGCTTGCTACGGTATCGAGTTTGCAGTTTGAGAATCTTTTGTGTAATAATTTATTAATGTTTAAGTGTATTTTAAAATGTTTTAAGTTATCAATTGAGTATGTTTAATACGTGTAGCAATAAAAATACTCTGGTATTTTTATGTTAATATAAAATTAAAAAATAAAAACCTTTTTCCATGAAAAAAAGCCTTGAAAGAAATATTTCACTTTAGAAAGTATACAGCTGTAGTACATTATGATTTGTATATAATGTGCAGGTATGCAAACAAACAAGGTAAAAGTAGGGAAATAACTTAAAGAATCCAACCCTAATATTGTAAAAAAGCTGTTCTTCAGGTTTTGTCTATTTATCTGTAGGAAAGAAGATTCTCTGCATGCAGAATTAAAACTAAAAATCACTCAGTTAGAAGCGGAAACTCATAAAGAAGGTATGTAAATTGCTGTAATGTCCTGATCATCGTAATGTATGATTTATATTTCTATTCCAAGCATCAACATATGTATTACAAATTTCCTGTTTGTGCATTGCCCTGTGGATAGATAAGCACAGGCTGGTATTTGTCATGTGTGTCATTAATTTACATGGCACCAAAATGTTGTGTATGTAATTAATTTTTTTAACCGGCTAGCTGTTTAATACTAAATATAAAATTTGATTGAAATTAATTTCTTTTCTTTTTTTTTTCTGTTTCACTCAGTTTTTGCTTTTTACAAATTCATCCTAAGAACCAGTATATGTTGACATTATACAGGGTATCCCTGAATTCATGACCAAACCTTAAGGATACATTACTATAAAGATTTATTCTTGTGAGCTGTAATTTTTGTGAGAATGAAGGTATCCGTGACTTTGCGAGCAGAAAATTCTGTGAATTTTATATGAATAGAACCGAAAGTTGAAAAATCTCTAAATTACCTAAATATAGAGCCCCTTTTGCATAAAGCATTTTAATGAACTTCCTTTTGTCCAAAATGTTTGCCTCCTCACCCTTCTCCATTTTGAATGGCTTCAAAGAAGCTAGTATAAAAACTGTAATGAATTTAGTTGCATTCTATTAGTTTTATTATTGTTTTATATTCAAGAAATAGTTGTAAGAAAGAAAGCTAACAAGAAGAGAGTGTGACCTTGGAATCACCAATTTTAATGAAATTTGGTGCAAATGTAGCTCTCATAACATGCAATCATTGATACAAATTTTAGGACACACTATACAGGCATTATCAAGGAAACATGCTCCAAACATTCAAAAATCAGAATATGCAACTAAGTACATTTTTAATGCTAAACAAACAGAATAAGCGTAGTACCGTGCATTAACGCATCAATCTGCAGAACACATGCTTGCAGGTTTGAGACCAACTACTGCCAGAATTATATTTATCTTTCTTTTGTTCATTTTAATGGCCAATTTAGTTAAGTAATAAAATAAAATTAATTTTAACATCACAGCTTGCTTTACTGAAACAATTTCAAATAGTTTATTAATATTATTGGTATAGTTTTATTTCTTTTCGCTGTGTGCTATTTCAAAATAGCATAGCAATTTTGTCAGGAAAAAGAACCTAAAAGTTCTCACTCTATCTCCATTTCGCATGCTTTCCATAAGTATGTTTATGTTTTGCACACTGTATTGCCGTGTTGCTGCGTCTGCCCATGTCCAGTTAAATTGCAGTGGGTGCTATTTAGCTGTCTAAGCATAATGTCACTTTTGTGTCATCACGTGTACTCAGTTCTTTGGAGTTGTGGTTGTTCGTAAGCTAATTAAGCATTCATTTTTCTTTTTCCAAGATTGTCGGTTGTATGTAAATTTATGTTAATTGTGTAACTGTAAAAGGTGAAAATGCAATATATTCACTCTCTTTTTTTTTTCCTCACTCTTTGTATGGAGCAGGGGTTCAAGTGTTAATGTTTCTACATGATCAAAATGTGAGCAAATAATTTTAATTTGTTTTTGATAAATCTAACTCAAACAGTCTTAAGTGTTTTTGTTATAATGTATTTCCACTGCAATTATAAATTCCGCTAAGTCAAGGAAAACAAGTTAAGCCTTTTGAAGTTTCATTATTTTTAAGTCCCTCCTTGAGAAATTTAATAAGCAAAAAATAATAAAAATTAGCAATTTAATTCTTGAGAATGCTGCATCAAAGAATAGATGCTTGGAGCATGCAAACATATCTGTAATCTTGTGAATTGCTGTATTATGAATTACACTTCTTCAAAGGAAGGTCATATAAAACAGGTGATGTGTGGCTGTCGATCTAATGGTCTGGAGTTCAGGTCAGTTTTCTCCATATGTAATGTGATTACTCATTAGAGCCCCCTATGAATTGAATTGGAATATTTATTTTTTAAACACAAAAATTTTATTATATAGATATATTATATAATGCTTATTTTTGGAAAAAAAGCACCTTTTAAGTGCTAGCACACTTCTAAGAATTTATTATGTCCACAAGCTGTAATGTGAAAAAATCTGTAAGTCCAATACTTGGATTCTCAAGAATTAGGTTGATTAAAAAGGCCTTAATCCAAGGCACCCCACACCACAAGGCATATAACCCGTGCATAGCTTTTTCTTAAAACAACACAAATATAATTAGATTCCTTATTTGTACATGATATTTGGAGGTACTACATTGAGAAAAAATGCATTATATATATAATTAGTTGCAAAAATAAAGAAATGGGAATATGCACTTACAATATTAATAATTTATTTGAAATTGAATCAACAATGCAAGCTATGAAGTTAATCGTTAAAGATTTTATGATTATCTGCAAGACAAATAATTATATTTAAAATAAAATGTTTGTGTTTTAAAAATAAGTATTCCAATTCAATTCACAAGGGGCTCTAATGCATAATCACGTTACATTAGGAGGAAACCATCCTAAACTCCAGACCATTAGATTGACAGCCGTGCATCACCTATTTTTTTACAACCTTTCTTTGAAGAAGTGTAATTCGTGATACAGCAATTCACGAAATTAGACATGTTTGCATGCTCCAAGCATCTATTCATTGATGCAACATTCTCAAGAATTAAGCTGCTTATTTTTATTATTTTTTGCTCATTAAATTGCTATGCTATTTGGAAATAGTGCGTAGCGAATGGAAATAGAACCATACCTATAGTAGTAAAAAACTATTTGAAATTGTTTCAGTAAAGCAAGCTGTGATGTTAAAATTAATTTTATTTTATTGTTTAACTAAATTAGCCATTAAAATGAACAAAAGAAAGATAACTATAATTCTGGTGGTAGCTGGTCTCGAACCTGCGAGCATGAGTTCTGCAGATTGACGTGTTAATGCACGACAACGCTGCTCTTGTTCTGTTTGCTTTGCATTAAAAATGTACTTAAGTTGCATATACTGATTTTCGAATGTTTGAAGTGCAATTTCCTGAGAATGCCTGCATAGTGCGTCCTAAAATTTGCATCAGTGATTGCATGTCTTATGAACTACATTTGTACCGAATTTCATTTAAATCAATGATTCCAAGGTCACACCCTTTCCTTGTAAGTTGTAAGAAAGGAAGTTTTCAAGAAAGAGCTTTTAATTAAGCAATAAATCATTAAAATTTGGTAAGTGAACATTTTCTGATTTTGTATTATTATTCGGGGGGGGGGGGGAGTATTTTGTGAGGCTTTAATTTTCGGGATTACAGCGGGCTCGCGAAAATAAGTGCTTTTAATAAATAAATAAATATATATATATATAAAGAGTGCAGTAAATATATGTATATATAAAGAAGCATTTTTTCTATAGCAATTTGGGGTCAGAAATGAAAAGTATATGTGGCTTTAGCATGATGGGGATCTAGCTCATTCCTGCAATAATGTGTGTAATTATTACAATGCCATCTTTGGCCCTCAATGGATTGGGCAAGGTGGACTTGGCTAGCACATTACCAGGTTTATCAAATATCGTGGTTTTTTTTGTGTGTTCACCTCAAGGTCTTTGATGAGGATTTTATTAACCGTTTGACTGCTATGCAGCGCTATTGCACTTTTGGAATGTACACCCTCCAAAAGAAGCATTCGAGCAAGAGAGAAATTTCCTACGTTGGTTTCATATATTAAAAATTATTTATCATAGAATATGAGTTAGGCTATGCATAAATATGACATTCCATATTTCTATTAAGTTGTGCGTTTTTCAAAAACTCAATTATTTTTCACAAATCTAAAATAGGAAATTTTCTCTCTTGCTCGAATACTTTTATTGGAGGGTGTATGAGGATTTTGATGGATAGCAGTCATACGATTAACTAACTAAAGCTAAAATTAACAAATTGGCAAATTTTCAGCTAAAATTTGCCAAATTTCAAAACGTTTAAATTTGAATTGCTAATTTTTTTTCTGAATTTTAAAGCATTTTCATTTGAAATTTTAATGATCCAAGAACTCCCCATGATTAAAATCATTGATTATTTTCCTATGATATGCACAAAATTTCAACAAAAATTATGAGCCCTACTATGTGTACATACTCCTGATATAATAACAGTAATGCTTTACTTGATATAAATTTATGTATGCAGTTATATCAAAAATCTCTTTCTGAATTATATGATTTTTGGTCTAAACAAAGAGTCTTGCATGACAAATTTCTGGTTTTAAATGGTTTATTTATCCATGTTATAACTTCCATATTTTTAACCTTTAATAGAGTGTCTTTTAGAAAGTTTCACTCTATGTATAATATATATGTGTATAATATTTTTCTTTTCTTTTCAGTAAAATGTTTATCAGAACAAATAAAAAGTCTTCATCAAGAAAGAAAAATTTTATCAGACCAAATACACATATCACATGAAGAAAATAAGTTACTGAAGATGAAATATGAAGATGCTTGTAAAAAAGCTCAATATATGGTGTCTCCTGAGTTTATGAAAAAAATTGTAGATGAACATGAAAAGTAATTACTTAAATACACACCTTTGTTGTTTAATTAGCATAGTATAAACTTTTTACTGCATAAGATTACAGCAAAAAATATTTCACCTATGTTATAATATTAAGTGGTTTGTATAAATATAAATTGTTGCATTTATTATGAATAAGTATTATACTTAGTCATAAGTATTACAATATCTTTAAAGTACTGTATTTTATAAATAAATGTGTATAGTGTTTTCTTTAATAGATATTCCTGTAACCTCTTGACTATGCCCATGAATGATGGTTGATAGTACATGCATACAATGACAACATATACTGCGTACGTGGCTTCTGTGTTTCACTAGTTAATCGTTAAAGATTTTATGAAACACAAAAGATATTATTATTAATGGGCAGGCACTTGCCGATTAAACAGTCAACACTACAATGGCCCGCATGTATTGTCCATTCTGTCATGGAGGCACCCAATGGATGGGCAACATTACCCCCTATGAAGGGGCGGACGCGTTAAACCACAAGTCGGCAATTGAACCCGGGCCTAAGGCATAATAGAATGGTTAGCCACTACACCACCTGTGGGTGCGACAACATGCAAAAGAGAATCATAGGAAGTAAGGGCAACCAAGTTCTCTTGTGTTTTGTAGGAAAAGTATGTTGCTTTTCTTTCAAAGAATAATATGGACACTGTGAACCAATAGCATACTGAAATTGTTCACTCCAAACTGGTGCTATGAAACTTGTGTTTTTGTAATTACTTTTAGCTTCTGTTATTACTATTGAAACATGTGAACGTTCTTCTTTTTAAGCATTTTGTTGAAAATCTTAAATAAAATGTGCATGAAAATAACAGTAGTGTATCGGATTTTATTCCAGATGAAGGTAAGTATGACTTGAATGAATGATAAATTCAAATTAAAAGATAAATTTACATTAAGTTTCATACAATCAAGAAGGACCATCAATTTATCCTTTGTACATTGTATATGTTCTGCATGTCGCCCTCATCTGTCTTGGCTTTCCTTCAAAGCTTGGTAGTAGGAAGCAGTTCACTGTCTTCGCTGACATACTCAAAGGGTTAAATAACTAGAAAGTTTTCTTTTTCTGCTGCTAAAGTTTGGGGGTTGCACTAGAAAAATTCAAGCTCTTAAACTGGAATTTTGATCAACAGACAACATTTTGTGTTTTTAGAGGGAAGGAAATATTTTTTACATTTTTAATCTAGATCTAAATTTAATGTGCTCATATAATTCTTTATTTTGACTTTTTTTCTCATTTCAGTCTTATTTTTCATTATTTGGATATTTTCACTTTATTTAAAATAAATTTTCTGGAATGTTTTGCATTTTACAAAGTTTACCACAAAAATGGCTTTAAATTAGCTTATCTTCATTATAATCATTCATGGTCTTAATTAATTAATGCTGTACAAATTGGACAGAGTGTCTAGGTAGTCACAAAATTTATTGAATTCACTAAACATTCAAAAAAAATCATAAAATAAAAGTTCTCTGTGGAGTTTTTCAAAAATTCTGCCATTCTTTTGACCCCTCCCCCTTTTCAAGAAATCAGTTGTAATTTTTGTCTTTTTCTCCTTTTTATGCATTCTATTTTGACATTTTCATAATTGAAAATTATTTTCTAATGAAAAGCCTTCTTCATGAATTATGCTTTAATTTACTACCATGTGTACTTGTGTAATAGTTGCAGTCATGTATTTGACCTTCTTTATGTCGATAAAAATATTACTGTAAAATGAAAAATGGCCCTTTTTTGTGTGCAACTGACCAAAAGATTATTTAATATACGGTACATAATTTGGAAACATTTGCTAAGTTAGTAATTTTATTATTATAATGTTTTAGCATTAGAGTGTACAATACTATGTAGTTGATTTCTCTGTATAATAGTGGCACCTAGACTTTCACCATGAAAAATTGGCAAAAAAAAGTGTGAGTATTACACAAGTCAACACAGCAGTCACACATAGAAGAAAAGGAAGCATTTCATTATTTAATTGCTTCATTTCATTGTTCAACTTTTTTCAAAAATTCAAAAATTTTTTTGTGTGAAGAAAAATGATTCATTGTGCACAAATTAAGTAATTCTAATAGAAGTTCTCCGAAAAGGTCAAGAGATGACATTTCCTAGATCTGGTTGACATGCTGTTGGAGAATCAACATTAAAATCCAATAGAACATTTCATCATGTACTCACTAACTAAAATATTTTTTTAGAAAACCTATTACTGTGTGATGTAAAATTTACAATTATCTGGTTTTAGTATATTTCTAATTAGCTTTGTCATAGTTATTTTTTAACAAGATTAAAGAACTTATTAATGACTCTGTAGTTAATTAATATTATCCTCCTCGGTTTTCAGTGACTTATTTCATTAATTATCAAATGAAACTTTTTTTTTTTTTTTTTACTTTGCATAAATATAGTGTAGTCTA
Source organism: Cheiracanthium punctorium (assembly GCA_038373885.1). Taxonomy (NCBI): domain Eukaryota; kingdom Metazoa; phylum Arthropoda; class Arachnida; order Araneae; family Cheiracanthiidae; genus Cheiracanthium; species Cheiracanthium punctorium. The sequence goes on along the minus strand of JAWZYV010001729.1, from coordinate 25,614 downwards.
AATTTTTATTCTGAATAAAGGGTAAATATTATCTTCTTGAGCAATAACTTATTAAAATTTGTATGCTTTGGTGAAAGGCTCACCTCCTTGTTACAGAAAATAACTTTTTATCATGTTCACTTCTCGACTCATAATGCAAAAATGACTGCAGTTAAAATTGTGTAAGCCCCCTATAACATTCTACTTTGAAAGCCCAGCATGAAAATATGAAAAAATATAACTATTTCCTCATAATTTTTTTCATATAGCTGCTTGTTTTACCTTCTAAGAAAATTTTTAAAAAGAAAAAGAACTGAATTGTCATAGATTGTATTTTTTTAGTAATTGAATACTATTAATTTTAAACAAAGATTTTTGTCTTGTAGTGAAATGTCATGTCACTTTTAAGGGTTGTAAGATAAAATGTCAAAAATCTCCAGGGTTTGCGATTTTGGCAATTTATTGCTAGGTTTTGTGCTAAACAAATAAGTCCTTAAAACTAAACCCAGCTTGCTAATATCTTCCACATTTTGCAAAAAATTGCTAAAAATGTACTGTTTATTTAATTGAAATATAAATTAAAAGTGCAAAAATGTCTACATTAATGTAAATAAAAGTGAAGTATAGTTAGAATATGCCTGGCAGATCGTAAAACAATTTTAATAGGCAGTATTAATATAGATTTCAATTTCTAAGAAGTATTTGCGGAACAAGAAAGACCAGCACATTTACAGATTATGATGCACATTCTATCAGTAATTATAAAGGTCAAGTATGGTTAGAATATAACCTTTCAAAGATTATAAAACAGCTTTAGCAGGTGATTTTAATTTAGATTTCAATTCAAAAAAGCGTTTTATGGACCAAGGAAAATAAATATGGCACCCTCATGATTTATGATATACTTTTTAATGCAATGAAACAAATAGGGCCGATGCTTTAACTAAGATACTCTTTTAATCTATGGTACTTTGGTTCATTTTTAAAATATTAAAGGGTTTAAGTTTTCTTTAAGAGTGGTCCTATTCTTCTGTGCAAATTAAATAACATGTACTCTATTTTATTTCCAGGATGTCAGCTTTATTATTTAGTGTATAAGCTTGTATTAGACATTTTAGTTTTTAAACATTTCTATATTGCCTAATGTAGTAGTTTCCCCCCTCCCATTCTCTAGTATTCAGTTATTTAACACTTTTACATCAATAATTGTTATCAATCTTTCACTTTGCTGGAATTGGTGCTATCATTGAAATTCCTTAGTGTACAATAAATTGAAAAATTGCCATACCTTTAATAAAAATAATAATAATAATGGCTACAGTTTACTAACATGTTTTCTAAACCAACTAAACTGTATTACCTGCCAGAGAATGTAACAAAATTAGTTTACTAACAAGGAATATTTGTTGTGTTTCCTGATTGACCTACATTATTAAATGCTTTTCTCTCCTTATTTAACATTCTGCACCACTTTTAAAATTAATTAAAATAGTGCTCCTATAAAAGAAAGTGGATCATAAGCATAAAATATATCTTCTTTAGATGTAATAAAGTAGTTAAGGGAATATTTTCTCAAAGTTTAAAGTTGATGTGTCATTATGTAATAAGCTAACAAAAATATTTGGAAATGGCAAAAGGTATTTAATTTTTAAAAAATCTATTTTGAATTTCGGTAACTTTGTTTGATTTCATATTGTTGGTTATGAATTCAATCATTTTGCTTTAAAAAAATAAAGAACTAAGCTGGCTAAAGATTTACCTATTAATATGCTAAGTAATTGAGATAAAATACTATCTATTTAATCATTAGAATTCAGTGCTATTGATAATCAACTTCTTTATAAATTTGCATTCCCCGCCCCAACTCTTTTTTCTAGTTAGCTCTCTTTTGTACTCAGTTTCAAAAAGAGATAGAAAATCTATATAAAAGGATTTATTCTGTACTAATGTGTCAATTACACTTGTAGGTTACTGAAACAAATTAAGAAAAAACATCTTGAAGAAATCAAGAAGTTACAACAAGAGAATGAGGTTTCTTCTCTTTTCTATTTTCCTGCTTTAATTTTCTGACTAACTCTGTATTATTGATCCAATATGACTTATTTTCTCAGTCTTTTCTAAACCTTAACCACTTTTCCCCCTCAAGATAGTTTTATAGTCTCATTGCAAATTGAAAAATTAGTGTATCAGGGTGATCCTGTATGCAAAATATTACCTTTAAGAAGTCATTTGCAAAAAAGCTGTATAAATGTAATAATCACTTAGTTATTCAAATTAAAAAACTTGAGCAATTATGGCCTATGCCTAAGGGGCAACTCTTAAATTGCAAAAATATAAATTAAGTGAAAGAAATATTTCCCTGATCAGGATTACACTTCTATGATTAAAGTGAAAAACAGTATAAATATATGTTTAGTGCTTTACAGGATTTCAGTACAAGACAGGTGATTTTGTTAATACAGTTTTTAATGGTATGTTTGGTTATGAGCTTTATAACTGTAAGAAATTTCATAAATAAATGAGCAAAAACTAAAACAAAATAAATAAACCAGCCTGATGGTTTAAAAAAAATTATCAATAAAAAATGAAAAAAAAATACATTTAAAAAGAGGGGGGGGGATTGCATTCCCTTTGTGTACAATCTCTCAATTAGATCTTTAAATGCCAAACCAGCAATAATTGCCCAAAAAATTCATTTTTGAGTTTTGATGGTTTAAAAAAAATTATCAATAAAAAAAGAAAAAAAACATTTAAAAAGGGGGGGGAGGGGATTGCATTCCCTTTGTGTACAATCTCTCAATTAGATCTTTAAATGCCAAACCAGCAATAATTGCCCAAAAAGTTCATTTTTGAGTTTTTAATATTTTATTAAAAATTTACCGTGAATGACTTTTCAAAGCTCAGACTTCATTTTTCTCACTGAATATTTTTGTGGTCATGGCAACCATAAAAAGTATTATTTTTGAAATATGCAACCTTTATAAAAAAAAAAAAAATATGGTCTAAAATGTATTTGTATGCCATCAGAAAACTTTATCTAATCAAAAGTATGTGGCTAAAGGCAATATTTCAAAATGTGAACCACTAATCAAACAATTTGAAACATCTGATGTATGTGTATGTTTAAGTTTAACCTTAGTATTAATAATTGTTTATTAATTGTTGTTACCTCAATTTCAAGGAACTCTTGGAGTCAAAACTTTCATTCATGAGTGAAACTGAAGAGCTAAAAGAAAAAATCAGCCTTATATTAGCCAAAAATGAAACTTTAAGAAAGGCAGAACAGGAACTTTTACAGGAGAAGAGTCGACTTTTATTTCAGTTAGAAGAATCAAAACAAATGCAGCAAGAAGCTCAAAATATGTTGCTGTCACTTCTGAAAATAGTACAGTATATAGATTTTTTTTTTTTTTTTTTTTGTATGTAGATTAGATTATTGAAAATCGTGATTTTTGAGTTAGTATTATAGAGACAATTGCAATGATATGACAATTGTCTCCAGGTATTAACTCAAAATCATGGTTTTTGACTTATGTATATTATTGCAGCAAATAAGCAATATTACTCTAGCTGTTATAAAAATACTTTTTCAGATAATGATATTTCAATGTATTATTCAGAAAATATGCATTTCTGCCAGATTAATTAATTTAATATGGTGAATCATGATACATAATTTTAAAAAACTGCTTTTTGTTGTTTTTAATATATGATTTTGCTTTGCTTATATTTTTTAATGTATGAGTTAGAATGCACAGATTTCTGGAGCTATATTCATTATTTGAAAAAGTATATGCAGAAATTTCAACTTAACTTTTAAAAAGTAAATCGCTTTCTCTCTCTCTTTTTTTTTTTACTGTGTGAGTGTTTGGATTGATTACATAAAAAGTTATGTTTTTCTTTTATATAGACGGAGACAGTTTCTATTGAAAGAGACGTTTTACTAAATAAAGTAAGTTGTTATTCTACACATCCATAAAAACCTATTATTAAATTATATATTTTTTACCTAATGCATATAATTTCTTTCTTTTTTTTTTTTTTTTTTTTTGGTTCATCAGTCTTCCTTCCAAGATCACCAACAAAAGCTTCTTCAGTCTACCATAATGGACTACAGTCTAAACATGGGGAGACTTCAAGAACATATTTCTGTAAGATTTTCTCTTGTACTAGTTCAGTAACTCATATTCCTATAAGCAATTTTTGGCTTTCGTAGTCATTATCATAAATGTAAAGTTTCCAAAATTCTTCTGTGGGTGAATAAGAGTAAATTATAATAAGAGCTATAAAAATTTCTTGAAGGGATGACTCAAGCACTACAGGCTTTTATAGTTCTACCCTTGTGTTGAGAAAAAGAAACCTTAATTACATAATGCCGAATTTCCACTGTTTTTCGAAATATGAGGTACAATTAACATATTTTAATTCAGAAGTAAAAGTATTATTCATCTTAGATTAAAAAGAGAGGAATGTAATCGGATATCTATAAACAACAAATTTGCAAAATTTATTAATCTGCTCAAGTTGAACTCTTGAAACATCTCAGTTCTTGTTTAGTATTAAATTAAATATGTATAGTAATATTTAGTTGATCAAATTTTTTAATGTTTCAGAATTTAAGTAAAGAAAAATTAGAAGAACTCCAAAAGCTAAAATCAGGGTAAGAGTATGTCATGTGTTTTTAAGATATTTAATGCATGAAAACTTACTTATGTATTAATATTGTAAATTTGTTTAGTGAATCCGAAAGAGATGAAAGTTTGAAACATTTTTATGGAAAACAATTGGAAATGCTGAGGTCAAAAATTCTCAATCAGAGTCTTACAATAAATGATTTAGAAAGTGAAAAAAGGTAATCTGAATATTAATTTAATGGTTAACAATAGAGGTGTGCTGGATATTCATATCCGTATCTATGGATATTCGAAGATAAAAAAAAACATCCGTATCTGTCAGTTTTAATTGCTTTTCAGGATAAGTTAAAGAAATGGAAAAAAAATGTTATTAATTAACTTTTTGTAATTAAACTTAACTTTAATTGTTTAAAACTTAATAATGTGTATTATTTATAAGTGATTCTTCTTGTTTAGCACGAAAATCCCTCTTTTGCTATACAAGTAAAATGGTATTAGTAATTTAAATCTATTAGCATGCATTTACTATTGGCATTATTTAGTAAGCTTTTTGAATATTTTTACGTGGTGGACTTTATTTCAATTCCAACCCACCACTAAAGAACTCCATCTTTTAATCTTGCTGAAGAAAGTGTGATTTTCATATAGATGGTAAGATGTTCCTAGAAAGGGCATAGCACCTTCCTAGTTATGCCAATGGTATTTACACATAATTATTAATGATTTTTACTTTTCAAACATGTACCATGTAAGAAAAGTATAATCATGAACAAATCTAATGGTCTGCGGATCTAACTTTTTTATGGTCTGGCACACCTCTAGTTTTATTGTATTAATAGTGTCTTTTTTTTTCTTTTATACATTTGATATCTTTCTTATTCGTTCATACTATAATAAATTTTGTATGTTACTCTGTGCTGTTGAAATAATTCCTAATCATAAAATTGCTATTTTTAATTTTCTGCTGTTACAGATATAATTAGTAGGAAGAATATTTTACATAAATTACAAATTTATATGTTAAAATATTTTTGAACTGAAAATCAGGAAAATTGCTTGTTGAAAAGTTGAAGTACAGACAGTTTTTCATTGTATAAAAGCTGTGTGTATTTAAAGTTTTATTCTAAGGGAAAAGTCTTTATTAGAAATCAGTGAAAGCTACCATAATATATTAATTTATTACCAGATGTTAGGTTTATAAAGCTTTTATGGGATAACTTGTATGGAAAATGCTTTCTTCCTAATTATTTTAGTGGTTTAGGCAGGTAATCTTTTAATTCAAACTTATTTTAATCAGGTTTTACTATACAGGGTGTCCCGAAAAAGTGGTTACAGGCTTGAATTCTTTATCTATCAGAGATAAGTGAATAATGTAAATTGAAAAAATGTTCAAAATAAGGTCGGAAATAATACTCAGTTAAGAAAAAATTCCTCTCATTAATTTTTAAATAGTTACACTTTTTAAATTTGTATATGACCTGCATATGAAACAATTCCCAATTAGTAAAATGTGCCTAATACATTAAAGAGCTGGCATAAAAAATTTGAGAACTCTACCTTGAAAAGTGTCAGAGATATGAAGATAAATATAAGGCTGGTTAAACCACTTTTCAATGGTTCTCGAAGGAAAAAATCACTTTGATCACATTTCAAAGGTTGTACTGAAATTACAAAAGAAATCTTTTTTTCCATTCTAGGCATAAACATTTATATACGAAAACGTGATAGTCCCCTCTCATCTTTCTTTAAAGAAATCTTTGTGACTTCGTATTATGAAAGGCTGAAATTTGGTACATCACCTCATTAATGTATAATGTATCCTTATTGTACATTTTACTAATTGGGAATGTTTTTGTATGGGGGTCATAGTAAAATTTAGAAAGTGTAACTTTTTGAAAATTAACGAGAGGAATTTTTTCTTAAAAAGTATTATTTCTGACCTTATTTTGAACATTTTTTTTCAATTTGCACTACCCACTTATCTCTAAAGAATTAAAGCCTGTTACTACCTTTTTGGGACACCCTGTTTATACACATATGCAAATGCACATGTATTTATACACTGGTCCAAAAAAAAAACATTTTTTTTTTTGGGGCAGGGGGGGGGGGGGTGTCCTGTTCTCATGCTTAAATTCTGATTCTAAACATTGAAAAACACTTAAATCTTCATTTTCAGTTCTTAAAGTTTGCTTTTGTCTGATTCATGTTGATAAGTATATTTTAATTTATTTCATAAATGAAAGATGGCAGCACTTTGATTACTAACCTGAAAGTAAAGTGCATTATTATTTGTAACTCTGTAGTATTATTTGTATTATTATTTGCTCATACGAACATAAAAGAAATACGAAAAATATTCACTTTTAGACAATTTCTTATTATTTTACATTTATATGTTATTGTTTATCACAAATCTTGAATAAAGAAGACTTTTATATCCAGCAAAAACTTTTCTGATCATAATTCAGAGTGGAATTACAAAAAAAAAAAATATAAAAGTCAGTGATTTTTGCCAAAAAATTGAAAAATTGTTTTAATTTCTACTAAAGCAAACTTTCATTAAAAAAAAAAAAAAATATTTTCCTTAGTTTTGGCGTAGGAGAAACTAAAATTTAACATGTAGAAGTCAGACCCAAAAATCGTGTTAACCAGTGTAATCAAGCAAGTAATATAGTTTTTGGAAACTATGTAATAATGTGATTCTTTTTTGTTTGTTTTTAATAGAATGCAACTTTCCTATTTTCTTTGTAGCAAATTAGAGCTGCAACTAGAAAGCTTGTGGCAAGCGACGTGTAGCAGAAAATCAAAAGTTGAAGACGTTAAATACAATGCCTAAAACCAAATTCAACCATGAGTCAACCAAATAAGTCCTGTGATGTGTTTCATAAAAGTTTTAATGCATAAAAAAATCAAAACATTCTGTGTGCAATTACAGTATTATATTTTATATGTAACCTTAGAAAAATAAAAATTTCATAGTTTTTCTATATAGAATGTTGTTACTAATATTGATGACAACATGTCATAAAATTCTTATGATGTATATGTGGTTAACTATTTGTGAATTTTCAGAAGAAAGAAAGTTCTTGAATAGTTATTTACTGTCCGAAAAACACTGACCTAGACTATATTCCTTAAATATTGATCGATCTTGGACATACTCAATAAATTACAAAGTTACATTTTTTTTAAAGTTAGGAATTTTATGGTATCAATAAAAATGAAAATAAGTACAAATTTTTAATTTTTTATAAGGCCCCTATACACACCAAAAAAAAAAAAAAATCCTGCTAAGTAAAATGTTGGTTAGTAAACCTGGTTTAAAAAAAAAAAACTGATTAGTGAACTTGGATAATAAAATGTAACTCGTACATTCATTAGGGGATGTACAAAATATCAGCTTTTTATCAGGAAAAGGCTCATAAATATGTTAAAACAAAGTTGTTAAGAGGCTATATAATACCAGTAATAGCAGAAGTGTTATGCATTGATACAGTCATTGTTTTCTTTTATAATTTGTGTGCAGCCTCTAAAGCGCAATCTTCCAGTGCGATTTTTTCCCCCTTTTAGAACCATTGAAAAGTGGTTTATGTCATAAAAGGCTCAGAGATTTTTAAATAAACCTATGCTGACTGGATTTTTTTTTTTCTTTCAAATAATGTGTGGGGTGCATTTTTACTAAATGGAAATTTTTTCATACTGGAGTAATATAAAAATCAAAGTCGTTTATTTAATCTCTGGAAGATTTTTATCAATACCATAAAGGATTGTAGACCAATAATGCTTATATTTTTTTTTTTTTTTTTTTGTCAATTATGAACAGTAAGTATGAATTATATCATCACACTCAAGTTCAATCAATTAATTAAAAAATGATATAAAGTGTATGAAAAGTAAAACTGTTCAATTTTAAATATACTACATTTTCAAATATAGACTGGACCAATTGTTAATTCTTTTAGAGCTTTTAATTTGAGTCCAAACATTTTATTTTGAAGTCTACTGTTATTTCCCATTTTAATGTTTTCTTTATTATTATTAATTTGATTTAGCTTTGGAAATGACTATTCACAGTTTATAACACCTGCTATAAAAAGCATAAGGTTATTCACATTTAAAATTCATTCAGTGCCATCTTGAATTTTACAACGTAACTTAACTGTTAGTCATACATTCCATTGTACACATTTAAAGTTATTATGAATTACAGAAAGATTTCTGGATTTTAGAGATTTGATTGTGTAACAAGAATGTCATTTTGTTCACAATAGATTTAAAAGCTAGTTTCTAACCTGATCTACCCCAACAAACCTAAAAGTTGTTATAATAATAAATTGAAGTTATTAAAAAAATGATAAATCATATCAAACGCATTCATTATCAAACACTGTCCAACACAACAATATTATTATTGTGCCAAATTTGGCAATGTATTGCCCTTAAATCTGTCGAGATTTTGGAGGTATCTTAAAAAAGTCAGATGTGGCCACCACATGTCTTTCTTGTGCGTCTATTAAATCATAAATACAGGGTGACACTAAACTCTTGGGCAGAACTTAAAGGGGTGATAGGGCAGGGCACATTATAAGGAATTGGAATCACATAGCAATGTGGGGTCAAAAATGCAGTTTTCACTTAACCGTAATAATCACTTTGTGAAAAGTATTGAAGTGTTCGTCTAATTTCTTAACCAAGTTTCATAAACAATAGGCTCGTCTCCAAAAACTTCATCCATGAAATAAAATAGAATTTTGAAACTATGAAATTTAGTCGTCTGTTTTCAGAGAAAAATACATTAGTTTCTCACAAATAATGGTAGGAAAGTGCACTGTTGTTTCAGCACTTTTTCCAAAGTGATTATTAACAGCTACATGAAGACGATGTTGCCAACCACACATTGTTATGCGATTCTGATTCCTTATGTGCCCTATCACTTCTTAAAGTTTTGTCGAACCGAGTTTAGATTCATCTTGTATTTTCCGTGCTCTTCATCTAAACTTATTTTGTTTGAAAGATAAAATGCTGCAGTAATACCAAGGTTTAGTGATTTCTAGCCAAATATTTGAGATATCGCCAAGCTGGGTTCAACTTGAAAGATGTGTGTTTGGCACTTAATGGAGCGATATTTCACCAAAAGCCGACAAGCATGAGATAGCGAGATTTGAGTCATACCCGAAATAGTGATTCATCGCAGACTTTTAATGAATTCAAGGTATGCATAGACCTTAATGTATGTCTTTTGAGGGACCCTGTAAATAAATTACTCAACTGATTCTAGTAAAAAAAAAAAGAGACGACCAGCAGATGTTATAATAGTTCTAAATACAAAATCTCAACATTCTACGGTTAAAGATTTTAGAGTTATGCGTAATACATGATTATTTTTGGCAAAACTCGCTAGGTCGATGACGGTTGGCGAGACTTTGATCATGGGCCAAACAATGACCGACTACAGGCATAATATATTGAAGAGGTCCATAGACATTAATGTATATAAATTCTTTTGGGTGGTCCTGTAAAAAACTCTCCATCAGATTGGAACCAAAAATAGAGATGCACAACTAGATAGATGTTACAAAAATCCTATAAATAAAATTTCAAAGATCTGCGATTAATAGTTAGAGATACTCGAGTTACATACGTACATCAAAAGTCGCCAAGCTTGGCGCAATTTTTGAGGGACGCACACGATCCTTCATCGGATCATTATCCAACTATATGATAGAATGGTATTGTGCTTGAAATGAATTAATGTCTCTAAAACTGTCATTAACCTTAAGGTGTTGGAATTTTTTTGAGTATTCCTGTAGAACAGGTATGGGCAACCTTTGAAAAGTTGCGGGTCAAGCTTTAGGATGTTACCGAAGTCGCGGGCCAAACTTCAGGATGTTAGCGAAGTCGTGGGTCGTATAATTGGCATTTTGAAGGGTTTATATGGGTTTTAGACAGGGTTTTTGATAAGTTTCGCGGGCCGGATCAAAAGCCGTGGCGGACCTGAAGTTGCCCATATGTGCTGTAGAAGAACCACAAGTGATAAAGACATTATTTTCGATGGAGATATTCATTTTGTAATCTTTAACAACATATAAAGTTATTTCAAATAAATAAGTGATATATCTCAAATACGCTTTAATGAATTTCTGCCGATAGAGCGTAATGTTTGGGAAAACTTTTGTTTGGCCTTGTAAATAAACTATCCAGTCGATTGGAACCGAAAAGGAAAGTGCACGACTAGGTGTTACAGCAATCCTAAATATAAAATTTCAACATCCGACTAATAGTTTTTGAGACACGTGAGTTACGTCCGTTCAGACGTCAGTCAAAATCGATTTGTGGTCTTTCAAAATGGATTGTATATGCAGTTATATGAACATACATACATGCGTACGATGAGATGTCTCGCAAAAACTCTTAAAAGTAAATTTAGAAGTAGTCAAAAATCTGGATACCGAAATATTTCGCTATCGCATTACTTCCTTTTACTTTGTACATTCTTTTGCTTTTAGCTTGAATATTTGCCACATATGGCGAGTTTTCATTTTTTGGCAATTTACTCACTCGCATAATCGATGATTATTTTCCGTTAATGTTGCCATTAAAACAGTTCCTATATTCTTATGCTTGAAGCTGCCATAGTGGCATAATAACACTCTTTTACTTTATATCTAAGCTACAGCCAAACCCATAAATTGTAGCATTACGATTTCTTCTAAAAATGCAAGGATTGGCCCAATTAATGCTACCAAATCGATGGAAAATAGCTTTTATATTTGCCATCATTTAGAGCAGGTATGGGGAACCTTTGAAAAGTTATGGGCCAAACTTTAGGATGTTAGCGAAGTCGCGGGCCAAATTAGGATACTAGCGAAGTCGCGGGCCGTATAGTTGGGATTTATATGGGATTTTGAACGGTTTGTATGGATTTATACGAGGTTCTGATATATTCTGCTGGCCAGATCAAAAGCCGTGGAAGGCCACATTCGGCCGGCGCGGCGTTTGCTCACATGTGATTTAGAGACTTATTTTTACTTTTCTCAGAGGAACGGAAACGTTTGGAGGACTGATTCTCCAGACAAGACAACCAGTGCCGCGCCGACTAAGGCCAGCGCCTGTGTGCGAAACAAATGAAGCGCCCCTCATGGTTTATTACTTGCTTGCTCACTTACCTACACCCAGCCTCCCACCCCCCAAAGAAAAAACATCGAAAATTCTTCCAGATTTTATTTACGCACTCGGCTGGAAGAATTTCAGTTTTTTTTTTTTTTAATCTATTCAATCAATTCTGCCATATAGAGGAAAATGATAACTGTAAGTGCTAATATAGACTCCTGTAATTTTGTTGCTGAAAATTGCATCCATTGTTGTTTGGCCCCTAGTGGTGAAATGTTTTGGATAAGTGCGTATTGGAAAATCTGAAGTACCCACTTCAGTGATGAAATCGGATCCTTGATCGGAATTTAATTCTATGCTAAAATCTCCTACTAAAGCAGTCTTACAATCATACTCCTTCAGAAACGTTTCCAATAGACCTTCTAATTTATCTTCATAAGAAATTCGAGGACTAGCGTACGTAACTGCAAATCTATATCTTCAATATACGCAATGATCATTTGAACGCCATTGATCTGGCACGGGTAAAGTGTTTCATATTCTTTTTATAAAGTTTTCCTCTATAAAAATCATAACTCCAGATGGCTTTCTGTTTTGGAAACCACTTTTATCCGTTCGACCAAAGTGAATCCTGGTATTTGAAAATCATCTGAAGGGATAGTCCATGCTTCCGTTAGCAACTGCAGATGGTTTTCTGTTTTGGAAACCACTGTCTATCCGTTCGACCAAATTAAATCCAGTTCGACCAAAATATTCCGTTAGCAATATCAAATCACTCTGCAGAAAAAATGAATCAAACAGAAAAATGACCACGGCGTGCCGCGTAGACAAAATCCCGTGCTTGAAAGAAATAGCACCCGAGTGCTAAAAAAAAAAAAAAGTGTGTGCGTGTAATCTTTACGCGCGATTGAAGTAAAACTTCTTTGACGTTTACGATAAATATCACTGAAATTATTAAACTTTAACTTAAAATAAATATCATATTATAATTTAATTATATTTATTATTCATGTACTTTACAAAGATTATATAAATGTTATATTCATATTATTCATTGGAAATAGGAACTTGAATGTCATCATAATATTTTATGTATGAAATTATAGGTTTGTTAACTATACTGTGAAACATAAATTTTACTCTCTAAATTTGCTAACTTTCTTGAAAATACAGAATCTATCGTTGTACCGAAACGCGTTGTTGATTGAAGTCGAGAAGTATTCATAGTTAGATCCAATTTTTCTTTTTAAAAATCAACCAACGGCCGAGATTCTTGGTAGCGAAAATTAACATTAAAATCTCCAGTAAGAATCACCGGTAATTCATGATAATTATTTAGAATCCAGGAAGTGTCCATGTTGTAGTATTATTCTTTAACTGTTTTCTTATACCATTGTTCCGTCGGGAATTTGGGTTTGAGTGGGAGGAATGTCCATAGTCTAGTATTATACTTTGTTCTTTAACTGATGTTTTTCTCTGATTGTTGGGTTCGAATGCAGGTAGTGTAAATTATTTTTTTAGTGTTTTTCTATCACAGTATTCTTAAGCGTTGATTTCGTCTGCTGGTAGGCTTCGAATTATTTATCTGTATCCGTGTTTTTAAACTGCAGGTTCTATCTATTGTTTGGGAATGATTGCAGCCAGGGTCCGTTTCTTTGTGGTGTTCCATCCCCGTGTTAAACCGTAGCTCCGTCTTGAGGTTGGGTTAGAATCCACGGAGTGTCCATTTGTTATTTTATTTTGATCTTAAACCCTTTGCAGCCAGTGTTTGTTTCTTTGTGGTGTTACATACCCGTGTTCTTAAACCGTTGTTCCGTCTGGATATCGGGTTAGCATCCAGGAAGTGTCCGTGTTGAACTATTATTCTTTCACTGTTTTCTTAAAATGTTTTCCCGTAATGTTTGAATCGAGAGAATGTCTTTGTTGTGGCATTTTTCTTTAACTGTGTTCCTAAACTGCTGTTTTCTTCTGTCGGTTGATATCGAATGCACGTAAGGTCTATTATTGCGTTTTCTATGGCAGTGTTCTTAAACCTTTGTTTTCCTCTGCTGCTTTTGCTCGAAGTATTATTCTGTTTAAAAATTTACATTTGGCTCCTTATTATAAATAACTCAAAAACACGTGAGCAATATTAAAAGATTGCATATTATTTAAGTATAGACAAACAATATTTATGTATTATGGCCACCAATCATGTCAAGTTTTTACTCATAATTTCATTAAATATTGTATTAATGCCATTAAAAATATGTGAGTAAAGCAACGGAATGCACCATAGTGCCACTTTCTGTATTCGGTGCGTAGGCCTTGTTTATCGGAGGTGACGGGCTGGGTCGCCGCCTGTAACAACAGTGAGAGACAGTCAACAGGATCGTCGCCTGTTCAGCGAAAGACTTCACACAGTGGCTCTGACAAGAGCCGGTCCACTTATCCACTGAACAGGTCATCAGACAAGATCTTGCTTCAAAACAGGTAGGGAGTAATGTCGACGCGCAGGGAGCACAGTCGACGTTCTCAGGAACGAACGCCCGAGAGCTGTTCCGCAAATAATTAAACTTATAAATCGGGAAAAAGCTTGTTAAGTGTGACGTCAATATGATGTAAAAATCACTTGCAATAGCTAATTCTGTCACGCAAATGATTAACTTTTTTGACTCTCGGATATGAAATGTTGCTGAAAATAGCGAAAAATAAAATGAGGGAACGGGAGGATTTTCAGATTTTTAAAGTAGCGCAGATTGTTTTCTATATTTTTATACATGATTATGGAAATTTTCAAGGGGATCGTACAAACGGTGTAGAAATTATCAGGCTTTTTGTCCTTGACATTGCAATGTTTTTGCAGTCATGGCGGAATGAAGAAGCAAGGGGGGGGGGGAAAGATACGTCATTTCCTTTACTGAGAGTTACTTCCGTCAGAAAATAAATCTGAGTTACTCCCTAGTTGCGCCTAAAGAAGTTTTACTTAAAAACAAAAAAAAAAAAAAAAAAAAAAAAAAAACTGGAGTTACTTTTCCAACCACACCAAAAAACGCTTTTGATATTGTTTGATCGTAAAAAGCATGATATTATTTTTTAGATACTAGAGAAGTAAATAGTCTAGCCAAATAATGAACTAAATAACCTATTTTTTCAACAAGCATATTTAATTCGCAGCAGGGCTCGAAGTAAGTCTTGGCGACTACTAGAAATGCCATGACACTAGCCCAGATAGCTTCGATGTTCAGCAGCTCTCGAGGCAAGTTTAGCTTTAGAGTATTCAAAACTTTTTTACTTTGTTTCTTCCAACCTCAGATGTATTTTAAGGTTACATAAAAGAAAACTGCAGATTTGTTACAAGAAAAGTGAAGCCTGTTTGTCTGTTTGTTCTCCTCGCTGTATTATTGATTCCATTTTGTTAAAGTAAGCGAAAAAACTGCAACTGCTATTTGCAGATACTGCGAAAGTACGAAAATTTAAGATTTTCCCGTTACCTAAATAGTTTTTGCTTCCAGCTTTAAAATCTTATTCCGAGCAATGATTCGCAGTTATCGATTACTACTTTTATTAAAAGTAGTAACAAATGTACTTGCGTCTTCATATTAGAATCAGGCTCATGTACATGTTCTTTGATTCTCCCTTGTTATTAAGCTATCTGTTCAGTTTTATTACCACTTTAGAACTATTAATTTCTGACAAGGATTTTTATCAAGCCGGAGAAACGATGAATCACTTTTCAAGGATTGCCAGATAACGGTGAAGTTAATGAAATGTCAAAATTTTATTCCGAAATCCCGCGAAAGGAAAAAAAAATGCGGGATTGCATTCCCTACATATTTTTGTTAAATGTTTTTTTTCTAGCGTCTGTTGTAACTGCCTCCACAACGGGCCTAGACTTCTAGTTCTAAGGGTGAAGTATAGTTAGAAAAGCCTGACAAAAATTGTAGAACAGTTTTAATAGGCAATTTTAATATAGATTTTAATTCCATAGAAGTGTCATATGGAAAAAGGAAAACGGTACACTTACGGATTATGATGCAATTTCTAATGTAATGAAACAAGGATGACAAATTGGGTCTACATATTGATTATGATACACCTTCCTACGTAATGAAGCAAGAAAGATTAATAGGGCCGACGCATGTATTATGATACTCTTAACATATAGCACTTCAGTGCGTATTTAAAATATGAGTGTTTTAGATTTTTTTTTAAATTTTTGAAACCTTTTACGACCCAACTTACGTATATTAGAGGGGCTTTCAACCCTATCCTTCCTCTACTCTATGATATATTAACCCTTTCAAACCTGATTAAATAATTTATCTTTGAATTAAATAAGTTTTCTTTTG
Organism: Cheiracanthium punctorium; assembly: GCA_038373885.1. Lineage (NCBI taxonomy): Eukaryota > Metazoa > Arthropoda > Arachnida > Araneae > Cheiracanthiidae > Cheiracanthium > Cheiracanthium punctorium. Next base: position 9,560 of record JAWZYV010001729.1, on the reverse strand, counting down.
ATATTGGATACTCAATTTGTAACTAAAAGCTAAATATGAAATCCTGATATTTAAATTTTTGAGGTTTATTTATTTATTTTTCAAGTGTACAAATTAGGACTCCATCCTGTACGACACTGTGTGATTTTTGTGTCCTCAGTGGTGGACACTCAGGCTCTAAAAGGGTTAATCTAAAGGGTTTTATTCTTTCTAATGGCCGGTCAACGGCTTACTTGTATTAGACTTGACCTCTAGGAAGGCAGGAAATGGAGGGCTAGGCTAGTTTTTTATTACCTCATCCATAAACACTGATGGTGGATATATTTGTTTATTTTTAATTCCTAAAGTTTAGAAAAAAAAAAACTTAGAAAATTCGATATTCTGTCCTTTAATACGACCATCCATTGGTAGTAACGTGAATTCGGCTGTTTGTTAACGGAAACAGCGATTTCAACCGCTGCTCTTTCATTTCGTAGGTAATGTTTAATCACTACAGCATAGTAAGTAAGAAGAAACATTGGGGTAATTCAAATCAAAGTAAATTATTGAAACATTCCCACTTTTAACTCCCATCGTCAAATATTCCATTTTAATAAAAGGTGCTGACAGTTTTACCACAGACTTAGGAATGCGTTACAGTTTTCCTAACCTAAAGGGCGCGACGAGGCGCCCCTGAGTATCTGGCGCCGGTGTGCGCCGCACTCATCGTTCGAAATGGGCGGCGCGGCCCCGCAGACAACCATAAGAAACAAAAAAGATTGTAAAACCACTATAAAACAATGGGGTGGATTTCTGCTTTAGGAAACGTGCCAAAATGGCGATTTCAAAAAGCGCTATTTTGGTGCGTTTCAGTGTCTTATCTGTAGGAGCTGCATCGTTCCCAGAGACACGCATTGAAATTACTGATGAGCATACAAAATTCGAAAGCACTATGAAGCATTAAAGAAATGATGTTTTAGTTACATGACCTGTTGAACAGCACTTTTTTTAAGTAAACCGTTTTCCAGTGTCATCCCGTTTTTTTTTTTTTTTTCTTTCCACTTCCTTTTAATTTTTTTAGATTTTTAAACGAATTTGAGATCTAAAGCAAATTTTTTAAAATCTAAACGCTAAATTTTTTTTAGCTGCAATCATACCTTAGTTAAATCATAATGAAAAGCACGTTTATCATGCACTCGCAAGAGTAAAATAAATCCTTTGAAATCTAAAACGAATTTTTAAAAATCTGAACGCCAAAATTTTATTTTAGCTGCAATCATACCTTAGTAATCATTACACCAAGGACCAAAATGGCGGCTTTCCGAAGGGATGCCATACATTCTCAGAAAGTTGCCAAGGTTATAACATTTATGGATTTATCACCAACTTGCCGGAGTTGAGTCCTAAAGTAGGAATCGACCAAACAATGGTTAGCAATGAAAAATAATCATGCTAAACGCATCGGTTATAAAACAATCTTCAACACAACAATACTTCTGCGCTAAATATAGCGATGTATTGTATTTGAATCGGGCGAAATTTTAGTTTAGTGGTTAAGGCAAAGCGATACGAGGACTATCTACTTAAGGGAGGATTCCTTGGACGCAGGACCTTTATAAAGGTTTCCAGTGCGTATTCACACTACATCTGGAGAAAATTGCCCAAAATTCCAGACCGCTAGATCGACAGCAACGGGATAAGCCAAAACCCACGACCTTTACTCTTCGGCGAAATTTAAGAGATAATTAAAAAAAAAAAAAAAAAAAAAAAACCTGTAGTGAAAATGTGCTTTAGCCCTCCACTGGGCGATTGATTTCCCAAGACGCACTGCAGAAACGTAAATAAAATGGCTAGTTTGGAAAAACAAATATTTCCAAAATGGAACAATTATTTAAAGTAAAAATAACAAACTATTAAAAATAAACAGGAGCGCCAGGCGCTTTGCGATACTCCCCCCTCCCCCCCCCAAAAAAAAAATCACTGGGTTTGGTTATCGCTGTATGGGGCCCCCTTCGAAAATATGCTACCGCTGTCCCCTTTCGAGAAATCCCAAAAATTATGTGGGTCCAGCCAGGAGGGAGGGGGGGGGGCAATTGGAAATATGCCACGGCTGGTCCTTTTCTAAATTTGAAAACATCAAACTAACAGTGTACTTTTCAACGCTGTTGGAAAGTGTTAAAAATGAAATATTTAATTGTACAAGTTAAAACCGGCTTAGTTCATAAAAACTTTCAACTTGTTGTCTAGGGGTTTATACTTTCCAGCATTCGAGTCAATAAAGCAACAGTCATCAGAGACGATCTCAAATCTGCTTTTGCTTTCATGTAAAGAAAAGTAATCTTGAATAACTTGAAGAGATGCCATTGCAGAAGGGCCACATCCAGTCCGATGCGGCACAAATCTCTGAAACACTCGACATTCCTCTCGCAGAGTCTAGTAAACTGCTGCTGCACTTCGAGGATATTCATCATCCATTCGTTCCTTCTCTCCTGGTAGTGCCCGAGTCGATTTAGTTGCTTGTTACTTTCATATTCGAGGGTAACTGCCAACAGCTCTGCAAAAGTACGTTGATTTGTCACACTGTTTAAGATCTGGTAGACCCTCTGTAAAGAAAAAAGTTCTTTTATCTAATTTAGAAAGCATTTGCTTTATTGGCTGCCCTTTAACGCGCAATGTTCCCGCTCTGGGAACACCAGACTCTGACGTTTTGACTGTTGCCAGTCACGAAGAATATATTTGATATCTATGAAAATAGTTGCGGGTGACATAGCCGCACGATAATCCTTTACTTGTTAGCACGTCATTTCCCGTACAAAAAATTGTCAAGATTATTTTTAACAGCACTGACATCTGCTGAAAAATGGAAGAATGCGAGAACGGCTGGATAGATTGCCCAATGCTGAAAAAAGGGCAGCCGTTGCCATCGCTCGTCTTAACTACCAGCAAGATGGCGGACGATCGAAACGTCCATCGCGTGCCACAGATCTAGAGACCCTTTTTTGAAGCCAGCTGTCATCAGAAAAGGGTCTCTAGATCTGTGGCACGCGATAAACGTTTCGATCGTCCGCCATCTTGCTGGTAGTTAAGACGAGCGATGGCAACGGCTGCCCTTTTTTCAGCATTGGGAAAGGGTTGCGCCTCAAAGGGTTAACTGGCTCTTCCTATGCATAATTTTATCGGGCTCTTCTCGGGTTCTCGATGGTTTTAGGATACAACATTCTTTTGTGTGGTTTTTTCTTTTTAGAAAAGATTGTGAAAGTAATTCTAAAAAAAAGTAACGGACGCTGCCGCAGCAGCCGCTCTGAGGACTTGTTCGGTTATCTTCTCCGAAACCGTGGGGATATGAGTTTCGACGAAAGTGTCCGGAGAATGCCGGAGACCCTCATAAGCTGACATAAATTTCGAAATTCCGATTATTTTAGAAGATATTAATAAAAAACTGAATAAATAAGCTGAATACTTGCCAGATTTGGCAATTTTCGCCAGCATAAAATCATTCATGCTTTTGCAACAAAGCAATTCCAAGTATGTAGAATCGCGCGAAAGTGAAAAATATGAAATAGAATTACACAAATTTTACGACAAATTAAAAAGTATGTGAAAAAATAAATGTCAAAGTGTGTTACACAAAGTTGACGGTTTTCAAATAAGTTCTCTTAGCTAACAGGAGTTTAAAATTACCGATTATTCGTTTTTCCAAAACAGAATAACTAATTGCAACCGATTTAAAAAGCGGCATTTTGGCGTCAGGTACGATCTGGCAAAAGGATATCTCTCTAAGCAAGGTGAATCTAAACCGCGTATTCCAAATGTTGGTACCCAATATCTTGAAAATGAAAAATAATTAAAATGCAGATTATAGTAACGCCGGTCAGGTTTAGCTTGGGTATTTGCTACCAGTAGAAATATTTAGTGGCGTTAACGATGCCATTATACAAGTTATAGTACAGCTTGGATATTTGCTAGCGCAGCGAGATGATATATTTTGTGGTGCTAAATACGCCAATCTGCGAAGGATTATGGGTGTGAATATATGGATAACGAAAAAGGAATAAAAGGAAAAAGGATCTTTTACTTTTTCCTTTTACTTCTTATGTGTGTTTTTTACAAAGTTTTTTAATTACTTTATCGTTTAACACCAGTATTTTGAGTGTTTTTTCAGTTATATGGATAACGGTTTTCCTGGTAACCTTACATGAACAGTAATTATCGTTTATGAGTATGTGTAAATCGCCAAACATTAAAAAGTCACCATGGGTGGCAAGCTATTCTAGCTGTTCTGTAGTTTTCGTCAAAGGGAACATATGAAGCACTGCTTTTCTTAGGGGGAAGAGGGGGATTCCCCCTGTGCCCGTGTTTTTTGGGGGCCCGGGCTAAACTTTCAAAAAAAAATTTCTGTATAGACAGAAATAGAACTCTTTGTATTGAGTCGGCACTAGCGAAAGAACTAGACTTTAAAATTATTATTGATACTTTCGCCTCCAAAAAAGCGAGAAAAACAAATTTTTAATAGTTTCGATTTTGTCAAGAAAAAATCCAATTATTCGTATTATAAAGACCAACATTAAACTATTTAATGAAAGCGTCTTTTTTAAACTAAAATTTGAAAATGCCAGATAGTGAAAAAACAGTTTATTTGTATTTTACAATGTGAATAACTTTTTTTTTGGGGGGGGGGGTGGTTGGAGAGGGCCCGGCAGATATCCACCCCCCGGGCCCGAGTTTGTCTCTCGACGGGCCTGACTATATATATACGTACGTCGCCAAATTGTGAAAAAGCACCATGCGTGGCAAATACCCAAGGTCCTCCGTAGGTTTTACATAATTAAAAATAGTGTGAAGTTTAAAATTTTGAGTGCCAAGGAACATGCAAGAACTAAGCAATGTGTTGCTCGGTAACATTCTATCTGATTCAATCTTTGGGTTTTGTCTGTTGAAATTATGCTTTTTTACGAATAAACCTCATTAGGGGCCGAATGCCTCATACGAAAAGCGAGCGTAGCGAGTCTAGGGGCCTTGGCCCCTAGTTTTGGAAAAAGAAACAGGTAGCATGTCTTTTCTTTGTCAAATTAAATGAATTGGCACGGTTTTCAACATAATTTGAGAGTACAGATATTTTTGCTAAGAATTATAGTCGCGTTCTGCTTCTGCATCCTGATATTGTAATTGTGTACGTACACCCACTCTAAAAAGTATTCATGTAAAAGCAGAATTTCTTATTTTAGACTTCTGAATATTAATTAGTTTTCTGAAAAACTCACAACTCGTCAAAAATATGAAAGCTATACGAAATCATCGTAAAAACAATGACTTATAATCGAATACTTTTTTGAGAGCATGTAATGCATAACTGGTGTGTTTTAAAAAAAAAGTAGTTTTGCTGGGTCGCTTATTTTTCGTGTTTTAACACGTTCACTGCCGATCAAGAAGAAACATTTTTGCGTGAACTTGTTTAGACGGAATTCGAGAAAATGGGCGATATTTTTTCTATGGCAATTGGCTGTTACTCCGAAAATGACGCAATTTTTTGGAACGCGAGTTCGAATTCACCCCCCCCCCTCCAACCTGTGGATCTTTTATTATTTAAGTAAAGCAGCAAAAAGGCATTCTGTTTCGTTTGTGAAAATTTGTAGATGATTAGTTTTACTCTGGAAAATGACATTCATTGTATGAGAAGATCTATACTAAAATCGGAGTTATTGGAATTTAAGACTTGCAGCCTTTACTAAAATCGGAGTTATTGGAATTTAAGATTTGCAGCCCTTTTGGATAACGTTCACGTCTGCGTCGGAAATAGTACAATACAACATATGGGGGGGAAATCATTTTAAAAAGCTTAATTAAAAAAAAAAAAAAAACTTTTTGGAGACAGAGTCTCTGCAGAATATTTCTAAATGGATATCACCTAAGGTTGCCAGGGCATAAATAATGATTTGTGTTAATATGGATCCGCTATATATATATATATATATATATTTATGTATATATATTGCGCTTCTGGTCTTAATTATTTTAGAATGTTTTCTTACCCGCAGGATTACACCGCCCATCTCCGAAATCTCATTTCTTATCCTCCAAAAGACTTGCATGATGGTTTGAATAATGTATGTCGGAAGATCCCAAGTGATGCTTCTCAGCCAATCCAGTATAATCATTTCGAAGCCGTTCTGGAAAAATAATTGTTTTCTGATATGATTACATGATTCTATAAGTTGGTGAGCGTAGAGGCATGCTTGAGCCATTTTTTATAGTTCGATATTTTTTTTATATGAGTTGAAGTGTAATGATATGTTGTAGAAAATGATTTTTTTTTCCAATAAAATCAACTTAAAAAAACAATTGACCGACAATCTTTTCTAAAAAATCTAATAAATTTACTCTTTTAGTCTTCCATTGTGGCTCAAGCAACCTCAACAGAGGAATAGTTCATCCAAGGGGCAAAGGATGCTTAAATTTATTCTATAAAATATCAGTGAAGAAAACTTCTTCTACACTGCTTTTAAGGTACCAATTGGCTGTTTGCATTGGCAATTAAAAAACAAGTTGATTTGTAAGAATTTCTCTTTTTTGTAAATTTAAGACACGGTTTTTAACTAACAATTTTTTTATTTCATTTGTTTTCAGAAGTGACTTTTGAACTTGCGTTTTAATTACTTAAGTCTCATCCTCCACCAAAACATTTTTCTGGTTGCGTCCCTAATCGTAAGTTTTACTTCTTGAAAATTCGGATTCTCCAAGAAGTAGCTATCTTAGATTTTGAAAGAAAGACATTTCAATTATACAACTTTCACCATTTATAGTTATTCCAGTTATTGCATAAAATATGTTAATATTATTAACCAACACAGTGAAACAGTACTGTACATTGTACAACAATCATTACTATTCAGTTAAAATTTGGAAAAAAAAATAGAGTCGGTCAACTTATCATTGAAAGCTAAAACAGAATATAACTTTGGATCAGTAAAACATGAAACACATTTAATTTTATTCTTACGTAGTATCACTGCAGGCTCTTGCAGTTGCTCTCTAACAAATGCTTATAAACTTCTGTCAAATTATTACACTGACAGAATTTTGCGTTATGTTAACTAAACTTTTGTTCAAGGCAGGACCGACTGCTTTTCTGGTGCAATACCACACCTATACAAACAAGACGAAGCCAACGTTGCTGTTATTGTGTTTGGAACACTTATTTTCGCATGTGTGCTTGGTTTATAGAACCGCTTGTAATCCTCGTCGAATAAAGTGGACAACACAGACACAGATTTTACTAGCATAGCGAAAAGGAATTGAGTGGGAATCGAACCCACGTCCGTACGCTCAAGTGATTGGCGTAGAGGACAGGCCCTTAACCTCCGAGCCACCAGCCCCCTATTAACTAAGCTCGTGTGATCTCTAAGGATCCACTTATTAGTTCTTGCCACGATCTCCCCACAGTTTAAATTTTCATCAAACGCGAAACAAAATTCATGAATACCAAAACCCCCAGCAGAAATTGTCGACCACCAAGAGGATTTTCAACTGAACAGGGTGCCGCCATTAGGGATGGACGCGAGACGTGCGAGACGAGAATCGGGGCTGTCTCGTCTCGTCTCGCAGTGGTAAACCTCTGTCTCGTCTCGTCTCGCAAACACTGTGTCTCGTCTCGCGTCTCGCAAAGAAATTGCTGTCTCGTCTCGCGCGAGACGCGAGACGTCTCGCGAGTCTCGCAAAATTAAGGACTGCGATTTCGTTACCATTTTATACTAACTTATTATTGGGATTTTATTGAAAATTAATATTAATAATAACAATTACTTACATATATCCACATTAGTAGATATATTAATAACTATATCAGCATATATCGGCATTTCAAGTAAAAGAAATTGAGATTTAATCCGTATATATAATGTAACACCGAAAATATAGTATTTATTTTTATTTACTAGCTGCGTGCCCGTTCTTCTCACTGTAGTAAACGAAAATTTTCCTAACATGAGTAATTTCAATTAATTCCAGTGATGTGGAATCTAAAATAAAAGCAAAATTATTTGACTCTTGATGTAAAGTTTGCGTCATGAGTATTAACCTGGCATCATTGCAATATAAAGACTCAAAAAACTACGTCAGTGTCATTCGCGATCAGAAAAGTGAAAAGCTTAGCGGTTTGCAGAGAACTCCCGACTTTCAAAATGTGTTATTTCTACATCATACTGTAGTTCTACATCATACTGTTCAAGTTGTAACATTAAATACCTCAGACACTACATGAAATGGACAACCGTTTGTTTTAAAATAGCTGCGCACCCGCTCTTCATACGAGAAGTAGCGAATATTTTACTAAAATCCTATCTGCATGAGACAAAACAGATTTTTTTTTTTTTTAAGTTCAAGTAATCTCCTCTGTTGAAATTACTGCGGGATATATTAACGCAAATTAGAATTATTTATCGTTCAGTTGGTTGTAAGATAACCCTTGAAAAATTATAAACAGAACACTTTTAGTCTTTATTAAATCTCTACTATTTACTTTAACGTCAATTTCAAGTCTCTAAAATATGTGTAATTTTTATATTAATGAAAACAAGATTATATTAACGATAATTATAATTATTTGCCTAATATTTCCAATAACATTACCGTGTGTGCATTTTTAGATTTCATTATAGTGTCTCAGTTGGTTAATAGACGTCTTATTTTTTGTTTATTTTTTAAATTACTGAACAGTTAATTTGTTGACGACTATCCGTTTGTACTTTTCCACAATAATTTTTAGCGATAGTACTACAGTCGTTATGGTCGCCCTGTTTACAGAAAAATTAAATCATAAACCCCCTAATGTATATTCAGTGTGGATTTTTTTTTAAAATGAAAAGACATCTAACAGGCGAAGATAATTTTAGAATAGGAACCCAACTGCAATATAAAATGATTGGGAGGAAAAAAATTTATAAAAGTTTTGCAAGCCGAAGGAAGGGAAAACATGATAATATAAACGAAAAGAGAAATAGTTTTTAAAAAAATTGCTTGCATTTCTTTCCGTCCGATATTAATATATAAGAATAAAAAATGTCATTTAAATCTCTTTAAAATAGGCCAACGATAGGGATTTAACCGCCCCTAGAAAGTTGTCACCAGGGTGGGGGCGCCCCCCCCCCTACGCACGCCGCAACGTGCGGGAAAGTTTGAGGATAATATCGGTACAAGAATATTTCAACCAAGGATATTCAACCATATTTCAACCTACTCAGACTAAGCATCAATGCGAATGCAAGCTGCTCTACTTCTAATCTCTCTCTGATATACCCGAAACCCGATTATCACAGGGCAAGGGGGGGGGGCGGTAGTCCGGTGCCCCTGAAGAAAAAGGGAGCCCATATATATCCCGATTATCTAAATTATAAATTCATATGTACTGAAATAGTAATTGTGGGGAAAAAACTGAATTTCCTCTATAATATAGGTATTACCTAATTGTCCTATCACTAGATCAAGTTAGAGATATTTTTTGGGGTGATAAATACGATTTGATTAAAGTACAAAAACTACAGTTAACTGAAATGCAATTTTCGAGTACAACAGCGGTCAAAACTGGGTTAAAAATGCTTAAAAAAGGG
>JAWZYV010001728.1:0-16559 GCA_038373885.1 Cheiracanthium punctorium | reverse complement strand
TTTGCATTTATTCGGGAGATCAATTAACCCTTTGAGGCCCAACCCTTTCCCAATGCTGAAAAAAGGGCAGCCGTTTCCATCGCTCGACTTAACTACCAGCAAGATGGCGGACGATCGAAACGTTCATCGCGTGCCACAGATCTAGAGACCCTTTTTTGACGACAGCTGGCTGTGCGCGAGCACAACATGCTGTCTTCCTGGTAGTTAAGTGTCGAGCGATGGCAACGGCTGCCCTTTTTACAGCATTGGGCAATCTATCCAGCTGTTCTCGCATTCTTCCATTTTTCAGCAGATGTCAGTGCTGTTAAAAATAATCGTGACCATTTTTTTACGGGAAATGACGTGCTAAAAAGAGAGGATTCTCGTGGAGCTGTGTCACCCGCAACTATTTTTATAGAAATCAAATCTGTTCTTCGTGACTAGCAACAGTCAAAGCGTCAGAGTTTGGTGTTCCCAGAGCGGGAACACTGCACGTTAAACTGTTAAAGGTGATGTTCATGGGATTACGAAATGGCATAAAAATGAAAACAGAAGTGATTTAGAATACATGATTTTGGATAGATTACATTAAAGAAAACCAAATTAAATTATTATTAAAATTAAATATGTGATCTCCATCACGGGAGTAGGTCCCCAAACAGGGTTGGCAAAAACCCGGGGTTTTGTACAAAAACCCAACCCACCCGGGTTTTTGTTGGATGCCACAAATACCTAACATTACACGTTGGGAATTCACACAAAATGTGCATTTCGAGCTTTTTGGACAATTATCATAAATATGTAACAATCGCATCTCAGCACCAAAATGAATTTGAGATTGAGACACGAATTGCAAAAATATCCCTTCCCCCCCCCCCCCATACAAAAATCCAAAAATATTGGATAATGTGTCAATCTACAAGTGACTGATGTTTGAAGTTAAACAGAAATGTGTTTGAATTGTTTGAATTTAAACAAGTGTGTTTGAATTTAAACAAGCAGCTCATAATTTTATCTTCAGCTCTTGATGAGCTGCAAAAGGATACAACCACACTGTCACGTTCTATAGAAATATGGAAAAATTTAATGGAATCAGAAGAATTGAAACAGCACAAGGAAGTTATAGTGAAACGGTATAAACAGATTATGAGACCTGAGCATTTTTTAGCTAATATAATGGATGCAAAGTATGGAGGGGAAAAGCTTAATTCAGAGGAAGAGGAAGAAGTTGAAGCATGGATAATACAGTATCATCCAGAGCGGTTCCTGCAATAATGGCTTTTAAAATTAAAGACATAGACTATTTTCCTAAATCACTTTTCTCAGAAAATATTGTGTCACAATTTACAGCTTCAAAATGGTGGGAAATTCTTAAAGAAAAGGTACAGAAGAACAACAAGTTAGATTCTGATTTTATCCGATTCAGGTCACGCGGACGAAAGAAAATAGATGAAATAAAGAAACAAGTTATATCTAAAAAACATTCAGATTATGAAAAAAATAATTATTTGTAAAAACACATTTTAACACGTTGTATTTATGAGAAAGGTGTCATTGCATTGCTTGAAATTTTGTGAAAGGGCAGTTACACAACGCTCGTAAAGGTTTTTTAATTGATGAATTTCTGTTACAGGATAGTTTTAACAGATAGCACTTTGTAAATGAATCGTAAAACAGTCCTTAATTTTAACTGCATAGAAATACGGTCCTTATCAGGGGAAATGGGAAGTTTTGGCAAATAAGAATGAGTACAAGGAGGACATGCCAGGAATTAGGGGGAGAAAAAGGACTGCCAGGCGAAACGCGTGCGATAAACAAAGGGAGGATTTTTTTTACTCAATTCAAGTTCTTCTTTCTATATCGCTTCACTATTTCTATTGGAAATCTGAAAAAGTAATTTTCAGATTCCCAATAGAAATACGTTCCTAACCCCTTAATTTCTTATTTATGTAAATTGAATTTAAAAATAGTGCAGTGTAAGTAGAAGAAAATTTAATATTAATTGGTGTTACATTAATTTATAAGCAGCTAATTTTCTTTAGCATTTTGCTACAGCTTTTTCTACGTTTTAGCACTTTTGCTACAGCATTTCCTGACCCAGCTTAAACCCTGTTCGACTGACAGTGATGAGAATCTTCTGCATTTTTTTATTTTTTCCCTAATGGGCAGGCACTGGCCACAAGCCTTTGCCATAACTACCCGAAGGTGTGGCCATTTTATTATGGGGGCACCCAGTGGGCGGCCACGTTACCCCCTATGAAGGGACGGACACACAGACAACCACGCCCAGTCAGGGATCGAACCCCGGCCGCCGGGAGTTGAACCCGAAACCGGAGTATGGTGCTTTACCCACCATACAACTCGGTCGGCTTTTAAAAATGCATTACTTGCATTTTTAAAAGAATATTTTCAGAGTTTATTCCTTTTTAAATTATTTTCTGCTTCTTATTTTCCACGATTATAGAAATTTTCAGTCAAGTCCACGTGTTTCCAAATATATTTATTTGTGCATCCAACACCATATTTCTGTTTTTCGCGCATGCAATTCAAGGTATATAGACAGGGTTCACAGTGGGATTTTTAACATCTGAGTGAGAATTTGAGAATTTTGCTTATTTTCAAAAACTTAAGTTATTTATTTACTTTTTCACATTTTACAAGAAAAATTAATATCATTACAAAAATACAGTGCAACTAAGATGATAAATATCAAAATTAGCAATATAATATACAAATGAATTTGATAACAATACAATTTAATCATATCCTTGATTCTTTACCCCCATTAAATATTTTAACTCTTTCATCAAAATTGAACAACTCAGCATGCAGAGAAAGCCCATGAGTGTAATTTTTGTGAGTGGGATTGCGGGAATCGTGCAAATCCCACAGTCTAGTGCAAGCAAACCCTGATAGATATGCAAATTCTGAGAACAGAAAGGGGTAAATTTGAAAGTTATGTATCTAAAGTAAATTGATTATTAGATTAATACATAAATGTTTACGAATTTTTAAAAATGGTGAAAATTGTGCATCACACACAGGCATGAAAACAGCTGAAGAGCAAAAAAGAGGAAATACACGTGGATATATTTTCCAGCAAAAAATTGAAAAATTTACGTGCACGTATTTTCAGGCATATATAACAAGGTTGATAATCAGGGGCGTAGCCAGGGGGGGGGATATCGGGATATATCCCCCCCCCCCCCGAAATGTTTGGATTAGTGATGAAATTCCATCTATTTATACACATATAAGTTCATATCTCCCCCCGAAAAATTTTCCATGCTACGCGCCTGTTGATAATGCAAAAACATGGAACTGGGGAATAATGTGTGAGCTTAAATTCAACCATTGTTAAACTAAATGGTGTACTAAACAATTTCTACCATTTAAATTTCAACCACAAACAAATTGACTGTGATCCTGAAGAAAATAATTATGCACTGTAAATGTTTAATAATCAGTTTTAGACATACAATATTTATTAAAAGAAAACAGGCTATAATTATTTAAAATAATTATCTTAAACAATATCGTAAAATCCTAGATCAAAACAAATCATAAGTCTCACATCCAAATTTCAGATTATTCTTTTGATATGAAAATAAAATAAAAAATTGATTCTCAAAAATTTTAAGACCTATCTTTTTTTAATTTTGATCAGAAATGGAATGAAAAATTATACATATGGCATTGGCAATTTTCTAAAATAAGCATTCAAATGATAGAATAAAAGTGAAGTTTTCTTGTTTTATTGGAAAAAGAATAATTCTTTAATAAATGTCTAAATATTTTCTCAGGTAAAATTTTAGAATCTTAGCAGTCTTGCAGCACATCAGCACACAGAAGTGGAACTTATGACAGAGACCTATGTTCTGCTCCTTCCTATATTAGCTGCAAAATACTAACTCACAAGATTATGCTTTTTAAAATTAACTGTAAAAATAATTACCAAAGAAAAACCTGCACATGAGAATAAAACGAAATAGCGATTTTCCTGATTTTAAAATTGAAGTGAAAATGTTTCAGAAATCAATAAACATATTATGGGGAAAATAATACTTTTCTGTTGAGTTACTAAAATGCCTTAAATTTTAATTTAACAATAGAGTATTAAAAACTCTGTTTTACATCTTGTTTTTAAAATTATTCATTCACCAAAAGGCTGCAAATAGATTGCAGTTGGCAAATATGGAACCCGGAGATCGGGGATAGTTAGTTACCATAATTTCGCTAGTATAGTCCGCGGACTATGCATGTCAAAAAGGGATTTTTTTCCAGGACACGGACTATCTGGCTGAAATAAATTTCTTTTGCAAAAAAATTTAGTATATTGATCTTGCTTTTTGATCTGTAGTTAGCGCGCAAGCTCCAGTGAAGCCGATGCTAACAAATTTATTTCTGTAGAAAGTAAAGCACATAGATGCACTTGAAGTGACAGCACGTCGGCATGGTTACTTCCCACACATCGGCACGCCAAGAGATCGCCAACAATTTCACCCCCTTTTCAAGAAGGGCCAGTTAGTGACCCTGCAGATCTAGACTCACGGAAAATATCACGAGGATGGCCCCCGTTCTAAAGAGGGGATGGCAAAAGCGGGAAGATAGCAACCCATAAATTACTCCAGCCAGTGTCATTGTGAAATCCGTGTGTGGTACATGCAACGCTTTGAAGTACAGTATTTTTCAATGAATTTCGTGTATTGATATCGGAGATGTCTAGCAAGGGTATAATAAGAGTTCCTTTATCAGCAGCAATAATTAAAACTTGTCTTTAGAAAAATATTTTAAAACGCTAGAAGCATCGCACTTACTATCGCTTTTTTTGAGAAATTTTTTTTTTTGATATTTTATTCTTTTTTTTCACGATTTTAAAATTCGCTAATTTTAATTTAAAATGCGTGCGCTCACTGTCTCAGGAAGGAAGAAAAAAAAGAAAAGAAGGGAAATTTGAAGGAAGAAAATTGCGTTAACTATTTACAATTAACAATTTTAACAATTTACATTAACAATTTTAATGAATAAATATGTAAAAGTAAATTGATCAAATTAAAAGTAGAGTAATTTTAATTTACTTAATTCGATAATCAGACATTTACTTTGATTAGCAGGTAGAAATCACTCGTTTAAAGTGTTTGAAACATAATTTTAGCAGATATTTGTGTTCGTGATTAAAATTAAAAATTGATGTATGAAATCTCCAGTAAAACGCTTAGCCACAATTGGTGTCCCATATTTTAAAATTATGTGAACCCTACAGTGTATTGAATCCAAGTGTGAACCCTACAGTGTATTGAATCCCCTGAGTGTATCCAAGTTACATTTATACGTTTTCAATAATTTGTTCTTAGTTAAATTAATTCAAAGACCGGCATTTGGTGGTTTTATCATTCAAGAAATGAAAGTCCGTTTGCTATTGCTTTTGACGAACTCACTTCTGTACAGAGTTGGGCAGTATCGCAAATACATGTATTTGAAATACTATTTTCAAATTACATTTGTATTTTATATTTTCACAAGAAAAAGCAAAGTATTTTGAAAATGTATTTTAAAATAAATTTTCAATGTATTTGGTATTTTCAAAATACTGAAAATACATTTTTCATTTTGACGTTAAATTAATCTTACACAAAAAAATTAGCTTGGTTTGGGAAAATCAAACAAAAATAATAGAACTGTAATTAATTTTTTCCCAGTTCATGATATAAACAATTCTGTTGCATCTGCAATATTTTAGTGTTATATATGGTAACTAAAGAGGTGTTGAGATTTTTTGCAACGCTTAGGTTATGTTAAACAGGAAGGAGGGAGGAAATCTCACACGCCTAATTTAGATCAGTTTAATGATATTCGGGTCTAGGAGGCTTTCTGTATTGCTGATAACTGATTCACAAATGTGAATGCAGCTGAAAAGGGAGAAAAACCATGTTTCAGTAATATTCATTAGATTTCTGAAAAAGAATTTATCAGTAATTCCAAATGCGTTACCAAGTTACAGAAAAATAAGCCAGTCAGCATTTCTGAAGTTATATTACGAGATGTATCCAGCTTCCAGTTAAGATGAGTTTGCGAGTCGGGCAATTCTCAGTGGAAAAATTTTCAAATTTTATCTGTAGATGCAAATGAGAAAGTTAAGGAGAAGTGCCAGCTTTGTCAAACCAAAAGGTCTAGCATAAGTGGAACATTCAAAACTACTACAAAGTTTAAAACTCACTTTAAGGTAAAACTTCAATTTTATCACAAAATTGATTAAGCTGAGTTCTTTTGCTCAAATGTTTAATTGAATTCAATAAGTCATAAATATTAATATGCAGGCTTTTCACCGCCTTTTTTTTTTCAAGTGAGGAAACCTTTTTTAATTGAATGCTCGGCAAGTCATACTTACTTCTCTTTCCATCAAAGCATGTTTGTCCTACAGTATACATATATTTATTTACTTAGTTAGTTTTGTCCTGTTTGGAAATCTAAGTAAACCCTAAGTTTCTTTTATTAATTTTAATTGTTCATCATTTACTTATCTTTTTCTCATCAGATATTTAGAATCATGGATGGATCGTATTCCAGTTCTCCGAAATTTAAACCTCACCATTGATGTATGTATTAAAAAATATTAGATATAGGTTTGAATACGCTTTAAGAGTTTGAACCCTAAATTTACGCTTCTTAACATAATTTAAGGTTTTATTTTATTAGCTTGGATGAAATGAAAATTTCAATAAACTTTTCAATTTTTAATGTTGTTCTTATCAAATTATAAGCAATTTCAGAGTGATACGAGAGAAGTTGACGATAGCGACCGCCCCCCCCCCCCGAGAAAAAGAAATTAATGTAAAAGATCCTATTTTACTTCCATGAAATGGATGTATATGTCAATCTTCTAACTAACCGCCCCCACCGACGACAAAGTAACCGCCCCCCCCCCCCCCCCGACAAACTTGCATTAATCCGCCACTGAAACTTCTACAAATGATGATGAAGATTGGTTTGAATTTAATGACTCCGAACCATATACCAAAAATTCACGAAATGCGGTTGAACTTGAACTGCTAAAGTTTCTTTCCGAAAAATCAAAAGATTTGAAAGTTTTAAATTCATATCCGACAGTAAAAGAACTTTTCATGAAATTCAACACAAGTTTGCCGACTAGTGCTCCTGTCGAAAGACGTTTTTGCTTTACAGGTATTATAAGTGCTCCACAAAGAAATTTACTAAGCGATAATCAGTTCGAAAAACTAGTTTTTTAAAAGCAAATTATTCTCGTTCTAAATCATAGTGCTTAGAATAACTAACTATGCCATCTTTTAAAAATCTTTTCAAAATTTCTTTATTAAATTGTATACTGTTAAGTAAATTAATACAATGATACACTTTTCTTTTGTAGTAATATATGAATGCATCTTGTGTTTGCGTGATTATGGAAACGCTATACTAGGGCAATCTGCCAAGGATGGGGGGGTGCCTAGGTAGGAGAACTTTCTAAGGGGTTCTAAAGCGTATTCACGTTGCATCTGGAAAAAACCTACCAAAAATCCAGACTGTTAGATCGACAGCTGCTCGATAGGACCCAATCCCGGGACCTTCACTCTTCGGCCGTCTACCATTTTCAGTGACATAACTACTGTGCGATGGTAAGGCTATAAATTTATCTTAAAGTAGAAATATAATTCAACGCATCTTCGTTTAGAAATATATTTAATTTTATATTTCAATTCCATTCATTATCACTGAAAAATAACGTTCAATAAATACTTGTCACACATTTTTGCTTTCATGCCTTTTAAGATGCAATTTATTCCAGGAAAAACTCATGTATATATGTAAAAAAAAAAAAAAGTTACTATTACATTTGTTTGTTCATCTTAAAATACACGGGAATAAAATAAACTAGAAGTTTCTGTAGAAAATTTTACTTAATTGAAGTTTTAGACGTATTTCGTGTGTATTAAGAAAATACATGTAGTTTGTATTTTTTCAATTTAGAAAGCATTTTGTATTTTGTAATTTTTTGTGTTTGAATAAATGTAATTTGTATTTTGCATCGAAAATACATTCTTTTATGTATTTTGCCCAACTCTGCTTCTGTAGCTGCTTTCAAAGACCATTGCAGAGCAAGCAGTAATTATTTTTATTTCCAACGGAGGGGAGTAGAATACTCCCCTCCGTTGCACTGGAGAGAGTATGAGGGAACGTCCTCTAAGTGAAACTGTACTCCCCCTCTCTATACAACGGGGCATGGGGGGGAGAAAAGCAATAAATTTTAGGTTTACCCTTGCCGATCTGTGGGAAGATAGGCGTCGGCATGCAGGGAGCATTTGAATTTTTGTTCCCCCCCCCATTATGTCATTTAAAGCATCGACGTAGTTACAGGTGCGGACAAGCTTCGTCAAACCATTTTAGAAATATTTCCGTCCGATATGCAGAAGAACCAAATTTTGAATGTGCTTAAAAAAAAAAATAATAATAATTTATGTAATACGGGGGAAAACGTGCCTTCACAAACCGAGGTACCGACGCCGCGTCAACATCGAGAAGGTTGTTATTGTTTTGTCTTCACTCAGCCAGCTGGCTAATAAAGCAAGAGAGCGAATTCTGCTGAGACGTTAAAACATGACTTGTGTCGCCTAGTCGCCTCAATTTCTTTCTTTTTTTTTTTCCAATTGCGAACGCGAATTTTTAATAAAGAGCATTTTTAAATTTCATATTTCGTTAACTTTTAACCCAGAGAGAGTATCAATTGAATGTTGTTTAAAATTAAGTATTATGTGGATTGACCCATGAAAATTAGTAATGATCTTTTCTTTTCTTTTTTCTTTTGCTTGGTTATGTACATTTTCATAAATGATTAATAAAAGTAATCTTTTTATTTATTTAAGGAGGCGATACGTCTTGCCTAAGGGCGGATTAATGCAATATTATGGTCGGTTAGTTGAAATTTGTCTAGTTTATGGAAGTAAAATAGAATTTCTTTTTCCTGTAGCGGAGGAGTAATCGCCCCCCCCCCCCAATCCCTTTAATCCGTCCGTGGTCTTACCATTAGTTAACTTTTCACGAAGTTACGGTACATATTTTTAGTAAAATCCGCGTAACTGTTTAAAAAAAAAAAAAAAAAACTCTGAAAATTTTGGTTTTCTTTTTCTTACGGATTTCTTAACATTAACTCACATTTTAAAAAAGCATTATTCTTTTATTCAGCATAAAATTAAGACGTGTACGTTTTAATAGCTATAAATATCGAAGTATTTATTTATTGGAATTATTATTAATAATTTATTTATTTAAGAAAAGTATATTTAAACTACCATAAATTATTTTACTTCCTTTGCATGTTGAAGACCTAAAGGAATACGACAAGATTTATATTTTAAATACCATTACTAAAAGCTGCACTTTTATACAAGTTTTATTTGTCGTGTAGACCGTCAGTTTGCTTTATTTAAACAAAAATTCCAGTTTAGCATTCATAAAATGTCTGGAAGTTCTCGTTCGGCCGACGATTTTTCCAAAACCAAGCAAATTTTTGGATCCGAAAATGACCACAAACATTTCGTTTTCAATCCACGTTTTCTAATATATTCGATAAATCTGCAATTTTCTCAATAATCCACAATAGAAGTATCAGTTAAGCTGGTACGTGTCCGTGAAAAAAATTTATAGATTCATCAAGTGCGCAAAACAGCAATAAAAGCACGTCGCGAGTAACAATAGCTCACCGACAACGGTTTTCCAGTGGCGAAAGGTCTCGATAGATAATTATTGTTGTGTAGTAGTTCGCCAAGTACATAATTATGTATCAGATGCCTTTCGAAACATCGAAGATCTAAAATAAGAATTTGCCCCTCTGAACTAAGTTTTGAAATTTACCAACTCAGGAAATCAGTAACATTGCACTCTAGCTGACTTTAGTCTAGGCGCAGTGCGAGATGCAGTGAAAACGTACATCCCAGGCGCGCATTATCGTCCTCTTGTTACTCTGCTATGTCCGCTATGTTTTGCTTTAGGTTCGGTAATCACTGTTTTTTTTTTTTTTTTTTTTTTTTTTGAAAAAGCGGAAAGGTTTTAAAACATTTTCGGAAAGCGGAGGTCTTCCAAAAAAAACAAAAAAAGCGGAAATCCGCCGAAAAGCGGAAGATTTTCATGCCTGATCACACACTTAAAATTTGCTCGACATTGAAATTAATACGCACACACAATTTTCCTCTTTTTTTTATGGTTTGTGTATTCTCATCTCTGCAGTGAATATGTAGCAACATTCGGCCAAATACCTTTTCAATATTCAGCCTACTGAATATGCGGCAAGCCGAAAAGGCCAAATACCAAATAGTGGCTGAATGCTCGTTACATATCTAGTATGTATCAGGGATCACTCTAGAGCGTTTCAGGGGGGCGGCCCGCCCTGGTGCCCTTTCCCCGGTAAAATGCCGCCCTCCTTGCCCTTTTTCTTGATAAAATTCCGCCCTCCTTGCCCTTTTCCTTGATAAAATTCCGCTTTTTTTTCCCAATCAAAATGCCTCTCTCCTTTTCTCTACCCCTCCTTGTTTCCCCTTTTCTTTGATTCTTGTTACCATTGCTGGCGCTCGGCTAGACCCCAAAAAAGCCTCTCTCCAACAACAACAACAAGAAAGTTGATTTGTTTATTCTCTTATCAATGATGTGTGGGGGAGGAGGGGGGGGCATCTGCTCAGTCGCTGCTCTTCTCCCTCCCGACCTGAGAGGGTTAAAACCGTTCGCTGTAGCTTGAGGTGGAGAGAGAGAGATTAGAGAAACAATCTGTCATCCAGGAGAGTAGTCATAACAATAAATTATTTCCTACTGTAAATGGCGCTTTACCGTGTTTTATAAATGCTGTAATTAATAAACGCTACTTGGTTATTGTTTATTTTTTCAGATTTTCAAAACACATTCATCCAAACTTAAGGCTGGCTGCACGGAAAGTTCAAGACAAGGGCAATTCCGGAAGTGTGGGGTGACCCCCCCCCCCTACACACACTCCTCCCCGTCGGTGTACTAAAAAGAATAGGAAAAAATTGATTCATTGACAGGGTGTGTAGCAGTCTGGAAATACTACTTGAAAATATCGAATTTTGGGTAGGCATCGCGGCCAAATTGATGACCAATAATCTGAAGTAGAAAGGCCATGCAATGATTACACTAAAAGCAATCATTAAGAACAACTTGAAAGAGTGCATTACATCCATTTCAAAACAACGGAAGCTGCCGTGATTCATGTGGCTAAGTCTAAGCTTATTGTTTACTAATTCACAGCTGCATACTTATCAAATATAACATCCTTACGGGAAATCATTTTGAACTCCCTTCTTTTCCCCCAACTGAAAGCGTAAAGTGCCAGATGGCCCTTTTACATTGCTGAAAAACAAACATTCCAGGGGCATCTTTCAGATCACGCAAATGAAAGAAAACAGAAAATATAATTATTTATAAAAGGGCATTTTATCTGGGTGTATTTAAAAAAAAAAAAAGGCTGATTGGAATTTTGTGAAGGAACAGTTATACCTCCTGTTTTGTAAAGGGTCGTTTAAACATCGATTTTGACTTCATTGTATTGTCTCCTGTATAAGGAAAACTGTATGGTAAGGAAGGAGAAAAAGTTTTGGCAAATAAGAATGGAAAAACGGACTGACATACCAAAGCATAGGGGGGAGAAAAAGGGCTGCCAGACGTTAAAGGGTTGCCAGGTGCCGCTCTCTGTTTAATAGGTCGAGAATTCACACTGTGAAATGTAAAATGGGATAAATATAGGTCAGTCATTGCTCAAGGCTGGAAAAAAAGGGGGGGGGGTAGAAATAGTGTAATACTGCATTTCTTCATTCTTGGGAGTGAACAACAAAGCATAGGAGTGATTTTATTGGGATTTAATGTCTTTTTTAAAGAGCGGTCATAGGGGTACACTACAGAGAAATGCTATCGGCATAGGCAGGGCCGTAGCGAGCAAAAAATGATAGAAGACTGAAAATTTATAACTTAATTAAATTTTTTAAACTTAATGTATGGGCACATCTTACAGACTGGGAATTTTCTGTTTGGAGACCATATAAAAATGCACATTTGTATTTATTTAGATTTAATCTTCCAAAAATTATAATCATTACTGTAAAATTCTGTCCCCCCCCCTTTTTTTTTAACATAAATTTGTGATTTACTGTAAAATATTTGAGGAATAAAACCCCAGGTCAGTGTTTTTGGGATATTCTGTGTACACTGACAAGTAATTTTTCTTTAATGGTACAAGTTGAAATTAATTTTTAAAAATATAATGTTAGCTAATTTCTCTTATCTATAATTATCTGCAACTTATTTTTGATTTCCCTCCAATTGTTGTAATATCTAAAAATTACTAAAGTTTGAATTTGGGGTGTAAATAAAAGTGTTTAGTACCTGCAATTTAAAATCAAAACTACCATGGCCTACGTTTATTATAAAATCTATTTTTTAATCGCTTAAAAGTAAAAGATTTAAAGCTTGTATTTTTAATTTTAATCAATTTTTTTAAAAAAAAATATTGTTCCAGGTTATGACTATCCCAGATGTTCGGTGAACAGGAATTATTCAGTTTTGGCCAACTTTTTTTAAGGGAACTAACTATACCCATTTTATTTTTAAAAAAATATTCAATTCAATTTCGTGATTGCTTTCTTGCTCAAAAATGAAATAGAAAATTGGAAGAAGTTCATAAAATAAGGCAAGATTCACAGAAATAGAAAAATTTCACAAAAATAGGACCCTGGGAAAGAAACCTGGACTGACCCCTGCTAGAGGTCAAGTCGCCCGGGACAAACCTTTGTTTTGGCGCTCCCTTCTTTCCATTTCAATTTTGACGTAACAGCACTATGCCTGGGCAAGTGTCCCGTTTCCCCTCCACTAGTTGCAGACTAGCATATATACAGAGAGAAAAGTTGCAGTGATGCTGAATACGATAAAATTTGAATCTAAGATGGAATGTTTTCTGTCATTTTCGGGTTTGAAAATTGGCGTAATTATTAAAAATTTGTCGGCAAAACCAGATTCCCGTTATTTTACGATTACAAAATTTATTTTTGTTGTTGTTGAAATAAAGCATAATGGCCGCCTTACACAATTTTTGTAAAAGTGTAGATTTCATTGAATGAAAAAATTTGGTTTCAAAATTTGTTTAATCATTTACTTAAAAAATTGCTATTAAGAAAACACATTTTCGGACATAAAAGTATGTTTATAAAAGCTACCCTTATGTGTTTGTAGACAATAATTAGAAAAGTTGCCCTTTTTGTGTGATGTGATATGCCCCTTTCCAAACACTGCCCTTTTTCTGTAATGTGCACCCTGCCCTTTTTCATTTCTAGAGTGATCCCTGATGTATGTACCGTACTCAGTGATCGATCTAAGATTTTTTCAGAGGAGTAAAAATACACCTTAACCATTTTAGAAGGAGTATTTTCCTATCTATAAGAGTAATTAAAGCAACTAACGATTATGCTACGTTTTCAAACGCATAATTAAATTGCATTTAACACATAAATCATGTATAATAACTGATTACACAATCTAGGTACACTGTTAGTGTTAGCTGTAAATTTCACTGTTTACATTAAAAGTTACCGCAGATTTCAGAGAGTTGACTGTAAATAAAAATCATTTTCAAGCGGAAATCTCGCCGAAATCACAGATCATAAAATGGAATTTTATATGGAAAAGCAATGCAGAAAAAAATGCATTCCGAAATTCTTAAGGCGTGAAATATGCATCTAGAGGCGTAATCGTGATCACTGACCGTACTGTAAATGAATCTCGCACCGCACCTACACTAGCTTCACGGAGGGCAGGACAAAGGTGAAAGTAGACAGAATCATTCTTTTGAGAATCGCAGTACATTTCTGTCTTAATTTTTTTTCTGAAATTCTGAAAGTGATTCAGATACTAGGAATTCTATTGTATTTGAATTCCTTTATGTCATGCAGGGGCGCATACAGGATTTTTAGCTGTGGGGGGGGGGGGGGGAGTCCAACTTTTAGGGATGTTCCAGATTGTCAAAAATCAGTGATGAAAGAGCTCGTTTTCATTAGAAGGAATTCATCTAAAACTCGTCTCCATCCAGTTCCCTAAGAATACACTACACAGTACAATAGGAAGGAAAGTAATAGTTGTTCAGTTTTGAGAACAAGATGGTGTTTTATGTTCGCTTTCAGTTCGTTTTTGAAAGTCGAGGAAAACGAGAAAAAAAATTTCTTTTTTTATTTTTTAGAACTGAAACTATTGCTACCTTTTTTTTTTTTTTTTTTGGAATTATTTTATTTACTATAGATATAGGATAATAATCAATCAAAAAAAATATATCAAAACCGATTGGGGGGGGTGTCTGGACCCCCCTCCCCCTATCCCCCTAGTGTGCGCCACTGATGTCATGATTTATAAATTAAAAAAAGAAAGGTGTAAGAGCTATGCTAAAGCTAAGTCTGTATAAATTAATGACTGAATCATATGTTGCCTACATATCTTTGGTAATCTAAATATTTGTTGTGATGTATTATTTTAGAGTCGAAAAATTTGTTTTTCTGTATAAATCACTGTTACAATTTATATATTTTCTGGTAAGTAAATTAACTATAATTAGCAAACAAAATAATGATTGATTATCATCAGTACATTTAAACTAATATTTTCCATTTCATTAATAAATTCGATTATTTATTCAGCACAGAGCAAGCACAGTCAATATATATAATACTTAGTTTCTTAATGTACTTTAATTCATATATGCATTTCTTTATATATTTAGAGAAATAAAGTACAGTAGAAGATCTTTATAATGCAAACCTCGAAACGCAAGGTTTTGCATTATATAGAATTTTGCGTTATATGGATCATTCACTTATATCATTAACCTTCCTTAGTAAACATATTAAAATATAGCTGGAACACATAAATATAATGCTTAAAACTTTTTTTAAATACAAATACTACTTTAAAAAACAAAAAAAAATGGAATTTATTTATTTACAGAAAAAATAAATAAATTGAAATTACCAAAAGCATTAAAGTTTATTTGTTAAACAATATATTACTTTTGATTTGTTTTAGAATTTGCAATCTCTCAACAAATAACTTTTCTTGCAGCCTTTGAACAGGTAATAATTTTACTTTGGTTACACAGTCCCTTGTGTTTCTAGGAATTTAAAATATTGATCTCTAATGGAAATTTCTTCAGATTCTGAAAGTTTTTCAATTTTCTCTCCAGCATTTGGTTCTGTTCCAGAATTGTTTTCCTCTTGTTTTGAAACAGAGGAAATTATTTCAGCACTGGTCAAATGATTAACAATTTGTGACTTATCATCCATTACCAAATATTCAAAAATGTTTTCTTCATGCAGGTATGCAAACTGAGTACATTTGTGCATGCATTTTGTGCACAATGCTAGTTCAGCAGTTTTCATTTTAACTAATGATGGCTTAAATCCAGTTCCAAAATTTAGTTTTAAAATAGTGTTACATTGAGAAAACTCTCCCTCCCCTACTTCTCATAGACTGTTTAAAAGTATTTTACTGTCAGACTGTTTAAAAGTATTTTACTGTCAATATTGAGACAAGCATATCGTCGGGCGGGGGCGTGTGCCCCCCCCCCAACTTTGTTTAGAAAAGCATTCATTTTAAAACCTTTCTTCTTGCCAAAATTAAAGAAACATGGCTATTTTTATTTTAGAATATGCTATGTGTATCCCCTCACCCACACATAAAAAAAAAAAAAAAAACACATTTTGGTGATGCTGCGTATGATTTAGGAAGCCAAGTAACAGCATATGATTTAATACAAAACAAATCAATGTTTTTAATTTACAAAGAGAAATATAACTAAATAAATAAACGTCTGTTTGGGAAGTCAATGGTAGAGGAGGGAGAAAGAGAGTGGTTCTGTAGTGGAGGGAAAAGGGAGAGGTTCCTTGTTTTTTTTAAAGTAAACATTTCTTCCTCTTCCACCCAGCCGGCCAGCTGTAATGCTGATAATGCATAATGCATGCATGGGAGAATAATTGTTTATTTTAAGCTTGGCATGTTGTGGGATTTATCTAATGTCTCAAAATTAATTCACTACGAAAGCCATTAAAAAAAAAAAAAAAAAGCAGATCGTAGAAATTTCTTAATTGTGATTTTCTCTGTTTACATCCGCAGTGTTAATGCGGTTTATGGAGAATTGCGGTTTATAGAATTGCGGTACATCGATCTTCTACTGTATTATTTTGTATTCTAAGCAGCTTGCTGAACCAAAATCATGCTTCCGATTTTCAACAAATTTTTTAGTTTGTACTGTCAGAAACTGTCGTAAAGTTGGCTAAAATGTGCTTTAGCCCACCTCTTGGCGATGTTTTTTG
The DNA here is from genome assembly GCA_038373885.1 of Cheiracanthium punctorium. NCBI lineage: Eukaryota > Metazoa > Arthropoda > Arachnida > Araneae > Cheiracanthiidae > Cheiracanthium > Cheiracanthium punctorium. The sequence goes on along the minus strand of JAWZYV010001728.1, from coordinate 219 downwards.
GGAGGGATGATAATGTGCCAAATATTGCAATTTGGATATTTTAGAACTGTGTAAAGATTCGAAATATCTTGCATTTTTGCGCAAACGTAGTTATTTTTTATTCCAGCTACTGTGTGACGCACACAGATGAATATAATGAATTCGCTTACTCAATTTGATGTCATTAAGCTGTTAATTTGCATTTGTGTGCATGCGTTATTGTTAGTTTTCGTTATTTTT
>JAWZYV010001727.1:0-17482 GCA_038373885.1 Cheiracanthium punctorium | reverse complement strand
AGGTCCACGATGGGCTGTTTTTATGAACATTATACATAAAGTATCGCTTAACGGCGGCGACACCACAGTTGTGTAGTAACGTGATATTAGTGTTTTCCATTTAATTGGTCACTAGGCCAGTTTCTGACGTTTTGCTAACAGAATTCCAAGGCCAAAAACTGAAGCCACGCAGGCCCACAAGGGTGGCAAAACACAATGCTGTGAAAATGGACCAAGCTGAATTCCCAAAAGAGTGATGTGTAAGCCTGATACTGCCATCTGACCGTAATAAGTGCACTAATTCCACTCAATTAATAACAAAATTTTCCCGTAAGGGTCATTCCACGACAAATCAAACACAAAACTGGAGAAAGTTCACCACACCAACTTAGAATTTTCTCAAATTTTATATAGAGAATTTATAGGCCAAGACATCAACAAATCTAAATTTTGAAGGATCTACGATAATTAATTACCGAGAAATTAATTATGCAAATTTTTAAGTTTTCTGCAAGATGCGCCAACTTTTTTCTCAATTCCTTAAATAACTCCTTACCTGTAAAAGTTACTGAAGTGAAAATTTGTTTCTAGGAGTAACTTTTTACGCTGATTCCAAAAATGTTATCGAAATTTGCGTATCTTCTATAGTTTATGCATGAGCACTGCATTTGCTAAAAACATCATGAACTTTTTTCGGCATGTCTGATCACAGACACATGTTTTAAATTTTTATATGTTGTTAAGATGGAATAATCCTACATCCCAAAATAATTTCATCTTGGCTTTCTGCTCAGGAGCAGAGAAAAAAAATTGTATGTATGTACCTATATATGAGGATTTTCATATGCAACATTTATACTGAAAATGAACTAATTCAGAAGCGTTAGTCAATTTTATTATGTCTTTTAAATTGATATCAGAAATTTAACTACTACTCCAGGCATTTGCAAAAACTAGAAAATACATAAAAGTGCTTGTATCGGAAAACGTAAAACAAACAAACAACAAAAAATGCATGTCACACACAGTATTAAATTTAAAAAAATTCTAAAGTTAAAATTTTGAATTACTTTTAATTTAACCCTGTTGTTTTTGGCAATCATCCATCAGCCAAAAAATCTTTGTAATTCTGTATGACATTCAAGTCAATAGAAGGAACAAAGTTTATTGAAAGAATTGAATTCCTGTAAGTTACAGTACTTATTTACCTTTAACAGAATGCGAACCAATTTGTGCTTTGGCTAGTTTTGTGGATACAGCAATTTGAAATAGGTTTTACTGTATACTGTATTAAATTTTTATTGTTACAACAACTAGCATAGCAATGTCAGGCACATTGTCAAATTGCACATTTGGTGATATATTGCAGAATAAATGTCATGTAACCAGTTATTCACGGCAATCTTTTACGTCTACCCTCCTAGGAGGATTATATTCGAAATGTTCTGAAATCGATTTTTAGGCATTCTTGAGTGTTGTGTATTTTACAGCAAGAATTTTATCGATATCTCTTTTCTTCTTTGAGATCCCGCAGAATGTGTGAAAAAGAACATTTTGGGCCTTTATCCTCCATAAATTACGAATTTTGGAAAATACTCTCTAATCTAGCACCTACGCTATAAAATTCCCACTCGTGCTAAATTTCGTGTTATTAGCTTCAGTAGTTTTGGCTAGGCAAAATATTGACATACGGAAAACGGATAGACCTTTCCGGTAGACCTATAATATTATATATTAATATATATATATATAATATATCTATATATTATACTTGTTTTATTAAACATTGTTCTTTCTTTTGAGTTCAATATCATACAGAATTCCAAAGATTTATTGGCTGATGGATGACTGCCAAAAACAACAGGGTTAAATTAAAAATAATTCTAAATTTTAACTTTAGAATTCTTTTTAATTTAACATTGTTTTACATGCATTTTTTGTTGTTTGTTTGTTTTACGTTTTCCGATGCAAGCACTTTGATATATTTTCTAGTTTTTGAAAATGCCTGGAGTAGTAGTTAAACTTCAGATATCAATTTAAAAGACATAGGAAAATTGACTAACGCTTCTGAATTTTCTCATCTTCAGTATAAATATTGCATATGAAAATCCTCATATATAGGTACATACATACAATTTTTTTTCTCTGCTCCTGAGCAGAAAGCCAAGATGAAATTATTTTGGGATGTAGGATTATTCCATCTTAACAACATATAAAAATTTAAAACATGTGTCTGTGATCAGACATGCCGAAAAAAATTCATGATGTTTTTTAGCAAATGCAGTGCTCATGCATAAACTATAGAAGATACACAAATTTCGATAACATTTTTGGAATCAGCGTAAAAAGTTACTCTTAGAAACAAATTTTCACTTCAGTAACTTTTACAGGTAAGGAGTTATTTAAGAAATTGAGAAAAAAGTTGGCGCATCTTGCAGAAAACTTAAAAATTTGCATAATTAATTTCTCGGTAATTAATTATCGTAGAACCTTCAAAATTGAGATTTGTTGATTTCTTAGCCTATAAATCATCTATATAAAATTTGAGAAAAATCCGAGTGGGTGTGGTGAACTGCACTGTTTGATCTGACGTGGAATGACCCGTAAATTATATTTGAAGTAATGATTTTATTTTATTTTTTATTTTTCAAAACAAAGCAATTCATTATAACACTTTAAAAAATAATAAAAATAAAAATTTTTAAAGTTATGTAAGCAAGAGATAAAATCCAATTGACAAGTTTTGAGGTATATTCTGTAAAATATGCAGAAAACGTTTTTACTTCTGCATATTCAAACAGCTGTTGTAACAATCCAGAAAGTTAATGCAGCTATTTAAATTGCGTTTTAAAGATTTGTATATGTATTAATTTTGTCTCATCACAGTCCAAGCCTCTTTTTTTTTCCCTCGGGTAAATTTTGGTAGTTTTTATTTATTTTTATAATTTCACTCATCCTGTTATACATTAGTATTAAATAAGTGCGTATTAAATAAATGGGAAGTTTAGTTTTCTCATATTTCATGATAATAGCCCAGAATTATAATTTTAATAACTCATTTGTAACCATGAGTATTTTGAGAATACATAAATTTCAACAATTTCATTTTTCTGCCAAATAGGGGTAAACCTTATATTTTATTTCCCTGCGTTATTTAAAAAATAATAACCCTTATTTTTACAAAATACTTAAATCATACATTTATTTTATTTTTTAATTAGTTAGTATCATCACCTTTGAACACATTTTCCAGAAAAAATAATTATTTTTACTACTGCTGCGGAAAATTTATTCATCATTAGAGGTATCAGCACAAGTTACTAAATGTATTAATGATAGCTGGAAATTAACTAGCTGGCTCAGTGAATATTTGTTTTTACGCTGTCTAAATGCTCACGACATACTCAATACGCTGAAAAAGGACATTTCAAACGGAAAAATAAATTAAACCACTAATTTAAAAATAAAAATGCAAATTCTTTCATATAGCAATACTATGCCAAGGCCTACCAGATAATGCAACAGCGCCATATGTCGACCAAATCGGTGTTAGGTGCCTTATCGCAGATGGAATCCCATTGCCGATTGAAGTCCCTCTGAAGCTATCATGACAGAAGGTCAGAAAATAGTCTATTGCACGAAAACCTCTGCGGCCACCCAAACCCGGCGCCAAGTGAAGAAATTTTTCGTGACATGCGGACTGCAAAGTGTTAACATTATTTCAGACATTTAGATAGTTTAACGAAAATTTGAAAACTCTCTCGGGTATTTCAAATTACCATAATACTGAAAGTTCAGAACTTCAAGCTATTTCAAGTCAACCTTAAAAAAAAAAAAAAAAAAAGCTTTAAATGCCGGAATTTTAAACACGTCCGTTACCCATCACGCAATAGTCACGAGTGTAAGCTAAATTTCCTACACCAGTTTTGTGACTACTGCCGTGAAATACAGCAAAAGCGCCAAGCCTCTAATAAACGCTAGCCTGCATTTCTCGTGCATTTAGTTTCCTCTTAAAATATCGAAAACTAACCCCCCCCCCCTTTAAAGTAGATTCATACTGGCTGTATCGTGCCGCTGAGACTCCGCTCTGCCCGTCCATTCTTTTCCATATTGAAACTTTGGCCGGCCGCGCGCGAGCTTGCCTAGCCGCAGTAAATGCACCAATGAAATCACGCCATATGCCAGCGAAGTGTGAAGTGAGTACAATGCTCTGCACTTTGCTTCACTGAATGACGTCATCATGGCTTCTTAGCGGTACGGAACGGACAGTATGAATCCAGCTTCACTTGAAGATAGAGGAGACGCATGAACGGTATATTTTCCCGATTTTGCGCTTTAGAGGTATTTTACGATAATAAATTTTTCGGAAAACACGCAGTTTGAAAGAAATTTGTGAAATTTTTATTATCCACCCCATGAATCATTTATCAATAAAACTATATTTTATATGTGAAGTTGACGTAAGAAATTTGGCTTGTACTCTAATCTTCCAGTGAACGTGCTTTAAAAGTCCGGTATCAAATTTGAAACTTTGGGCGTTTAAGGGCCGAGTTTAATAGGTGTTGGTCGCTACTAAAACCGGAATTACAGGTCGCTTTATTATGGAGGCAGCTGGGGACCGGCGGCTTGGAGGTCAATGGCCTGTCCTACTCCACGCCAATCGTCTAAGGCGGGCGTCGATGTCGGTCCAATTTTTTTAAAATTCCTACCTCTATAAATAATAGAGTAAAATGTTCTGCCGTTTCAACAGTTGTTAAATGTTCTTTTAGATGTCAAGGTTTCGCCTATCAAACCATTAAAATACTAGGCTATATAAATAAGACTTTGATGAAGGTAGGAATTTAAAAAAAATAGGACCGACTGCGACGCCTGTCTAACGGTACGGTCGTGGGTTCGATTCCCACTCATACCCTGATTGTAAAAAATGTCTTTTCTCTGTGCTAATAAAAACTTTCATTGCGTTGTCCTCACTACTCAATGAGGGTTTGTCAACGGGCTCTTGAAATCAATCAAACAAATCCGAAAATGAATGTTCCAAATACGACAACAATGGAGGCACCTAATAAATTGACCACCGTTGCCTCGTATGAAAGGAAGGACGAAATGACGTCCAAGTCCATGCTGGGAATCAAACCTGGACCCCTAAAGCTATCGTGAAAGTTATTATTAGCACAGAAAAAGGAAATTTAAACATCCAGGGTATGAGTGGGAATTGAACGCATGACCGTACGCTGAGGCTATTGACGTAAAGTTTTTAACCCTTTAGCGCCAGACTGTTGTCAGCACATTCTCCAAGTTATGTTGATACCAAAAGTGGTAAATAAATTTCCGAAGTTTGTGTGGTATGAAGAATGCAATTCTTTTCTAAAATTATGAATAATGAAATGAAAAATTCTCATTTTACTTTGTTATCGCTGAGTATTTTGTGGAAATCAGATTTATTATTCGAGAAATTAAAATAGTAAAATACATTACAGCTTAAATATTTTTGCGACCATCTGAAAATAGCCCGCTGTGCGTTCATGGGTTAACCTCGAAGTCACTGGTCCCCACGATCAGTGCTTTGATGAACTTGAAATAACAGAGATATTGCCTAATGTGCAATCACTACTCACACCTCGGCACAAACAATAAGTGTATAAATTGAAGCGTGGGGGTGAAGGTTGTCACTAGATGAAAGAAAAAATCTTATAGAGGGTTCGCATGCAAGTAAATATCAGGACGTTTATCGGTCTGAACGTACTAATATGTAATTAATATTACGCATTTTCTTTTGTTGAAACCACAGTGACTGGTTTTCGACACGAAAAGTGTCTCATTTACTTTAAAACTTCTTACTTATTTTAAAACTCGCATAAATCGTCACGATACTACTTAGCTGTGCTGGTGTGTAAACCCACCAGGTATGGCACAGCCAACACCGACCAATAACACCTCTACAGTGGACCTCGGTCCATTGATGCTGTATGCAAGCACCTTCAACCAGAGATACAATGCTACAAACTGTGACAACTACCAATTACTTATGGGCTATCTGAACTTCTTGGACGAGAAGAGGAAAGCACAAGACCCCATACTTGCGGAGGTAAGTGATCTGCATGATTCAGTTACCAGCCTCATTCAATCCCCTTTACTTGAAAACATAACAGAAACGCAAGGTTTCCGATATTATTATAGTACTTGTAAGAAAACAGTCGACAAAATCTTGAGCAAGACTGGAATTAGCTTAAACATTAAAAGTTTTCGTACCGGTAGCAAGCGTAAAACTACTAACAACAATGATCTCCCGTCTGCTAAATGCGCCATAATAGAAATTAGTCACACAGCTGAAACTCATGACAATCATGATTTATCTGAAAACTTACACACCAGTGATATGGACGACGTCCAATCTAACATCGAAGTCGAGAGTCATGCTCAAGAAAGTAGCGTAACTCAGAACAGTCTCACTAAAAAGAATGCGAACATCGTAGTCTATTGTGAAATTAAAACAAACATTATCGAACAATTGGGTAAAATAAACGATCTTCTAAAAACGGACTTTGACGCTAAAATAGCCGGAGAGTACGTTAAAATAACCCTTAAGGACCCTAACAAATTTCGCTCTCTCCAAACATACCTCAGTGAAAATAATATCGGATTCCAATCAATGGATCCTAGAGAGCTTAGACCACGCAAAATCATCATAAAAGGCATCAAATCAAATACACCTTCCCAGGATATCGACGACTATCTGCGGGAACACAAATTTGAACCCTTAAGTATAACATACTTAACAAACAGGAAAACCAAAAAACCCCTTGACATATTTCTCATCTCACTTAAACCCACGCCAAACCACGCGGATATCTATAATCTTAGAAAATACTACTGGCTTGATATTACTGTTGAAGACTACCGAAAGCCAAAAATACGTCAGTGTTATAACTGCCAAGCCTATGGACACTCGTCCATGACATGCTCCCTAACCCCCAAGTGTCTAAAATGTGGGGAGCCCCATTTGGTCCGTAGCTGTCCTACCCGAGGGCAGGAGTACTTTAAATGTGCTAACTGTACTGGCACCCACCCTGCAAATTATCGGGGATGTCCAAAAAATCCTGCAAACAGAAATAAACACCCAGGCGCTGTTAGCGAAATCAAAACCAAACAAAACGTCCAAACAAACATACTAAATAACCTACAAACATTTATGCCTGCCCCCACCCCTAAAGTGTCAGCATGGAAGAAACCACCATTAACCAAACCCCAGGAAGAAGATCACTGCTACGCTCTACAAAACCTGGCAAGTACATCCAGCAATAATAACGTAGAACCTCCACCTACTACTCAAATCATATCCGCCGATGAATTCAGTGAGTTGTCGGAGGACGAAGAACCTTCTACAAAACCCGTACACAAACCTAACAAACCTAAAAAGCGACCTTGGAAACACCAAAGAGAAGCTAAAAAACAGCTTCCAGAAAAACCGCAAGCGAACACAACGAAAGCTCCTGAAACGCACACATACTTTACAAACTTTATGGATATCACGAAATCTATCAAAGAGATATCTAAGATCATAGACATAACTAAAATTGTTAACTACTTTAAAGAGCTTTCTTCTAAAATTACCAAACATACTGAGCCCATTGAACAACTTTGTATTATTATGGAGCTCACTCAAAAGTACTTTATCCAATCTATCAATGGCTAGCACAACCAAAAACTTCTTGCGCGTTCTATACTGGAACGCAAATAGTCTTCACCAAAAAATTAGTGAGTTAAGAAACTTCTTATCGTACGGTGAGTACGATGTTATTTTATTGCAAGAAACCAAACTAAAAAAACACATAAGGTATAACATCCCTAATTACATACTGTACAGAAACGACCGCCAATGTAGTCGTACAAATGGTGGCACTGCCATCTACGTAAAAAATGACATACCACACTATCCAGTAACGGACTTAACTCACGAAATACTGGAAGCAAACTCCATTATTATTACTGGTGACCCTCAAAAACATATAATGCTGACATCTGCATACGTCAGGCACGGACATCCTTTCCCGACTAAAGACATTCACAACATATTCAATTACTGCGAAGCAAATGTTATTGCTGGTGACTTTAACGCTCACCATTTCGCATGGGACTCCAAATACAACTGCCCCTTCGGCACATCCCTACTAAAATTTATGATCAATAACAACATACGTATGGCTGTTCCACCCCTTCCTACTCATTACGCCACTAACGGATCATCGTCCATAATAGACCTTGCTATTTACAAAAACATGAATCAAACAATCCAAAGCTCTGTGCTACAGCGGTTTGACTCCGATCATCTCCCAGTGCAATTTGACATTAACTTAAACATTGCACGGCATCCTCAGAATGTTCACTTAAAAACAAACTGGATAGACTACACGAACCGACTGCTAAGCGCACCTATTTGCCTTCCTGATATCCACAATACTGAAGACATTGAACGCGAGACTACTCGCATCACGGACATAATAACGTCCGCTTACTACAACTCATCTGAACCGGTCAAAAACAACGGAGCTATCAAACTCCCTTCTCACATTAAAGAAAAAATTAGGCAGCGTAATACTGCCAGGAAATTATACCAACGCACTCGTAGTCCCATAGACAGGCAAAACTATCACAAAATAAGAGCTGAAACTAGAGTACTACTACGAGACCATTCAAATGAAAACTGGGAAAATTTTATCACTAGCCTTAACCCCGAAGACAGTTCAGTGTGGAAGGCACTGAAAAAAATAAAAAACCAAAAATCGCATATCCCTCCCCTCAAAGAAGGCAGCAGTTACGCCTTAACCGACTACGATAAAGCAAATACACTGGCTAGAACATATGAAAAGCAATTTAGCCTCCACGAAAACATTGCAGTGGCCCCAACTACGGACTACCATATAAAGGAGACTGTCGATAATTTCCTTCGCACTCCTTGTACAACTGAAATCTCCCCCACAAAACCGACGGAGCTGGTTATGATAATTAAAAAACTGTTAATTAAAAAATGTCCTGGAAGCGACAAAATTAGTAACGTCATGCTAAGAAATATGCCTGCACGTACCCTCATTTTCCTGACCTCGTTGATTAACCACATACTCAAATTAAAATACTTCCCAAAAGCCTGGAAAACATCAATCGTCTGCCCTATACCCAAGCCAAATCAAAGCAGCACCTCACCTAGCTCGTACAGACCGATTAGTTTATTAAGCGCCTTAAGTAAATTAGCGGAGAGAGTCATACTCCACCGCATTCAAGAACACCTCACTCGAAACAACATTATTATTCCCGAACAATTTGGATTTAGAGAACAACACAGTACGACTCATCAACTCCTTAGAGTCACAGAACATATCGCTGAAGCAATGAAAGAAAAAAAGGAAGTCGGTATTCTCCTCCTAGACATATCAAAAGCGTTTGACAAAGTATATCATACAGGCCTCATGTACAAGCTCATACAAATCGGCATGCCAGACTCTCTAATTCATTTAATTCATAATTACCTTTCTGACCGTACATTTATGGTTCGAGTAAACAATACTCATTCTAACCGCACTCCTATAAATAGTGGTGTTCCGCAAGGATCAATCCTGGGACCTACACTGTTTAACTTGTACGTCAACGATATCCCTAGAAATCCGTACACCACACTTGCTCTGTTCGCCGACGATACGGCGATTATTTCCAGAGCTCACCACCCCACAGTACTCTCAAGATGCATTCAAGCACATATTGACGCTCTCGAAACCTGGCTCGATACCTGGAAAATTAAACTGAACTCCGACAAATGCCAAGCAATACACTTCTCAAGAAAACATAACCCTCCCCGCATATACGTAAACAACAATGTCGTCCCATGGAGTAACACTGCCACTTATCTGGGAATTACATTGGACAGGTCACTCACATGGAAACCACACATTACTAAAATTAGAAACCGCATGGCGGCTGCCGCCAAAAAGATTGCTCCTATACTTTATTCTAAAAAACTCAGCAAGCAAAACAAAACGCTCATTTACAAAACAATGATCAGGCCTATCGCTACTTACGCAGCCCCCGTATGGGCTTTTGCAGCTAAATCGCACATGAAATCCCTGCAAGCTAAACAAAGTGCAATACTTAGAAAAATCCGTAAAGGAAACCACTTCCTAAGAAACACTACGATTCAAAATGACCTGGCCGTTGAGCCGATTAAGCACACAATCCACAGACTTGCCGTAAACTTTTACGATAATATATCCAGTATCAATAACGACATTCTTGCGGAATTTCCGGATTACGACTTTCGTGATCCATCTAATAGCAAAAGACCGAAGGCGGTCCTCGCCAAATGCTCTCCATATCTTGACATATTTGATCCTCCACAATAACGTACTTCACACTGCAGCTTTAAAAAAAAAAAAAAAAAAAAAAATTATTAAATAAAAAAACCCTTTCCCTACTAACATCCTTCTGGCCGGGCTGTTCATGCAGATCACTTCTTACTGTACTTGACTGATATTCATCTCAACCCGTCCTGTTTGGGGACTCATTACAAGACTGAAAATACCCGACTGAAAAGATCATACATACTGGAGTTAAAGGCCTAGTGCCCAGGGCACTCCTACAAGAACCTATCATCAGTCAGTCAGTCAGGTTGTCACTATATTACTCTCAAGGTTCATGGTAAACTTTGTCTGTACAAATTTATAGCATTTTACTTCTCTTATTTTGCGAGGGAAAAAACAGTTCGTAAATGTGTTGTATTCGTTAACACAATTTACTAGAAATTGGCTCCACGAATATATTCTGGGTTATATTTTCTGTATATTGTCATGATTGTAGAAAGTTATATTTTAATACACCGTCGCATTAAAGGTGTTTGCTTTAGTAGTTTATGGATCGAAATGTATGCAAAGTTTCGGGGAATATTCGTTCGCAGTTTCTCCAGCTTTTCCAGCGCATTCCTTTTACCTTAATTTTGAAACAACTTGGTAACAGTTCCTTGCCTGCTAGGCAAATTAACTGTGGCTCTATGAATTATTAATATTTCTAGTGCATTATTGGAGCAGCTGACAAATTACGCGTAAATGTAAAAATTTATTAGAACTGATTTACTATATTGATGTAAACACTTCAGTGCTGCAAATACTTGATTACATTTTTCTGTACATTTGAACCTCGCTATAAAACTTACTCGTAAGACTAAAGTTTCAAAAGAATAAGTTACTTCTTGTGAGATAGTCCCTATATCATTAAATATTTTCCTGCTCTTGATGCATTTTATAGCTTAAATGTTTACTTAATGCAGTATTTTTAGTATTTTTATAGGATTTCTAGGCTGTAAACCTCATGTACGTAAGTATGATCCTTTATAATTTTAGACTTGCAGTAAAACAATTCGAATCATTTATATACAAAGTGTGTAATCCTTGAATTTAGCTATCGTAGAAATTTGCATAAAAATTACCGTAATTATCAGATCGGACACCAAAGCTTTTCTTAAGTATTAAAATTAAGTGTAGTGAAAATAGTTACCAACACCGTTTCAAAATTTGAAGAGTATTTGAATGTTTATGGATATAATAAAGTTAAATCTACGCTATAAAGGAATTTGGTTTATATAATAGAATTGCTGAAAAATGAGCTTTCAAAGCTAAAACTAGTTTAACAATGGTAACCGAAAATTTAGTCTTAAAAAAATTGTTTTCAGTTTTGCGCGCTAGCAACTCTGAAAAGAGCAGTCGCTAAAGGGAAGTTTGTATTTTTGTTCGTAACAATTTTCACTCCAATAATTTCAGCTCAGTAAAGCGGTGGGTATTCTTTTGGAAACGTACCTGAAGCGTACTATTAAGGTCCAGGAGAAAGGCGATAAAAGGAGCGCTAGGAAATTTTTAGCCCCTTTAAGAAAAAGCGTATAGGCTTGTGCTGAAATTTAACTTGTTCTGCAAAAGAACCAGCAACTCAATCTTTGACAATGGAATTCTGTCTTTTAAATTATTACACAAATTAAGTTTTTAAAAATTAATCGTCAAATTAAAAGAATTTAAAGAGCAGACATAAGTTTTTACAGCATATAAAATTCTAATACTGGATAGGGTTGTAATTTAATTACTAAGGCAATTCTTTCCTCCCATTATAACGGGGCAAATTGTTAATTTCAATGAATATCATTAACGTGTGTGGGAGCAGTTAATTGGATCATTAGATTTAACTTTCATAAATATAAAATCTTGTTCAATCTCATAATCCCATTTGATTGGAGTTCCTATTTTGGTTTAAAGCTGCAATATTTGCATTTGATTGAACGTTTTTATAAATTAAAGCGCACTATTAAATTTTTAGTAGCTGAAACTACAAAACTTAATTCTTAACTTGCATTTCTTGCGCACAATCGGTCTTGTGATTGAGTGTTTGCGAGTAATTTAGCTGAAAATATTTACTTCATTCTGTGTTGCCGTTTTCTTAGACTTTTAGTCTAAAATCGCAATGTGGTGCCCCGTACTAAAATGGTCAGTTTTCTAGTCAGAAAACATTTTTTTATGGGGCACCAAATGAGGATATAGACTAGAATAAGTCGCTCCTGAAAAAATGGTCGGCATTCTCTCCTCATGGATAAGATTTAATGAACGTAAAGTATTTTCAGTCACAGAATATTTACGAATGTTTTTGCTTCTTGATCGCACTGTTAAATTTCTCGCTTGAAAGTATATTTTCAGGGTGAGCAGCATGGGCTCCTTTAATATGACGATTGAAGACAAGAGCATGTAGATTTCCAAACAAATCTGTAAGAGATTGACTTGGAGCGACGGTGCAACAAACTTACGAACTTGCTTGACCAATCAAAAATGTTATTTATAAGTGAGAACATTCATTTTGAATTTTAGCAATTTAGAGAATTTCCAGTCTGTTAATAACTTTTTACTTTAGTTTTTAATTTAGTATTGTAAAACTTCTAATTTACAGCTTTAACTCTGCATTCAAATTGAAGTAACCGAAGTTGAGCTTTTGATTAACTGTAAGTTATGAAATTGAATGTATACAGGGCCGAAACTAGAGGGGTGCAAGCGGAGGCCAGATGCCGTGCTGAGGAGTTTCCATAATAGTGGGCGCCTAAAATACGATTTCTTCCGGGTGACGTAGACTGTTAAGGTACTGTATTTATGGTATATTTTAATTTCAGGAGCTGTCTTAGACTCGTAAGTATAGTTTTGACTCCCAGCCCCAAACAATTACTTCACGTTTCTGTTAAAGTAATGAAGTTCAGTTTTAAAGCATAGCTGCAGGTCTTGAAATGAAATTACTTGCTGTATTGGTGTTTACAGTGGTTTGTCAAAGCGACTTAACGGTGTTATTGTGATGTGTTACATGTGATTTTGGTACATAATTACAAATAAACTAATTATGCCAGGCACTTTAAAATTTTGAAACAGTCTCTTTACAAGCTGTTTTACATACTGCGAAGACAGGCCAATCTGTATTAATTTCAAAACTTTTAGAAAAAATTCTTAAAAATCGGAAATTCTCGCAAAGCGCGTCACTCTTCGAAAAATCTTCCAGCTCAGATCCATCTTTAAGAAATTTTTGCTGAAAATTTCACAAAAGCCACAGCTTTTTCGCTTATCGCAGTGTGTAAAACAGCTTGTGAAAAAACATCTGGAATTTTTTGAAGACCATGGTGCTACTAGTTTATTTCAATTTGTGTACCAAAACTAAAAACAGTTCTTTTTTTTCGAAGAACAGCCTTAAACACATTGATTAAATATCCAATTGATGCAGATGCAGTTTCAAGCATTCAAAATACAGGATTTTATTTATACGAATCGATTAACTAATTTTAATTGTTAGATTTCTTTTTAGTTTCCTAAAATTATTCAGGAGAAATCTGTCTCAACTAGTTGCACTATTAGTTATCATTAGAGCTCTGATTTCTTCCAAAGATAACTAAATCCCATGATTATAGAGAATTTATTAAACTCATTCGTATCTGCAATTGTAAAAAGTTCCATTTGCGCAGTTAGTGTTCAGTGTAAACGATCTTCTCGCATAATAAATTAAACGGCAAAAATAAATTACTGAGTAGTTGTAATGTTTTTTGAAGTACCTATGTGCTGGAAGTCTGCGGTACTTGTTTAAATTGCCGAAGCGTAAATAAAGCTTAGTTTTCCTCAATCTGTTTGGAGTTGCGTCTGATCAAAATTTTAAACATTAGTTGTTTGGGAATTAAGCGTCGAAGAGATTGAATAAATCTCCAATATTTACAGAATTCCAATAGCCGTATTAGCTTTTAAATAAAAATTATGTAGAATGTGCTAATGTTGCAGTTGTTTCATGACATAATGGAGATGTTGATCCAGACTTCTTGCTGTCCTTTAAATTTCTTTTTGAACTCTTACGCTGGTAGAAGAGATGTAGCTGCTGACGCTGCCTAAAACCTTGGACAGAGTCAGCATTTATATCTCAATAAACAGCCCAATATTTTTCTTCCGTTTTACTAACACTTTTTCTCTGGATCAGAATCCCTCCATTGTAGATTTAAACTCTTGTAAAATTAGCATGCGAAGGATACATAAGTAATGAAAATTATTCTGTTTTACGAGAAGAAACTTATGGCTTAGAATCGGCAATGCATTGGCTGTACGAATGAATTGATGGAAACTAAAGCTTTTAAACTGGTGCTGTGAGGATAAAAATTAAATTTATCCTGTGATGCAGAATGTTTCTGCGGATAAAACAATTTGAATTGTAATCTTTAATTTCTATATGGGTGTCGGTCGAAGGGCTACTTCTAAAGGTTGAACGGAAAGCATTGCGTTTCTAAAGATCTAAAGTTCAGTTTTTTCAGCCTTGCAGATTAAATTTCCCAAACTAATCCCTATTGAATTAGCTCAAATTAAAGTTTTCCAAAAGACTGTACCTCGTGCAGGGAAGTTCTATGCAAATGTGGACGTATTACAACAAATTTAAAGTGAATCATTCCAAAACACTGAACAAAATTGCTAGACTAGTCTTTGAAAATTTAGTTTGAAATTAAGAGCGATGTGAAAGTAAATGTTCAACTTTTAAACTAAAAATCGTGCTTTATCTGCTGTTGTATACTACAATTGTTTAATGAAGTTTCCATTTTAGGTTAATTTCTCTACTGTAACTGAACTATTAGACATATACTTCCGGCGACTCTAGTGTCTTTGATCAGACTAGAATCAAGATTTGTGATCTTTTATCCAGTGATTTTTCCGAAGGATACCGTTTGAAGCAAGATTATTCTCCAGATGGACAGACAGCCGGAGATCGTGACCCTGTTTAAAGATGTGTGGTACTCCTGCGTGTGTAGCTGCATAACCTTTGGGACAACGTGAAAGAATGGACCGATAACTCGTCAGTCTGTTGAAGAATAGACAGCATGAAACGGAAGGTATAGTTGGGCAATCATCATAAACTTTGCAGAAAGTTCAGATTTCTAAAATTTCTGCGAATTCCTTCTACTGTTGTGGGTGGTCTAGTACCACTCATTTTGAAAGTTAAATTGTCCTCTGTTATACTGAACGGCGTCAGCCTTGTTCAGAAATTTGTAAATACGATGAGGTCAAACGTACAATCAGTAGAAAACGGGCAAATACATAGATGCGTTCAAAAACGCTAAACTTCTTTAATTCATTTGCATCGTAAGCAATAATTTTAAACAACTTCATTTAGAGACGTTCTTTTTAGTATCTAATGGCTGTATTTAACAGTAGAAAATTCTTTGCTATAGCCCTTTTGCATTTTAAAGTTAATTTTGGCTACAAACTATCGTTATTAAGGAATATTTCTGAATGATGTTGCCGTTTTTATTGTGGTGTAGTCCAAATACAGTGGGGTAAAATGATCGTAGAGTGAGAGGGTTGTATTTTCAAACATGGACCGTTTTCGGTTCTTTCAATATAATATATTTTGATATTGGATAGTAATAGGGTGAACAATTTCATTCTTCTTTCATTTTCACTTCAAAATGAGAAAATGCCCAAAATTCATGATGTTGCCATCATACATTAATAAATAGGTGCTAATAGCGGATAAGTTTCCTGTACGATTTAAAAAAAATATGAACATTATGAAATAAAGTGTGCTACTAAAATTTTGTGAAGGAAAAGTAATATTCTTAACCTTTTTACAGGCCATTATTCCTAAATGGGAACATCAGATTAAAAATTTATTGAAAAGTTAATTTTATCAATATTACTTGAAAAAATTGTTAGATACTGTTAAGATGACTCGATTCTTTTTAAATAGAATTTGCATACCTATCGTTAGTGGGGAAACCGAATAAAAATAGCTTGGCAAAAAATTAATAAAAATTGCCATCTTGATACTCCCTCTTCAAAATAATTAATCTCTTCACTTAAATTTCAAATCTTTCATTTATTCTTAATATTTAACTTATTTAAGCTATGCATAAGTGTAGTCAAAGTATAGTCCCTAATAGAGTAGTCAGAAATGATCAATGTTTTCAATTGGAAACGTAGGGAAAATTAATGCGTAGATCCCCGCCCCCTTATTAAAATGACTAATTTCTTTTAACTAACGCATTAGAAGTCAAAATATGCAAAAAACTAAATCTTAGATCCGAATTTGGCCTGTGAAAGGTTAGACTTAAAAATGGCCTGACGGTATCCGCTTTCTAACGAACTATTTGCTGGCTGTGAATTACTGTGGTAAAAATATTGAAATTTATTGGACAGATGTCTGAAGTAAAGGAGCAATTTTTAAAACTAAATACCTTGCAGAATCTTAATATGTAAAAAGATCATGTCAGTGAAGTTGAAACTGAGCAAATAAGTCTTAAATAGGATGAGACGGTTTGATAGTGTTGGGCATTTATCTATTTTCCAGTTGATCATATTCCTAAAAAAAAACTTTGATTTCTTTAATTTCTTAATCGGTAAATACCCCAGCCATGGGGTAAAAAGTAGAAATTAAAATTTTGATAGGTAATAATTTGAAATTGCCTTAGTTTGAAACATTAGCAAGCATTGCTAGACACTTGCAACTGCGGTAGGTAGTGTACATGTATAAAATGTGCACAGATGAATAATGAATTCAGTAGCTCCCAATTTAATGAAGATTCCTTTTCAGAGTGAAATTTAAAACTAAGCGGTGCTCATGTGGGGTGAAGCTAAGGAAAAGGTTTTAGTATTTCATAATGTTCTAACAACGTGGGTGGGTTAATCTCTAAATCTTTATGTAAACTTGCTTGTTTAAACTGCTTGAACTTCTCTTGTCATAAGACTTGAGCAACTGTACTCAATAGGTCTTAAGTGAATTGATCACGATAAAAATTAAATTGGTTTGAAGTCATGCACATGAGGGCTTCGTCAAGAACTTGACGAGTAATTTCGTGAATTCGGAGAGTTGAGAGTTTTAAGTAGATATACAGTGATGCAATTCAAAATTTGCTTTTAAATTTTAGCTCGCCGAACCCTCTTTACGATTAATCCCGACGGAAATTTACCAACACATAGAATGA
>JAWZYV010001726.1:0-18284 GCA_038373885.1 Cheiracanthium punctorium | reverse complement strand
AAGAGGTTGCAATCTCAGAAACGTTCTACAGAAAAGCGCCAACTTGCCAGTTTACTGATAATCACCAAGCGGTGGGCTAAAGCACGTTTTCACCAAAGTTATTTGATAAAAATCGGCGTAATATACCAAAGTAGTTTGATTATTTATTTCCTTGTAATCTTACGTCTTTACATAGTGGCGTAGCGAAGGATCCCACAAGCTTCGCGTCGCGAGGGGTTCCCCGAAGACTCGGGGGCCCCAACAGGTACTAAAGTGACAATCAATAGCTTCGCTTCCTTGCCACGATGGAAGGTAACAGGTTAATAAGGTGTTAGGATATAACTATTGTATACGCTCTTTCACAAAAGCTGGTTTTCAACAACAGTATTCGCATGCCGGGAAGCAACGCTAGGTACCAAAGGGACAATCACTAGTGTCGCGTCTTTGCCACGATTGAAGCTAACAGGTTAATAAGGTGTCAGAATGTCCCAACTGCATGCGCTCGTGCACAAATGCTGGTCCTCAGCAAGAGTATCCGCAAGCCGGGAAGCAACGATAGGTACGAAAGTGGCAATCAATAGCGTCGCTTCCTTGCCACGATGGTAGCTAACAGGTTAGTTAGGTGTTAGGATATTCCTATTATATTCGATATTGCACAAAATCTGGTCCTCAACAACAGTATTCGCATGCCGGGAAGCAACGCTAGGTACCAAAGGGACAATCACTAGTGTCGCGTCTTTGCTACGATGGAAGCTAACAGGTTAATAAGTTGTCAGAATGTAAATGGGTGAATATGCCTCCGTTACAGCTATAGTGCTGGTTACATTTACTCTTTAAGGAACTTATTTACCATTACTTATTCCAGGGGCGTAGCCAGAGGGGGGGGGACTTTGTCTGCTGCAGTTGCCCCCCCCCGAAATTGGGACCCGTTACTTAGCTTACAGTTTGATATTTACCTTACAATTGAAGTTTAGATTTAAATTTGATACCTAGCCCCCCCCCGAAATAAAACACTGGCTTCGCGACTGACTGTTTCATTAAACCAGGGCTCGAAATAAGTCGTGTCAATAACGGCAATGTCGTGAGCTTATTCCAAATAGCCGCAATAATCAACAGTTTACGTAAAAAGTTTAGCTGTGAGTATTTAAAACTTTATTACTTCAGTGTTTCTTGCTATCTCACATGTTAAAATGAAATGTAAACAGGGTCCTTGCTAGTTGAAAAACTTGGTAAAACAATTTTAACGAAAACTGTAATTTGCTTTCTATTTCACGTACATTTGACAAAATTACTCGAATCCAGTTGGCAAAAGTAAAAAAAGTTGGTAATGTAGTTGATAAAAAAAAAAAAAAAAGGTAAAAACCGATATTTAACTTGGCAGTCTATCGACATCTTCCTCCCCCGTCTAGAAAAACTCTTATCAATGGCGCAGAAAGCAAATGCAATGATTAAATATGAAATGCTCTGCAATGGTTAAATATAAAATTGCAACGTGCTTGCCAGGAAAAAGTTGTCTTTTTATTTTCACCTCATTGCATTTTTGATTCACTTTTTAAAGTTAAGGCAAAAAAACTGCAACTGCAATTCACCGATACTAGGAAAAATTTAAAATTTTCCCGTGAGCTTCAAAATCTTCCCTTTTACAAATAGTAATATTCAAGTGCGAATTAAAGGAGGGGGGGCGGAGGGGGCGACCGCCCCCCCGTCGAGAAAAAAGAAATTAATGTAAAAGATCCTATTTTACTTCCATAAAATGGATTTATATGTCAATCTTCTAACTAACCGTCCCCCCCGACAAACTTTCAGTAATACGCCACTGGTAATATTATATGTTCCTGAAATTTTCGGGAGGTTTCAACCACTAAAACCCGTCTTTAGCTACGGCCTTTATTCCATCAAACTTTACTCAGCAAACATTTGAAAGGGTTCCTGGCTGTATAACATTCGTTTCGTCATCCTGTTTATACCGGTTTATACTAGTATATACAAGGTTCATTCGGGGCCACAATCGTGTGGTAGTGTCATGGCTGATTGGGATCTTCCCTACGCCGGCTGCGTTTTCCCAAACCCTCAAGATTTCACGCACTTGGCGAAAACAGGAGCGCGCCCACGATTTGGCGAAAGAGAGGAGTTACGCGAGCTTGTAGTCGCTATAAGGTTGCAATGCTAGTAAGACCGCCTCAAGAATTTGTGATGTAATTACAGGCGCGCTTTTCTGATGTGTTTAAAGAATGTAATTAGTTTAATATATTGGTAGAATATGAAAAGTATATAATATGATTGTATGTATAAAACATTTATTTATAGATAAAATTTAACTTATCGGCTCCAATTTTATCCTAGGCACTTTAAAATTGTTTATCGCATGTTCTTTTTGGCGCCATATACTTTTTTTGAGCGAAATTATCAGAATAGGTTTATTGATCTATTGCATTTAATAAACATGTCTCCGATACATGTAATTTGTTAAATAATAAATGGTAGAGTAAGAAATGTATATAATTATACATTCTGTATTATGTACATTTGTGTTTTTATCTGCAAAGCCATTCATTTACAGATAAAAACACAACTTAAATGCTTAAAACTTTTTTATAAGCACTTCAAAAAATGCCTAACATTTTAAATTTGGTGCTACCGACGTTTTTTTTTTTATTTTTTTTTAACGGAATTGTCTTAGTAATAGTAGATTTCTTAATTTTCTGTTGTAAGTTTAATTTCTAGCTTCATATTGAAATATATAGTTATTTTTTCCTTATTATTCAAAACTGAGAACATGCAAAATCAGTCAATATTTCGTTATCAAGCGTAATGAATTCACCAAGAATTTTTTTTTAAACTAATCTTCAATAATAAACTATCATTTTTATATATTGAGAAATTTTACTGTGATGATTCCACTTTTTATCTATTTGATTGGAACTTTATTTCTCAGGGGCATGTGTTGTAGGAGATAAGGATGGTTAATATATTATTAATATATAATTTATATAATAATTGTAATATATATATATATACCCCTTTTTTGACGACAGCTGGCAGTGCCGCACAGCCAGCTGTCGTCAAAAAAAGGGTCTCTAGATCTGTGGCACGCGATGAACGTTTCGATCGTCCGCCCTCTTGCTGGTAGTTAAGTCGAGCGATGGCAACGGCTGCCCTTTTTTCAGCATTGGGAAAGGGTTGCGCTTCAAAGGGTTAACCCCAAAAATGCTCGAATGTGCAGCGAACACTTCGAAGAAAGCCATTATATTGATGACTTAGAAAACAGACTTTTAGGTCTGCCTATAAGAAAAATATTAAAAGATTCCTACAGTTAATTTACCTTCTTTTAAATTGGAAGAAAAAACAACTCCTAGATCAGAAAGGCAAAAAAAAGGAGGAAAGTGGGAAGATGCTTTCAGTAGACTAAGTATAATTTAAGTCCTAAGAAAATACGACCAGAAGATACAATAAATGATGATGATGAAGTAAACTTAAATGAAAGTTCAACGAAAGACAGTTGTAAAAACTGTGATGCACTGGAAGAAGAAATCAGCAGTTTAAAAATTGAGTTAGAGTGTGCAAGAAGGAAATTAACAATATTAAAAAATAAAAATCGTCGTTCATTTAAAATCATGGCACAGAAATTAAAAAGAACCCTTCTGTATAAAAAAAAATAAAACATCTGAAATTGGAAAATTAAAAAGGAAAGTATGCATCCTGGATAAAGAGAAAAAATTAAAGAATCTAAACGAAAAATCTTTTTACTTTATTAAAATATTATAGAAAGTACTTATATAATTGTTTTGCACCTTAAAAAATTAGTTAATAAAGTAAAACAATAAAATTAACTATTTTACATGAAATCTTTTTAAAAATATCAGCTTTAAGCATTATTATAATCGACTTTACAGACGAAAAAAAAAATAAAAAAAAAATTAGTTTTTGTGTTTTTATCGGCGATCTTCAATTGGTCTTTCATTAAAAAAAAAATTATCTTCAACACTTTTAATAAGACGGTGAAAAGTTTCTAGTCCTATTACAGCATCCGGAAAACTAAGAATTTCTGCAATCTCTTATTCAGTTTAGCTCATTTCTTAATTTTCTGTAACCTCATTAATTTCATGCACTGTTAGCATTTCACTGGCCAATGCCATACTTTTTGCAGTCCTAAAAATTGATTTTTCAAACAGTAATAAGAAAGGGAAAAAAATTAAAAACAAAACAAAACAAAAAACGAAAGTCACATGTAAACACGCTCTGAATGTAAACTTAGAAGTGAAAAAAGACTTTTTAAGCAGGAAAGTGTTTGGAACGAAACTTTTTAAACGGGTTGTTTTCACATTGTAAGAATAGGAAAAAATAGGGAACAGCAAAAAAGAACTTTTTAGGGGGGAATTTTTTAAATGGGTTTTACTGTATATTTTTTAACATTTAAACACATACACACACACACACATATATATAAAGAAAGTTGGTGCATAATGTTTTATTTTGAATGATTCTTTTCTTTCTTTTTTTAGAAAACAATCCTATATTCATTACTTTATCTCAAAGCAGAAAATCTGGTTTCTACTTGAATATATTTTTGAGAGCCTATGTATATTATATATTACTAATAGAAAGGGATTCACAAAAGCAATTGTTTTAATTTTTCCTAAAAATATATCACACTAAATCTTAAATGTCATAGATAACATTTTAAGTGAGAAAAATCTAATAAAAGTCATTGAGAAAACATTATCTCCACGACTTCTCCCTTTCACGCGGGAACCATAGTACGTCTTCAGTTATCCCCCCTGTCTTCACTTCTCGCCGCAGGCGATTGACCCAGCCCTTGTGATTCTATAGCCCTGATGAGAGGGTGGCTTTCGCAATGCACATCTCTCTTCCGCCAAACCGTTGGCTCCCTCCTGTTTTCGCCAAGTGCGTGAAGTCTTGAGGGTTTGGGAAAACGCTCCCCGGCTTTCCAAACGGGTCTAAAAGCCCGTTTGCGGTAGTTCGCATTCCTTCCGCCGTGGCGTAGTTATATGTCCTGAACACAGCGATTTAAAGGGCCAGTCCATATGATTAAAAGGGCATTAAAACTGTCAAAAATGCTTGATTAATTTTTTATTTGTTTTGCTTAAACAGAATGTATCTTTATCTATAAATATTTTGAAACGTTTTTTCATCCATGCATATATTGAAAAAAAATTTAAGAAATTGTTAGTTGGTTAATGCTATTAGGAGCTTCTTCGACATGTAATAAATTAATAATAAATAAATATATTAATTTATGTTTTATTTAAATCTTCAGAAGACTGTAATACTTTTTAAAGACTTGTTTTTCGGAACTCCTACATATTTTAATATATTAATGCTGCATTCTCCCTATACATAAAAAACACTCAAAATACTGGGGTTAAACGATAAAATAAATAAAAACTTTGTGAAAAAAACACACGTAAGTAGTAAGGAAATAAGAGTTCACCCCAGGGGGTGCCATGTTAATTGTGGGGTGCATCGTATAACTGCTTTCCCTGGGCTGAGAGAGAGAGAGGGGGCGTGGTCGGACCGGATGTGGGGAGCGGATGCTAAGACCGGATGTTCGAAGGGTTGATAAGAATTTTTTTCCTTTTTTTTCAAATAAGGGGACTTGAAATTTTTTTCAGATTGTGACATATTTTTGAAATAAGGGGACTTGGGAAAAATTTTCAGACTGTGATGCATTCTCTCATGAAAAATAAGAGACTTTGACATAATTTTAAATAAGCTATACTTTATGAATTAAACCTGAAATAAAAAATATTATTATAAAATGAGGACCCACCAGCCGCCCGGTAGAACTCGTCTACCGCCTCATTTCAAATAAAAATTTTTACTATGCTTTTCCACGTCACGCTAGCCTCGCATGAATGGAGACAGGGCGTAAGGAGATTAACCCAGCCCTTGTGATTCTATAGCCCTGATGAGAGGGTGGCTTTCGCAAGCACGTCTCTCTTCCGCCAAACCGTTGGCTCCCTCCTGTTTTCGCCAAGTGCGTGAAGTCTTGAGGGTTTGGGAAAACGCGCCCGGGCCACACTTTACATCATGAGCTCTCGTAACCGAAACCGGTGATGTGAACGGATGCGGTAGGCTGCCGGGGCCTATGGTTGGGGGCTGCTGGCGGAGTACTATATTCTGCTCTCGGAAGCGGGAGTAGGCTGCGATCTCGGTCGCACTGTTCCTAACAACATACTATTTTTCTACTCGCCCAATCTGACTTTTTCAACATCTCACCGCTGTCACAGCATTTAACATCTCTCTGCTGGTTTTAAGCAACTACCATCATGCTTTACGATACGAATCGCACACTACCTCGGCAATAACATCGTCGATGGAATTGGCCCAGGATCCATTGGAGCGAAGCCATTATTGTTCCTGTCATCACACTACCACTGGTTGTTGATCAGCTTGCAAGGGCAGCTGACCTGCGGTGTGGCGTTTGTTCCTAAGCTGTTGTTCTACTCGATAAATAAGAGCTGCAGACTGAGGGCTTTTGCCGTAGCTGGGTAGTCGGCAGTGGAAGTTCGAGCGTCGCTTTATGGTGGCACCCTCTATGGGCAACGTAGGGCGCTAATCTTCACCCGGTGCTCTGTTTTGTCAGGTATTTATTTTCCCAAATATAGTATTTTGATGGTCAATATTTATAGCTATTAACATTTCAGCCCCACCTACAATCAACACTTTCAGAGAAATCTTATTAATATCATCAATAATAATATGATCTAACCAAACAATCATTGTAATATTTATTATATCATTAGCTACTGCCTATTATTAGAACTTTAGATCTCTTAGAATCTTTAGATTATACCGGCCATTAGCGGCCGGTTTCTATCGCTCCTACTATTGAATTTGGACCTTTTTTCTGCTTTTTTGGTGGATTATTTCTTTCTCCATTCTCGGAATTTTCGTTATTTTCATTTTTAATGATTGTCACACTGTTCTTTCGAACATTTTCCATCTTTTCACGTTTTTCGTCGCACTTGGTCTAACTGAACAACTCGCTCGATGAAGATCGTGTTTTTTACACGGGGGGAGAGCGAGTCAGTTTCCATCTACTCTCCCTAGTAGCACTGACTGCTTGTTTTCTGCTCGGTCGTTCATCGACTCGTCGAATTCAGTCATCGGCAAGTGCACTTTTGTTAATCTGCAATAGATGAATTTTTATTCATGGATAGAAGTCATCTAGACAAGCAGTTTCGCCGATGGGAAACCGAAAAACAATATCTTATCCGAAACTGCAGCTCTATAGTCAACGGGTCTTGCAAGTGTCCCCAGTAGTTTACACTTTACCCAAATTCCTATAAATATTTGCGTAATTTAGATGTGCCTTTGCATAATCTAAGGGAAATTTTGAACAATTCTTGAATTAATCGCATAATTTACTTCAAATTTCTTGTATTGGGGGCGGGGGGGGGTATCCCCCCCCCTTGCCCCCTCCCACAAAATTTAAATTTGAAAAGAAATATTTACAAAAAAATGTAAGTATTTATTATATAAAAATCGTTTGTAATATTTAAATAATTTTTTAAAAAAGTGTTTAAAAAAAAGAAAAGAAAATATATTTGAGCGTCAGCTGCATTATAAGAAAAACGGAAACTTCATTACAATGAGCAACTCTTTTGAAACCTCTTTAATGTAAACAGCAAGAAGAGAAATCAGTTAATTTTTAAAAGTTATCCAAGAAATATGAAAGTTAAAATCACACTAAAATTCCTATACAATTGGCAATATTGTTTTTTAATTATTAATTATGAATGTTGTTGCTACTTACATACATTGGTAAAAAGGGAAATTAATTTCTTACCGACCGAATAATTTGACTTTTATTAATAATAATAGCTGAATAACACTTTGTCAAAATTTCACCCCAAGTCCCAATCTGAGACTAAAATAACCGGTACTTCACACTTTGCCTTGTACATGACAAGATTCGATGGTCTATTGGTAGCGCGCTTATCTCGTAATCAGTACGCTCAGTGTTCGGGCCGAGGGAAGAAGAATTTTTTTTTTTTTCAGGAAAACGGAAATTTAGCATACAAAAAACGAAAATATAATAAACAGAACGGACATTTTTTGAAAATTTTGCTGCCAGTCGTTTATTTTTTATTAACAAATATATTTTAAACAGTTTATCGGTTTCTTTTCGTTATTTCATCGGTGTCATCGGGAAACGATGATCGGCTTTATGGTCCCCCGAGCGGACATTTTGTACCAGTTGCCGATGAAATTTCCTCTTTTTTGGATGAAAAGCCGTGATCGGCCATTGCTCCTTCTCCTCGGATTTAACTCACCCGCCTCTCATCGACCGATGAGTTATTGCTACTAGGGCTCTTGTTGTTTTTCGCAGCTTCGCTGCATGTCGACAACTCGCCACGGCTTGGATCGTAGGTTTTACCGGACTGTTATTTTTTATGACATTGACATGTTTCTTGCCCTGTCATCTTTTGGGCGTATTTCATGATTTCGCAATTACACACTTTTATCACACACTGGAGATAAGCGTTTTTACGTAAGGTGCTCCAATAATAACATATTTCATGTCATGTCATGTCATGGTTGTTAAAACTTTCGGTTTGATTGCGATTCAGATGACCTTTCAACAACTTAAAAAATGCCTCGCTGCAGGATTCGTGCTCATTACGAGCAACTGTCAGAGTTTGACAGAGGTCGTATCATTGAGGCCGGAAGGACTGGTGAAAGAGGCCGGTTGGACTAATCGGAGAATCGCTCGTCATTTGAGTCGAAGCGATGCGACGATTCGAAGATTCTGGAAAGGATGGGTGGAAAATGGCAGAGTGCAGCGTCAGGATGGTAGCGGTCGACCTAGGGCTACAACAGATCGTGAGGACAGAGTGATGGTCCGATCAGCTGTCACAGCGCCTCTTCATCTCTATCAACCATCAGACGTTCAACCCAAACACCAGTGTCCATCATGACCATTCACAGACGGTTGAGAGAGCGAAATCTACGCTCGCGCCGACCGTTACGCCACCTGCCACTCACGCCTTTTCACTGCCGAGCCAGATTACAGTGGTGCAGGGCTCGATCAGGTTGGAATGATGCCGACTGGGGACGTATAGTCTTAAGCGACGAATCCCGCTTCCAACTGTGTCCTGACGATCATCGAAGACGTGTTTGGAGACGCAGAGGGGGGGGGGGGATCCTGCTTTCACTATTGCACGCCACACCGGCCCTCAACAAGGCATTATGGTCTGGGGTGCCATTTCCTTTGACAGCCGGACCCCTTTGGTCGTCATTAAAGGTACACTTACTGCACAGCGGTACGTGGACGACATTTTAAGACCTGTTTTGCTACCGTTCCTTTTGCAGTGCCCTGGGCTGGTTTTTCAGCAGGACTCGAGCCAGACCACATACGGCTCGTGTTGCTCTAAACTGTCTGCAAGCTTGTCAAACTCTTCCTTGGCCTGCCAGATCGCCAGATCTCTCTCCCATCGAGCATGTCTGGGATATGATGGGAAGGCGATTGCATCTGGCACGGACTGTTGATGACCTCGTTCGACAATTGGAGCGGATTTGGCAGGAAATACCGTAGGAGACCATCCGGAAGCTTTATCGGTCTATGCCACGCCGTGTGGCAGCTTGTATCCAGGCTAGCGGCGGGTCAACACCTTATTAAACTTGTTACTGTAACTCTGAAATAAATTATTCAATTGTTCTGAAATTTTAATCATTTACTATTCTGTACATTGTCTTCCTATCCACCAATTTTCGTCTCAATCGGACACCTCCTTCTTGGTGCGTCGATTTATTTGTTATAGAGTGTATATCTCTGGAAAGACTCATAAATCTAGCTTTGATTGCTATTGAAAATGAAATCTGTCAAGAGATAGATACAAAAGAAATTATAGAAAAGTTTGCAAAGATGAAAGGCAGAAAAATTAATTTTTCCCGATAAATAAATTTATTGTATTTTCCACAAATGCTTTCTTCAAATCTTATTTCTCCTGTAAAAAAAAAAAAAAAATTGGAGGGGGGGGGCGATTTTAGCTTTTTTTGCAGGCTGGCGCCGGATAACCTTGCGCCGGCGCTGCTCTAACCTGTAATATTTTAACAATACATAAAAATTATAACTTCGCTTTCTTTACTTTAGCAACATTCTACATCCATTCTGTGTACTCCTACAATGCTGACGAAAGTTCTTGCTTTTTGGAAATTTGCATTCACTAACCCGTCGAGGACGGGTACTTCAGCTAGTGTTCCAATAAAAACGAAACGGTTTGCAGCTATGCCAATTCCGTTTTTGAAACCAATGTGAAATAAAGTTTGTCAGACGTCATTAGAAATGACCAATACTCACAATTGCGAACACAGGGAAAATTGTATACAATTTTTCCCCGTTTAAATGACTAATATCCTTTAATTAACGCATTAGAAGGCAAAATGTGCAGAAAACGAATTCAAAATATGGTTGGATCTGAATTCGGTCTGTAAAAGGTTAAACCAAGAAACTTGTAAAAGTACCATTTACATTTTTTGAGTCAATGGCATAATTTGATTGCTTTAAAAAATGCTTAAGCATTGTTTTATACCTCAAAAGAACATTATAGGTTTGGAATGGTTCATTAAAAAGTTGTGGAGAAAAAAAAAAAAAAAAAAACGCTTAAAAGCAAATGTATCAATTGTACACTGACAGCTAAATGTATCGTGAATGTGCTATTAGAGCAATATAAACCTATCCGATTTTGATAAAATCTATTGTTTCAGTTTTGCAGTAGAAATGTTTTAAAAGTGTACCGAAACGGCAGGCTCATACTCTGGAGCCCCAGCACTGGCCGAGCGCGTAGTTCTCTGTACTGGGAGACTGTAGATTTAGACATGTAGCTAGCTAATTGGCCGTAATCCCACAACAGAAAATCATACTCAAGACTAGTTTTCAGTCTTAAGAAATCTTTTAACGTCAATTTATACATACGTGTGTGTGTGTTTGTACGCATACGCCCATTTTCATTATGCTCTCTTTCAAAACATTTTCTACGCCGCGGCGCGCCGCCGTCGCCGGGTTTCTGAGGTCGTTACGCCGCCGCCGTGAATTTTCGTGCGGCGCAGACCTCTACCCAGGACCCTTCTCGTTGATTTGCCCGCGATCCGAGTCCTGCCCGTGCCAGCCCAAGCATCCAATTATTGGAGCATGTGTTTTAATGAATAATGTAACGCCCGACTTCAGATCAAAAAGTGGCATTTTAGTCAAGTATAATAATCTAGATCGTAAAAAACCATCATCTGATTGATGGATAGACAGCAAATTTCGGAGTGGCTGTTTGCTATGGTGTGAAGTTGGCGAATACAACATTGCAGAGATTTTGTTGGATTAGAGAATTGCGTTATTAGATTTCAGATGACGCCTTTGAATTTTCCAGAATTCGATGATTCGCCACTACCACCAATGTGAGGGTCCCAAGATCAATGGATTTTGGGACCCCGCACACATATAATTTCATATCCCCTTCCAAACTCTCCCAAATTTCTATAGTGAAATTCTTAAAATCAAATCGGGACAGATGGCCAAAGTATGTTGAACCAGGTTCCATTATCAGCGAGATATGTTCTTTGTGACAAACACTTGGGTACAATTTGCCGTCGGCAAATTTTTCTATGTATCTGGTTTTGTTCTCCTACTATAAAAACACAATCCAAAGAAAATTTTAAAGCCTTCTTCCGTTTCTTTCACTGCGAGTCATCTCAGCCTTCCTCTAACTTTATATGGGTCGAGAATCAGTTGAGAAGGTTTTTCTCCATCTGCATTCCTTCCGCATTCTAGATTATGAAATAAGGTTGATACCAGAGTTGCTGCTGCCCAGTCAGTAATAACTTTGTGTCGCAGACTTGTGAAAGCACCGAGATTTTTATTCTAACTTGGTCATTTGTGAACGCATCTCCCAAAGTGGTGGTAGGTAGGCATTCAGCGTTTTCTTCAGTCTTTCGTACTTCTCTTTCATTATTTTGTCTTTCCGAATCAATGACTAAAGTTGGAGATATACAATGGATATTGGAACTTTCACCTCTTTCTCTACCAATCTCGAAATTTCTCTTTCCAACCTTTCAGCTTTTCTCTCGTTCTCCATAAACTTGTCTTCTATTCAATTCCATCGATTGTCACATATCTAGCTCCCGTCTGGTCTGCTAATGACTCCCGTTCTGTGTGAAGTATGTGAGGCTCTGAGCCTCACCTGCTCCGGGAAAAGTCAGTACATTTGCAAGTGCGATATTCAATAGCTCGGTAAGAGAGAGTTTTTCCCACTTTCTCCATAAACAATTCTTTATGTCCGTCTGTAACGTACGATTTATTTAACTGCTGAACTTGCTCATGAACTTTTCTAACTATCTCTTGAATTCCTTATATTGACACTGTAGGGATACTGGCCTTGATCCAAATTTCCTGTATTTTGATCGCCACAACTAAGGTTACTTCTTCCGGTGGATCCTGCCCTTTATTCAGAAATTTTTCTTCTTTAGTACAAAATAGTAATATAGAAATACGAGAATGTCTTCTCGGGTTGGTAACTTGGTACAAGGTAATTTTTTCGATATTCCCAGCTCTTCTAGGAACACCAAATTCTGTTCCATGTCCTGTTGCAGACAGTTTCACTCTATTCAGAGTCGTAGCAGTGCAAGGCAACCACCTTTTAGCTCTTTTGAGAGTAAACTGAAAGAACCATCTATCTGAAACGTTAAACTAAATACTTGTTTCAACGAAATATCTCGTGTCTGGTTTAACCGAACGTATGTGCATCGCAATCACTCGGCAGGCAAACCGGCGCTAGCTGTCTAGAGCACAACTTGCGTACTGCGCCCAAGACGAAACGACCGCATAACGTGTGCATTGAATCAAATTATTCGTAAAGCCATTTTTTGTGATTTATTGAGCTTCTCTGAACATTTTTAACATATAAAAGGACCAACTTATTTTTAACAAATAAAGTTTGCTTTCTAAATAATTTTTTTTCAAAAAACACATGCTTTCAGATATTTATAGATTTGAAGCTGGATGTGCAATTCCTAGAAATTGTCGCAGTCCCTCCAGATTTTGCATACGTGTTATTCATAACAATATGCAACTCCTCAAACCTCAGGAGCCTAATAATTCGGAAAAGAGTTATTTTGGTCGATTTTTAAAAAAAAGTCATATTTTTCAAAATTCCTAAATTTCAAGCTCGATGCGCAACTTCAAGACGTTGCCGTCAACATTCAAATTTTACACTCGTCTTATTCATATCAATATACAACTTTTGAGACCTCAGGAGATAAAGATATAAAAAAAAAATTTTTTTTCGATCTACCCTATTGTACAGAAAGCTATAAGGGCCAGTCTGTGGGAGGGTGTAATTTTAAATTTCAGTTGCACATTTTTAATGTGCAATTAGGAAATTTAAATTATTTTAATCGACCAAAATAACTCTTTATTTCCATCCTTTAGTTATTTCCATCCTGAAACTTAAATAAAATAGCATATCCCCAAAAATGTTCAAGGTTGTGTAACATCAAAACTTAACAAAATATGCTTGTGATAGTTGTTAAAATGTATTTTGGGAGAAGAGGCAAGCAATGACATCGAGGAGAGGTTCATTGTTTTGAAGAGCGGCATGTCAATACTGTTTGTTAAGGGCAACAGACAACTGAGGAGTTTTTACAAATTAATGACACTGATAGTAACTACTTACTTATTCATGATTCCAAAACTTCTTTTGGCATCATTATCAATTTTCTAAGGGCTGACGATATTCAGAACTACGGAAACTTGACACTGGCGATCCAGTATCAAGTTTCCGTATGTCCGTGAACTTCCTGCGAACCGACTTCTTTACAAATCTGGCATGATACCTAGTCAATATCCTTGCAATTAGTAATCACCCCGACAACAAGCAAACTGCAGTCTATAGAAAAGAGAGTGAAAAAGGAATTTGACAGTCTCTAAAGACACAAATTTTGTTGCAAGTTCTAAGGCCATTTCACAAAGCGCCTTTGTTGGAAATTTTCTTTTTGGCGTCCCCTCCCTTTCTCAGAACTTTGACTATCAGGGCAAAACTACATGTCTTCTCGGCTTGTAATGAGAGTTATCTGCCTAAGAGCGGAGGGAAGCATTCGGCAGAGGAGTTTTTAGGGGGTTTAACGCAATTTCACTTTTCATCAGAAGAAAACAGCCCCAGACTCTAAATCGGCAGCCATGCGGGAGGCCTGATTTTGATTTGATTTGTAGGATTACGACCGAGTATCTAGTCCGAAGAGGGGTGTCTTCCATGGAGGTCTTTTTAAGGTGTCATAAGCCGTATTTAAACGAAGTTCCGGGGAAAACTCCGGCTAGCTCGACGGATAAAACAAAATATATAAAAACCGTTATGAACATAACAAAAAATCTGATTGAAATTATATCATCGTACAGTTTTTGAAAAGTTTATAACACTGAAATTCACTTGATTAAACGCTTGTGTTCAAAATACTACTATATAATTTATGCTGATCTCTGACTCACCGATTCTGTGACGATTCCGGTTAACCACTACAAGATAGAACTTTTACCACCATACCATGACCATAACTCCAAAAAGATTAAAAAAATTAGTACAAAAAGCTTAATAACATCTACATGGTTTATAAGATCCGCTTGAAAATTTTTATAATTATGTATAAACATATGTAAAACGGTCTGCGCTACTTTAAAACTGAAAATCCACCCGTTCCCTCATTTTTAAGCGATTTTTTTTTGCTATTTTCTGCTTTATTTTATTTCCGAGAGTAAAAAAGTAAGTCATTAGCGGGACAAAATGAGCTGTCGCAAGCGACAAATACGTCATATTAAAGTCAAGGTTATTAGGCTTTGAAGGGAAAATTGCAAATCCTATTTGTTTAAAATAGTTTTTACAGATTTATAAGTTTATTTATTATTTTTTTCACAACGGAGAAGATTTATTCTGCATGAAGCATTGATATAAGAGGGGATGTTCCCAGCGAAACGAAATCGTTCGAATGCAAAAAGTTTCCGCAAGCTTCTAGAGCATGAAATTCGATTTCCGTACATAACAAAAACTGAATATGAAGTTTTTCTTTTTAAATGGACGCAGATTAAATTTGTTGAGTGTAGACATATTTTTGTGAAATGTTTTTTCTAGTGCCCGTTGTAATTGCTTCCACAATGGGCAATTATCTAGTGCTATAATAAAAATAAAGAAAGATTTAGTTTTTTAATCATGTATACACACACGCATGTATGTGTGTGCATGTGCGTAAATTTGACAGCCCGCCTCAGAAAATTTTGAGCCCCCCCAACTAGGAAAACGGTCTGGGGCGGTATGGGTGGCTCAGCCCCCCCCGGAAAAACCTAACCCCCCCCCCTAGATCAATTAACAGGCACCAGGAATACTTTAAAAAAAATAAGTTTTTACAGTATATATCCCTATGTATAAAAATCGGTCCCGGACTGGCCAGGTCGGCTGGTCGGCGATCGCCGGGGCCCATTGAGGCATTCAAAAGTGGCTATACAACTTCATAATAAGAGTAATTTGGTTATTTATTTTCCAGTAATCTTACGCAGTGACGCAGCGGAGGATCCCAGAAACCCCGCGACGCAAGGAGGCCCCTCCAAATCTCTAAAATAGTTAAATGTGATTTTTAGGCGCGTAAGCCTGATTTTCAAATATTACATATTCTAATGCTCTATTCCCTCTAAATTCTTCAGTAAGAGGCAGAGGGCCTGATTTCCGGGAGGGCATTCGGGGCAAGCGCCCAGGCACCCCAAATTGTTCTTTAAAAATTTGTAAATTGTGAAAAAGTTTTCGAAAGAGGGGGCCCTCACTGAAGCTTTTGCCCATGGCTCCCAAATTGACAAATCGACTCCTGAAGAGGCCTCTTTTAAATCTCTAGCCGAGGGCCCCCATGAGAGCCAGCCCGGGCCTGATAAAAATTAACATTCGCGCATTACATAATTACGACTAAAGTGAATGAAATGACATTACTTAGTTACTCTCTAACCTGTAATATTTTAACAATACATAAAAATCATAACTTCGCTTTCTTTACTTTGGCAACATACTACATCCATTCTGTGTACTCCTACAATGCTGACGAAAGTTCTTGTTCTTTTGGAAATTTGCATTCAGCACTAACCCGTCAACGACGGGTACTTCAGCTAGCTATGAATATTAATGAATAAATATTTTTATCTAAGGAAAATTTCGGATAAACGAATAAAAATATTTATATCAAAGGAAATCATTAGAACTAATTAAATCAATGGAATTTCATTTTAAAGAAGAAAATATTTAAATATTTTTATCGAAGAAAGTCATTAAAACTTTACTTTTCCCAAACAAAAACGGGAGGGGTGGGGACGAAACAAGGCTGAGCTTCCCTTCACTTCAGAGGTTAATCGGGCTCTGATTCAAGCATCGGCAGCTAGCCTTGAAACGAAAATCAAACGAGTTTGAAAAGTAAGATGGATTGCCAATTCTCTCCGAATTGTTTCTGCAGTCTCTCTCTGTCAAAGCAAAACTACACAGTTTTTTTAAAAATTAGTTCAAATCGACTAGTTGAAACCAAAACTGCACAAACAGAACCATGTATTTTCCAAGGTGTACTCAAGCTCATCTCATCAAAACAATTTCTGACAGATATGGCGCTCGTGCACGACGTTTTTTAAAAACTTTTTATTCTCTCTGAGTCTTTGAAGAAAAGAAACATCACCGTGTATGCAATTAAGGAAATAAGTCAAACCACTAGATTCTTAGAATTAATGACGACAATAAAGGGAACACATGTTAAAAGCGGAGGTAGCAATGCAGGAAATGAAATTTGGAACTGTCCACCACCAGTCAGTTTAGGTATCAAGGGAGGGGCTAGGGGTGTTTTAGCATCCCCAGTACATTGTTAAAGGGCAACAATCTGCTTTATTATACACTTTGGATAGGTAAAATGAATTTTTTTTAAATAAATGATCCCCTCCCAAAAATATCTACATTGGTTTAGACTCAAATTTTGCTTTATTGTATATTTTGTTTGAGTTAATTAAGCTTTTTTAAAAATTATACACAGCCTTCTATATTGGTTACTGACAAAAAAGGCAGAGATGCTTTTATGTCAGGTTGTCTTCTCAACTCCCAATACCCCCCCCCCCCTTTCCCCACGAAGTCGTGCGTTCCGGGAAAACATTTTTTAGCACTACAACACTGGTAACTACGGAATCAATTCTAAAAATTTTTTCACGCTACACTATTCCTGAGTATTATAGGCTATCTTTCATGCATATAGCACAAATAGTTCTTTTACAGGGGCACTCAAAATCATTCTAATACATTACGCTAGACGGACATCTCAGTAAATACTGAACCGATTCTAAAAATATTCTCATCAGCAGACAGAAGCAAACTGAAACTCAACTGGGACAATGTGCTGTCCTTTTATAGGTGTCGCAGAAGCTAGGAGAAATTTCTCGAAGGTTCCCCATAAAACGCCAATTTTGAGTACGCCATAGAAATACAGTTGAATCGCTAGACTTTTACGTAATATTAATGCAAGAAAACAAACTTTATATACTTTAACAAACTTTATATACTACGAGTGTCTCAGTAACTACTGAAACGATTCTAAAACTTTTTCACTGATAGAAAACTGCATTATTCCTGCGTTACAGGGTCACTTATAAGAATTACATTACGTTCCATGGGCACCTCTGAAATTACTGAGCCGCCGTTTCTACAACTTTTTTCACTGATGGAAATCTACACTATTCCTGAGTAGTACAGGTTACTTTTAATGCATATTGCATAAATAGCTGTTTTACAGGGAGACTCATAGAATTACATTACGTTCTAAGGGTATCTCTGTAACTATTGAACCGATACGAAAACTTTCTTCACTGACAGAAAGCTGCTCTATTCTTGAGTATTATAGGCTAATTTTCATCCATATAACATAAATATAGCTCTTTTCCAGGGACACTTAAAATAATTCTAATACATCATGCTCTATCGGTATCTCTGTAACTACTAGACGGGTTCTTTAACTTTTTCACTGATTGAAAGCCACACTATTTCTGAGTATTATAAGCTACCTTTTATGCATATATCATAAATAGTTCTTTTACAGGGACACTCACAAGCAGGGCCGGTTTGAGGCGTAGGCGACGTAGGCGGTCGCCTACGCTTGAGTTTCAATCGAGGGGCGCCAATTTTCACTTTTTTTCGTGTTTCCAAACATTTTCCTTTTTTCGGGGGGGGGGCGGGTTATTCAGATGGGCGCCCTGACCGCTCTCATAATATTATCAAGCTTTTAAACAGTAATATTGT
>JAWZYV010001725.1:0-16420 GCA_038373885.1 Cheiracanthium punctorium | reverse complement strand
CGATCAGAAAAGTATTTGATATCATTCGAAGAGTCTCCCCTTTCTGCATGATCTAATGAATATGAACTACGTAAGAATCTATTTCCAATATTCCGTAATGAAAAACAACCATTATTTTCAAGTAAACGTCTTAAAATTTTAACTAAAATGTTAGAAAAAAGTACTCTGAAATTGAGAGGGCACAGTTTATTAATTCTGTATATTGCAATGCAATGTTAGAGATGTAAAGTAATGCATAGTTCAGGAAGAGGTAAGGAACTACTAAAAATATACATCGTATTAAAATTCAGAAAAAATCCATGTTAAATTTTTTAAAAAGAAAATAATACGAGAATATGAGCAATTCATAAAAAAAATGCATGTGTTTGTATGCATAAAAAAAACATCGACACAATAACAAAACTTTCAATTAATATTCTCCGCCATGGATTGTCCGCACTCTTATAAACGAATTGTACATCTCTTAATTAGCTTCTATCTAATGAAGAAAAAATGTCCCAGATTGGCAGGATACCTCATTAGTAAAATACTATCATTATATTGTTTAACAAAATCACAACTATCATCCTGAAGAGTGAAAACGAAAACCATTACATTTACTATGAAAATACGAAAAAAATGCCTTCATTGAACATATTATTAAGTTATGTTATTAATTAAAAAAAATACTACTATTTAAAATTAATTGCAAGAAAAACATTAATGTTCTTATTGTTTTTTAAACGCTCACTCAAAATGCAAAATATATACTTTTTTAGTAAATAATTGTCAATTCTTAAGTTTTATGTTAAAGCATATGCATGAAATATTTTTTTTTAATTTTTTCTGTGAAGGAAGACATCATTTATTTTGCCATTCGATCAGGCTGTCAGAGATTTAAATCAGTTGATTTTTGAAATCATTGATTTAAATAAAGGACGCACAACCTCTGAGACAAGGCCCATTATTGGCTCATGATGCCTGTTCCATTCACCAAATAACCCAGTTGAACCTTGAAAAATCCGAATAAGAAACCATAAATTTCTGAGTACTTTTTTTCAATTCCTACTATTAGTTCACACTCTCCCTATATATATTTATGTATCTTGTTCAAATTTTCAATCGTTAATAAAATACTTTTTATTCCTCCACTCAAGTTCAAATACATTTTTTTAAACTTGTAGTGGATGACCCTTCGTGTTAATACGTGTTTTTTTTCAAATATTAATTCATTAATTAAATTTAATTAATTAATTTTAGGTCAATTTACGTGGGGTTAAAAATGAATGAAAAGAATAAACTAAACGAATTTATGGTTTCTTATTCGGATTTTTCAAGGTTCAACTGGGTTATTTGGTGAATGGA
The DNA here is from genome assembly GCA_038373885.1 of Cheiracanthium punctorium. Taxonomy (NCBI): domain Eukaryota; kingdom Metazoa; phylum Arthropoda; class Arachnida; order Araneae; family Cheiracanthiidae; genus Cheiracanthium; species Cheiracanthium punctorium. The sequence goes on along the minus strand of JAWZYV010001725.1, from coordinate 15,076 downwards.
ACAGGCATCATGAGCCAATAATGGGCCTTGTCTCAGAGGTTGTGCATCCTTTATTTAAATCAATGATTTCAAAAATCAATTGATTTAAATCTCTGACAGTCTATCGAATGGCAAAATAAATGATGTTTTCTTCACAAAAAAAATTTAAAAAAAAATATTTCATGCATATGCTTTAACATAAAACTTAAGAATTGACAATTATTTACTAAAAAAGTATATATTTTGCATTTTGAGTGAGCTTACAAAAAACAATAAAAACATTAATGTTTTTCTTGCAATTAATTTTAAATAGTAGTATTTTTTTAAATTAATAACATAACTTAAAAATATGTTCAATGAAGGCATTTTTTTTCGTATTTTCATAGTAAATGTAATGGTTTTCGTTTTTACTCTTCAGGATGATAGTTGTGATTTTGTTAAACAATATAAAGATAGTATTTTACTAATGAGGTATCCTGCCAATCTGGGACATTTTTTCTTCATTAGATAGAAGCTAATTAAGAGATGTACAATTCGTTTATAAGAGTGCGGACAATCCATGGCGGAGAATATTAATTGAAAGTTTTGTTATTGTGTCGATGTTTTTTTTATGCATACAAACACATGCATTTTTTTTATGAATTGCTCATATTCTCGTATTATTTTCTTTTTAAAAAATTTAACATGGATTTTTTCTGAATTTTAATACGATGTATATTTTTACGATGGACTTTCACATAAAATGATCGTTTGATAACTGAATATTTCAAGGAATTATTAGATAGCATAGTTTATGTAAAAATTATGTAGTCTGTAAACACATAACTTAAGAACTGTCAATTATTTATAAAAAAAAACTATATATTTTGCATTTTTAATAAACGTATAAAAACAATAAAAACATTAATATTTATGTTGCAATTTAAAATAGTCGTTTTTTTGTAAAAATTAATATGTGTAAACATACCATAAAAATCTGTTGAATAAAGACTTTTTTCGTATCCTCATAATGAATATAATGGTTTTCGTTTTCATTCTTGAGGATGATAGTTGTGATATGAGGTAGTCTACCAATCTGAAGCATTTTTTTCTCGAATAGATAGAAGCTAAGTAAGAGACATACAATTTGTTAATAAGTGTGTGGACACTGCACGGAGGAGAATATTGATTTTTTATGCATATAAACACCTATATATGTTTTTTATAAATTACTCGTATTCTAGTATTATTTTCTTTTAAAATAAATTTAACATGCATTTTTTTTTCTCAATTTGAATATGATGTATATTTTTGTGCTGGACTTACTCACATAAAATGATCGTTTGAGAACTGAATATTACATGGAATTATTGCCTTGCACAGTTTATATAAAAATGTTATCAGTTTGAAGGTACTTATTTTGTTTTAATTTGATTTCCTTTGTTTTGTTTAAATAGGAATATGTTTCACAAATGTGTATCGAAAGATTCAAGCTATCTAATTCTGCAGTAAAACATGTTTTATTTTATTTTTTTATTTTTTTTTTTATTTTTTATTTTTTTTTTTTTACTGAAGCATAATTATTTTATAGTTAGCGTAGTTCAATATTGACATTACACAATAAATATCAATAATGTATATAAATTTAAAGTGAGTTTAGCATATTTAAGGGTATATGAGCTGGACTGACAACGAGAAAAACTAACGGAATAAAACGTTTTCCGTATAGCTGAAAGTTTCAAAAATGATACTTTTTTTTCAATTGCTAATTCATTAAATATTAACCCATTAAGTTTTCATCTAATAATGTTAAAAATGCTCACATCTACATTGAGTTTTGCGGAAGTACTTTTTGTACTTTTTAAAATGGTACAAGGATAACACACTGCATCTTATTGCTGTCGAATTTTCAAGCACGTCTTATCGGCTGTGTGCTCCAGTCCAAATGAAATTCATAAAGTTAGGAAACGTAACTGTGACCCTTTTATATAATTTTTAAACTCTTTTCATAACAGAAAATGCTGTCCAGAGTAATTTAACGGTAACATTGACATTTGAAAAAACCTATTAAAATTTTATTTCCTTGACCGTCATTACTCATAATGTAGGGAGGTTATCATAAATTAAAAAAATAGTGTGTAAATGTTTGCTTGCATGTTCTTGAAAAATATCCCTAGATTACAGCACAATGTGTTCTAATGTAAAGACTGTGTCAATTTGTTGTACAAGGTTCTTTGTGGTTGGCTTATCAAAGTCAATACTTCATTTCGTGAGTGGATTTACAGCACACAGTACTGTACTTAAGATATAAAGCACTTATATTGTATTATTTTACAGCAATATGCGTGGTAAAATTACAGGTATTTCTTACAGTGTAGATGGTAGAAATAGGAAGGTCCGTTCGGATGATGAGATTGTCCTTGAGGCTTTCTGTGGCAGCCTCGAAAAAAGTTATGTTAGCTTGTAGTTAATTTATATTGTAGGCGTAAATTAATAATATACATATATTTCATAGATTTTTGTGATTTTGTGAATATCATGTAAATATTTGCTCACGTATCTGTTGAAACGTGCGGAAGAGAATAGAATGAGATTTGGTGATATTATTGGCAGTACCTCAACGATGGGTGTCTTTCTTTTCTAAAATTTGTATAAATTTAAGTTTTGCAAAGATGATAGTTAGAGAGGCCCGTGATGTTTTTACCCTCACGTTTAGACCAAGATTGCTATTTTTGCTAAGAGGATTGCTAAGAGGACTTCTTTTAAGCAGTGATTAAAATATTGATGAGTGAGAAGTGGTCTTTTCTTAGATTATAGGCCAGAAGACCGTCACAAGGGGGAACTGTCACGTTGACACAACGTGCATATTTTTTAATGAAAAATTATTAACACAAATCCTAATTAATATTGTCTAAATTTAAATTAATAATCTATTCTAAATCTAATTTAAAACTTTTTAATAATAACTATCTTTTAAAGCTATCAATTTTCCTCTTGGCCTTCTCAATTACAGCGCATTAACGTACTTCTAAAGCATTTCCCTCTTATCAGCTGCTTTGAAATAAAATAACAGTTGACGCCGGCTAAAAGAATAATAATAACAACACCTCTTCCTCACATATATCTTTGCTCCAGCTGCAGCAGATGTGTTTGCGGTTTTTCTCTGCTGCACAAGAAGCATATTGCTCGAAAAACACCTGCTAAAATTGTTCCAGAAAGTTCGTGCTCTTTCTATAGACACATGTTTTAACTGTTTTCTGCATATATCTAGATAGTTGATTGTTTCTGAGTATACTGCTGAACCAGTTAAATAAACTAAGCAGATTTAGAAATGTTTATTTGTGCACTTACAATTCATAAGTAGCAATTATATATTTTTTATCATATTTTTATCTGTGCATAATTTTAAATGAGTTCAAAAGGCAAAAATAAAATAGCCAAATCGACAAATATGTCTAATACAGCCATTCTTAATATTCTGCCTTTTCAGGGAGAACCTCATTTATTGGAGTTTTTCTTTAATCAAGTAAAGGACATACAGAATTTAAATAATTGGGATGATGCACAAACAACATTATTTCTAAGTGCTAAGCTTTCAGGTGCTGCTCTGCAATATTATGCAGAATCTCCTTTTTTTGCTGAGGCAAAAACTATTAATGAAATTCATGTACAATTTCAAAATTTCTTTGGAACTAATAATACTCAAGCTAACATAAGCCAGTTACATAGTCTAAATTTACTTCCTAATGAATCCATGCTGAACCTATCCCATCGCTTAGACCTAATTACTAAGAAGGTTTACAGCAACATATTTGATAAAAGAAGCGTTAGATGCGATAAAATTTAATCATTTTCAATGCAATTCCTCGTGATATCAGAAAAATATTACAAATCGAAAAAGTAAATAAGTATGATAAGGCTGTTTCCCGAGCTCATGAATTGCAGCAAATTAATTCTGCTAATTCCCCACCTCGAGCTCAGTTCTCCCAAATAAAATCTTTAACCGAAGAAGTAAACTCACTAAAAGAGCAAATCAATAAACTCGAAGATGATTATAAAGATAGTGTTTCTGATAAACACCATAACTCTAAATTTCAACGCAGTCATCCTTATAACAGACGAATTCGTAACAACTATAGAAACATTCAATATAAATCTAGGCCTAATAATAAAGCTTTCAAAAACTCCAACAACTATTTTTCTCGACAAACAAAGGCAAATAATTTTAGGAAATATTCTTTAACTTGTCAGTTCTGCTACAAAAAAGTACATAATGTTCACCAATGTTTCAAAATGAAAAATTCTTTGATTCCAATTCAGCCCATAGCTCAGCCTAATCCTATGTTCCAAAATTTGCCTATTCGTAATGCCTCTCAACAAAATGTGGTATCACAATTTTCTAATACGCATGCAACATTCTTTTTACCCAGTAATGATCATTTAAACTGCTAATGAGAACTCCTGGTGCTGGTACTCGAGATTCTCAAGTGACTTTACCCCAACCAGCTACGTCAAAACTTCCACTTATGAGAACCCTAGCCCCCGAAGCTCGTGTTCCTCCCATGACCTTTTCTCATCCAGAGACTTTTTCTTCACAAAGATCAACACATACTCAAACCTTGCAACCTATAAAAATTTGTAAGAATTCTGAATCTCAAACTGATAATTTTGTGATGGATGAGTGCCAAATTATTGCAAGTGTCTCTGATAATTCATTTAAACTTCCTATTATTCCAATTCAACTGCATGATAGTAATATTCCTATGCTCATAGATAGTGGCTCATCCTTATGTATTTTATCACAGAATGTTTTCAATAATTTAAAACATGCAATCAATTATAAATTTCTTTCACGTTCTGTTAAAATTAGTACAATTAACTCTGAGGTTGCCTTTTCTAGTTGTGTTGAAATTTTATTTAAAATAAATAATAAACATTTTAAACATCACTTTTTCATCACCAATGTGACCATTTCATCTCAATTTCAGGGTATTCTTGGATTTGATTTTATTCAAAAATTTAATTTACAATTAAATCCACATTCTGGAACTGTTTCGATTGGTGACATCCTTGTTCCCTTAATGAAAAATCAGAATCTGAACAGGGAAATTCATACAACCACTGTAAATAACATGACTAATTCTGAATCGCCTATTACACAAGAGTTAAGTAATGACATGCCTATTACAATTAAACTTGATAAGAAAATCATTTTACACCCCGATGACTTTCAATATGTAAAACTTAATCTGCATAACTGTCCGTATAGAGAATTTTTGTTTGAACCTAATATACAATCATTAAAACTAGAAATTTATGATTCAATACATTCCATTACTAATTCTGATATTAAAAATCCCCATTTTTATATCTATGTAAAAAATAATTCTGATGAAACCATACATTTAAACAAAGCAATGAGTATTGGAACTATACGTCCTATTGAAGAAGCTCAATTAAATATTCACACAAATCTGCCTGATGACCATGTCAATATTACTACTGCCTCTGATGAAATAATTCAACAAAGAATGAATGAGCTTACAGAAAATGACTTTGAGTTGAAACATTTAACTCACAATGAAACAAAACCAAATAATAAAAATATTAATGAACCATTTTCCTGCTTTTTCAAAATCTCTGAAAACCTTGGGACACACAGATAAAATTAAACCGCAGTTATCATTTATAAATAAATTCCCAATTAGGACTTTACCATTTCCCATACCTCAATCCTTACAAGATGAGGCTCTGAGACAACTGAATCAACTGCAGGAAGCCAGTATCATTGAAAGAACTCCCACTGAATGGGCATCTCCTATGCTTTTAGTAAAAAAGAAAGCTCTAGATCCTAATTCTAAACCGAAATTCAGACTGGCACTCGACTTAAGACTTTTAAATGCTATCTTAAAACCATCGGCTTACCCATTACCAAAAATTTCTACAATTATTTCCAATTTATCAAACTATAAATATTTTACTGTTTTGGATTTATGTAGTGCATATTGGCAAATTGACTTACCCCATGAATACAGAGATATTATTGCTTTTACTACACCTTGGGGTACTTTTCGCAGCAACCGTCTTGTTTTCGGTTTAAAAACTGCTGCCAGCACATTTCAAGCTTTAATAGACAATATCTTACAAGAGTCTGAGGTTTCTGGAGTTATGGCGTATCAAGATGATATTGTTATTGGTTCAAATTCTTTTGAGGAAACCCTTCAAAAACTTGACGCCTTACTTAATACTCTAATCAAAAATAACATCACTTTATTCCCAAATAAATCTCAATTCCATCTTACCGAAATAGATTATTTGGGCTTTCATCTATCAAATCATAAAATTTCGCCAATTTCCTCCAATATTATCAAAATTACTGGCTTTCCTATTCCTAAAACAAAAAAAACACTTAAACGCTTTCTAGGAGTTTGTGGATTTTATCGAAATTTAATACCTTCATATGCTGAACTAACATATCCTCTTGTCCAGTTAACTTGTCCTAAACAAAGTTTTCAATGGCTTGACATTCACACTGAAGCATTCAATAAACTACAGAAAATTTTCTTCACTAAACCTTTTGTTTGTTTACCTGACTGGTCTAAACCTTTCATTTTGAATACTTGATAGTAGTCATCAAGCAATTTCTGGTGCCATTTTACAAGAATTTAATGGTGAATTACATCCTATTTCTTACTTTAGCAAATCTTTATCTAAATCTGAAAGAAATTATCCAGCCATAAAAATTGAATTAAAGGCCCTACATGACTCTGTTTTAGCATTCAAACATTTTCTATACAATCGAGAATTTACTGTTATGTCAGACAGTAAACCATTAAAGCACTATAGAAAAACTACTTCTCTTGCTGATCTCACTACAAAATGGCTATGCGAATTAAGTGAATATACTTTTAATTTCAAACACATTCCTGGTAAACAAAATCTTTTGGCTGATTACTTTTCACGTCTTGAAGAAACGCCACCACACCATGACATAAATTCTCAACCAAGTACTTTAAATTTAAATAATGATGTACTTCCTGTCATTGTGGTGCAATTTCTGAAACACCTGATAATTTTGAACAGATTAATTATTTAAATGTTTCACAGTCTTCGCCACAAGACGCACTTTTAGAAATTTCTTGTAAAACATTTCTTGATGAACAGCAAAAAGACAAAACTATTTCGAAAATTATAAATGATTTGGAATCTAATAACAAACAGCAACAACAATAAATGTTATTTTCTACATCCTCATAATAAATTATTGTACTATGCTAAAGAATCTTTATCTTTGGAAATTCATCCTACTATTGTTGTTCCTAACTCTCTAAAGAAAAAAGTTTTGGCCATTGCCCATTTACCACATTTTGGTATTGCAAAAACATATGAATTTCTTCGACAGCGTTATTTTTGGTTTGGTATGTATGCTGATACAGTTAACTTTATTAATTCATGTACTAAATGCATAACTTTAAAATCTCATGCTACTCCACCTATTCCTTTGCAAAATAATCACATACCTGAAAAACCTAATGAAGTAATTTCCATGGACATTCTTGGACATCTAAATAATGGAAAACATATTCTTACAATAATTGATCATTTTACTCGTTTTCTACAACTCTACCCCTTAAACTCTATTACTACTGATGCTGTTGCTAACTGTTTATTTTCATACATTTCAACTTTTGGCAGACCTGCCATTATACTTACTGACTTAGGTATTTAATTTACTAGTGCTGTTTTTGAAACCTTTAACAAAGTTTTTGGAATTAAATTAAGACATACTACTTCTGGACATCCACAGGCTAATTCAATTAGTGAGAGAATCAATACCTCAATTAAATCAACTGTAAATGCTCTAATTCAAGATGGTTATAACTTTGCTCATGCTGTAAACATTCATGTAAATATGTATAATGCTTCTACACATTCTTCTACTCAATTTTCTCCTAATGTAATACAATTTGGAAGAGAGTTACCTATGATTTTTGATACGTATGACCCACAGGTACAGTTTCATCATTTAGATAAAGCTCATTATCTGTCTCAAGTAATGTCCACCCTGAAGCGAATTTATACTGACACATATTCTAATCTAAAGTCTGCCCAATATGAACAAAATTTAAAGAAAAATGAAAATGCCAAGCTTAGATTTCTTTTCCCTGGTGATATTGTTTACTTAAAGTCTAAAGATAAATATAATAAACATCTTACTGGACCTTATAAGGTTATACAGTCTCAGGTTAGTCAGTCATACAGTCTAAGGTTATACATTCTCCTGTTATTTATTCAATTCAATTATTAGATAATCCTGACACTTCTGTTCGCAAAATGCATATTGATAGGTTAAAACTTGCTCCTCCTCGAAGGTCTTTACTTAATGACTTGCCTGTTATTGATAGTCACTATCAGGTTCCTACTTCGCACTCTTATAATTTTAGGCCACGTAAAAATTAATTTAACTTATTTTGTTTTTTTACTGGGTACTTTCAATGCGAACAGCCTGATCAACTGTTTGTATTGAACCTGTTCCTTTCTTCTTTTAACTGCTGTAATATATTTAAAATAATTTTTAATTTACCATAATTCTCTTGTGACATGTTTGTGTGGCAGTTTAAATTCCCCAATGTGGTAAACATTGACATTTTTCCTTCTACTGTCCTATCCTCCCCTTCTCCTCTAGTAATTGGAAGAAATCCCGTTTGATGTAAGTGAAATCAAACTACTGCACTCATTTTTTTCCTTTTTTTGCTTTCCTTTTTGGGAAGTTAACTCAGCGAAAAGTTTTAGCCTTGAAATGCTATAATTGCAATTTTCATTTGGTACAATGCATACCAAAGCCTTTTTAGTTTTGAAATTTAAATTTTTTTGTTCACAATATTATTTTTAAAAAAATAATAATTAAATAAAATAAAGTAAAGACATGAGTACGTTTGTGTTGTTTCTATAATGTGAAATATGAGATAAAGTAAATTTATATATTTTGTATGTCCCTCCTTTTTCTTTCAAGATGGCAAATTTTTTACATTTTAAATAAGAACAATGTTGTATTGAAATCCTTTTGAATGGCTACAAGTGGTACCACTTCTAAAAAAATCAGAGCTCTTTCCTTTTATATATAACAAATCCCGGGTTACTCTTTATTGAAAATTTTATTGAATTTTTGTGTGAAATTTTATCTTTATTTTGATATCAAATACTATTGAAATATGTATATGCAAGAACTGTTGACAATCTTTTTCAGCTGACAAAATCAGCAATGCAAGAACCTCAGCACAGTTTTAGATTTCGTGATTTTTTTTAGTATAGACTGAATTATGTAAAATCAAGACGTACAATTTTAAGGTTTTCTGCAAGAACTTTGTGCAATTTTTTAATATTACTGGGCTTTGATTGATATACTGTTTTAATATTTATGCTGAACATGTAATTTTTTTCTGAAAACTTGGGGAAGTATATGTCACGTTGACACAACGTGCATATATTTAATGAAAATTATTAACACAAATCCTAATTAATATTGTCTAAATTTAAATTAATAATCTAATTTAAAAGTTTTTAATAATAACTATCTTTTAAAGCTATCAATTTTCCTCTTGGCCTTCTCAATTACAGCGCATTAACGTACTTCTAAAGCATTTCCCTCTTATCAGCTGCTTTGAAATAAAATAACAGTTCACGCCGGCTAAAAGAATAATAATAACAACACCTCTTCCTCGCATATATCTTTGCTCCTGCAGCAGATGTGTGTGCGGTTTTTCTCTGCTGCACAAGAAGCATATTGCTCGAAAAACACCTGCTAAAATTGTTCCAGAAAGTTCGTGCTCTTTCTATAGACACATGTTTTAACGGTTTTTTCTTTAGCAGTTGAAGAGTAATTTTTGGTGGGGCAAGCCACTCACTTCATGTGAGGAGGCTTTGCCCACCATGACGCGTTGCACGGATTAGCATCTATGCCGATCACCTTATGGTGACGGAGGCGTTCACCCACCGAGGTACCAGGCCGCTTTAATATGATCGCCGTGATGTTTTTGTCAACACACTTCCCCAAGTTTACTTTTGAGTGCAATGTATTGTAGAGTTTTAAATGTATAATCCTGCGTTTTGGAAATTAGTGACTGTTCCAGTGTGAAAATAAAGCAATATGTTTCAAGTTTAAAAGTGTTGAGTGAGACTCCTTATTTAAAGGGAATGTGGTCTTCAAAATGTTTTTTCTTTCTCCTGAAGTAAAATGCGTTAGCCCAGTGTTCAAAGTGTTTGTGTGATCATGTTTCAGAAGAAAAACGACATGCGCCATCAAAAGCGAATTTCATTCTTGGTCTTGGAGTCTGTCCTTCCTCGTCGCTCTGATGTGGGATTTCTGGTGCATGTGTGATTTCGTTCAGTGGGGAAGAAAAGCATGTTCACCCCTACGACATTGTGTATGTCATCGTGTTCCGTATGAAAGAAAGTACGTCTTACCTAGGGGGAATAATTCTCCTTTCGACATCGTTGCGAGTGTGAATTTAAAATGTGACCCACTATACGATCGTCTTCTCAAAACTATGTCGCTCTCACTACAAAGTCGTACCAGTTATAATCTTTACAAAATAATTCATCGTAGTTTTACGATCACCACCTTCCACCGTACATCTCCATTTGATAGGAACAAAAGTAAAATAAACTAATAACTAAAGCGTAACATCATGCTTTCTTGAAACAACAGTACAGTGGACTACTTGTGCACACACACACACATGCACACACATATATATATATAAACTACCCGAAATGCCCAAAACGTGTAAGTTTTCTTTTGAACTGTCCAAATATAAAGAATGGAAATAAAGAAAAATACTAATTAGTTTACTCTTTTGTTAAAAAGAAAGAAAATAGTTGGCAATTTGACTTACTTTAAAAAATTGCTGAGCCAGGTTAATAATAGAGAAAAGGTTTTACTTAAAATACTTAATTTTGATGTACGAACAAAGCATTTCCACGATTTGCACAAAATCTCAGAATGTATGAAACATTAAAAAAGAAAAAATACGCCTACAGTTAACTTACCATATACCATAATATTAATTTATTGCTTCTTTAGCGGATTCTGTGAGGATACATTTTTCACAGGGATGCACACACACATACACACACAGAAAAAAAATCAAAATCTCAGATATCTGCGAAAAGTTTTGGCACTTATAGTTTCAGTTAAGTAAGAGTTATGATGATGCTAAAATTTACTGCATTCGTGTTTTAGTGTTTATACGTGATTCACAAATCGAAGCCTATAGTTTAAATCCAGATGCTCAATTTTATTTCAATCACTTTAGTGGTTTTACGTGGCGAGCGAACAAATCTTTATACTTTTAAAATGAATTTACCCAAAGTTTCAAATTCTATTCTACAATATGAATTTCATCGAAACCTTTATTTTAGCTCAAGTGACCAGATATCATGCCACTAAAATTCACTTCATTTGCTACAGCCGTTTTTACGTGAAATAAATGAATAAATAAAGTCACGGACAGACCGACAGACATATGTGCAATCTATGTATTATTTTGAAACCTGTTTTTCTTTCGACAACCGAATCGAGAGAACGGCTGGGTGTAAAAACTCGGTTGAGGTGTCTGAAGAAAGGTCTCGGCCCCTAGATGTGCCATCAAAAGAGAAAATCAGAAAAAGCCGAACGGTTTAGGCGTGGCGGAACAACAAAGATGCAAATTTTCGCCATAGAAATAACATTGTGGTTTATTAACGCAGACGATATTTTTATTTTCGCCATAGAAATAACATTGTGGTTTATTAACCCCATTGTTGGCAGACGATATTTTTATTTGTAAGCCCCGCAAGGTTTGATTTATTTGAAAAAATATTTGTTAAAAATTGTATCCGTTTGTAAATGTTGTGTGGCAAAAGTGTGTAGTGATAATAAATGTGTTGTTCTAAAAAACGATCTTACGTAAACGATTGATATGCGTAAGCTCCGTAGAGGAACTTCAAATGTGCAATTTTTCGCCATAGAAATAACATTGTGGTTTATTAAATACATTTTGCTGTCATAAAAAGCCTTCTTTATTTTAGCGCTTTATCGCTTTTTAGCACTAGGGTGCTATTTCGTTCACGCCCAGACTTTGTCTACTCGATTCTGTCGATAGGATTTGTAGGCAGGTTTTGTAGAGATGAACTGTCACGGTGGAAATCTTTTTAAATGTGTTTACCACATAACGCGGAAAGGGGGGAGGGGAGAATAAGTCTGACAAGGTTTGCGATTTTTGATAATTGATCGCCACGTTTGCGGCAAAAAATACTTAAAAACCGAACCATGCCTGGCGATGGTTGTAAAATAGCTTTAGTAGGCAAATTTAATATAGATATTAATTCCAAAGATGTTTTTTATGCAACGAGAAAGACAAATATAGCACACGCATGGATTATGATGCTCATTCCGAACAGTATTTAAAATTGTGAAGTAAAGTTGGAATATGCTTGGCGAAGATTGTAAGATTGTGTGTTTCAGATTTTTTTCAAACTTTTCTCCATACAAATACATTGTGGTTTGTTAACGACATTGACGGCAGTTATAAACTCCATCTTTAGTTAGCGATTTATCTTTTATTTCTTTAATTTTTCAGTTTTCTGTCTGATACTGGATCTTTACCATCCAGCGTAGCTTGAGAAAAGGCAAATAAAGCAGGGAGAGCGCGATCGCCATTTGGCGGATTAGACTTTTTTGTCTCTTGCAGAATTCCGAAATTTTTCACTATTTTTGCTTCATATTTTTGGCGTTTACCTTTCTGCTCCCGTATTTTCTCATGGAATGTTGTATGTCACTCTTTCAATGGTTAGATCAAAGAATGCTGTGGCAGTCAAGATCATTTAAGAGAATTCACCTGGACGTTTCGTGGTCGATGACTTTACCCAAAATATCGTCTTCAACGAAATGCTCAATTAGAATTTGTAACTGTATTTGCTCATTCGTCATTTAATATCTACTCTTCTGTTTTTTACTTAATAAAGATAGTTAAAAACAAATTTTAATGATTTCAATCATTTCATCGTTATTGTACAGTTGCTAAGAACTGGCGTGAAACCTGTTGTTTACTTTCTGTCACAAGTCATGTTCCGTCCGCGTCGCTCTTTGATTTTTTTCTGTTAGTTTTGTTCAAGACCTTGGTGACATTCTTGATCGTTTCCATTTATTTTTGAATATTACAGTCAATAAAGTGACCGTCGAATTCGACGGGTTCCAGCTAGTTTTTGTTAATTTGGAAATATGGAATACCGAGTTTCCCGCTCTTTTAGGTGCTGTTGTCACGTGGGAACATCATGAACTACTCTTCAAAGATTTCCGTGTTACAGTGCAATGAGAGGTGGCCGCTTATTTTAGTCTTACAACTTGCTACACAACATATTGTGTTTTGTGATTTTCAAGAGTTTTTCCAGAGAAGTTTTCAAACATTTTAACCTACTAATACGCATGTGACTTGAACATTGTTCTTACGCATAAGGTGCACTAAAAGAGTTGTAGTTTGTTGTACTGTGTCTGTTTTGAGCTGACAGTGTTTTACCCATCAGTTTAAAGTTTAATTTTCCTAGACGACGTGACGGGTGTTACGGAACATTAGGAAATGTGATTTCACATTTCTTATGCCATCAATCAAAGAACCGTAAAAACAAAGACGCGGAATTTATCTTCTGTAACAGAAATTTCTCCGAAGAAGAGCCAGGAGAAATTTGGAATTTTTATGCTTCAGCTATTGTTTGCGGGTTCATGTTGTCTGTACCGGTGAAGAGAAAGAAGATGTATGTCTGCGACTTGTGTAAATAGACTCGAACCAGACTCGAAGACTCGAAGCAGATATGGCTTCAACATAGAACGAAGAAATAGACTCGAAGCAGAAATGGCTTCAACATAATATTGTTTTATAGCTAAAAATAGCTATGTTTTATAAAGTATAATTAGTTTTTGAAATATTTGAACGACCTATTCCATATTGCCCGACTATTTCACTTTAACCTCCACTTGTAATTTTTTTAAATATTTTTTTTCTATAACAAAAAATAAGTAGTGTATTTCTTTAAAAGTGATATTTCATAACAATTACTTATAGTATGTAAACTTGATGATTTGGGGGAATTTATTGAAAAATCTATAAATTTATAATTTAGAAATGTAAATGGTTTCCACAATACCCTCCTGTCCTCTATATATGTCCTCTTTTGTTGAATTAGTAAATGATGCTATCCTGTCCTCTTTTGTTGAATTAGTAAATGAAGTGAGTGACAAATGAACTTGATGAATAAACTTGGGAAATGGCTTATTGGTAATTTTTTGTTTAAATTTAACAATAACTATCATAGATTCAAAGCAAAAACATTTTTCTTTGAACTATACATAACTCAACCACTTTTTCACACTTACACATGCCTTATTTAATCTAAAACTTCAGTTTCATTCGTAAAAGAATGCGTAAAGCTAAATGAAAAAGCATCGATCCACCTATAGAGCCATTCGCATTCCGTAAGTACCGTGAGTACTGATTACCACATGTTTAGATAATTGTTAAATTATGATTGCAAAAACATTCTTCCAACATTTAATATAAATTAATATAAAAGACGCGTTTTGCTCAAATGACAACATGTCGTTTGAATAATTTTAAAAAAATTACAAATCCCTTCAAAATGATAAGAGTACTTGAAAATAGTAATAGAATTTTGTGTAGAGTAATTCTATATTCCCTCTTTCAGCTACATTGTAAATGAGTTACTTTTTTTATTGCATTCATCATAAAAAAACTAAGTTATTAATTTTGACTACCATATTAATGAAAAAAATTGTTAAATTAATATTATTAACCAAACTTTATGTCGCCAGCTAATTGTTTCCATTTTTATTCCCTCGAGACAATATCCAATTACTTCTTATTTATTGAATGCTGGCAATTTTCAGATAAGAATATTTTTTCTGCTTCTTTTCGAACAATCAAAATTTGTTCTTTTTATCTCTTCTGATAATTTGCCCCATAGTAAAATGTTTGTTATGCATAAAAACAGCTTGCTTTTATGCTGAACCAAGGATTTTTTACGCCTGTCCATGATTAGGTTTTATGGGAATTTCTAATTAGTC
>JAWZYV010001724.1:0-16851 GCA_038373885.1 Cheiracanthium punctorium | reverse complement strand
GCATTCAATTCATTGAAAGTCTGTGGTCAATGACTATTTTGGCTATCCCCAAAATCTCGCTGACTATCTCAAGTTTGTAGGCTTTTGGTGAAATATCGCCAAATAAAGTGTCAGAAGGAAATCTTTCAAATTGAACTCAGCTTGGCGATATCGAAATATTTGGCTAGAAATCGCTAAACCTTACTATTATTGATATTTTATCTCTTTCAAACAAATAAATTTAGAGGAAGTGCGTCGAAAATATTTTTGATCTAATGGATGTGCAAGGAAGTCATGTGTTGGACACATCAGATTGTTTAATAAAGTGTTACAGTTCATCGAAAAAAAAAATCCACCGGTCCTCCTTTTCGCCATTTCTCGGAAAATTAATTAGAACGATTCTAAAAAGTAATAACACGCTGGAAAATTTACTCACGATTTGTCGCATTTTCACGAAGCTTACTGATTTTTGTCAAGAGAAACACCCTCTTCGGATTTCGCCCGTTTTAATTTACAAATGTTAGATTCTAAAAATAGAAGTTGTTTATCTCAAAGGCAAGAACGCGGAATCAAATAAGAATGCAATTTCATTAGCCGATAAGAATAAATAACTGTCTATTTCTTCCAGCAGAGTGTGCAGTAACAGAATGTCTACTAGAGATGAGACGGGCTCAGCCCGAGCCCGAAAGCCCGAGCCCGAGCCCGGGCCCGACTCGGGCTCGGGCTCTGTAATTCACTATTGCGTTCGGGCTCGGGCGGGCTCGGGCTCGTGAAAAATTTCTCCTTTGTTGAACATACTCCTTGAAACAGATTTTAAAAAGTGATTCATGGGATAAATAGACGTACTTATTTCAAAAAATAGCGGCACGGGGGACTAGAAGGTGTGTGAAGCTCCAAAAATTATTGTATCCTCTTAATGAAGTAGTTAATTTTATTTGTCTTTAGCTGAAATTTCGGGCTCGGGCGGGCTCGGGCTCCAACTTTAATAATATTGCTCGGGCTCGGGCGGGCTCGGATTAAAAGTCTTCGGGCTCAGGCGGGCTCGGGCTTCAAAAAATGAGCCCGAACTCATCTCTAATGTCTACCTAAATGCGTTGCATCTGAAGGTATCCGGAGGAAAAAAAGTGCGAACATTCAAGGGTTTTTTTCTCCTGTAGGCGTATAAAAAAGGATAGAATTAAAAAAAAAATGAAACGTTCGTCGTAAGAATAGGTTGTATGTACATATATTTATTCTCTGAAACTCAGATTTGATAATGGGACCAAAATATTTTATTTTATAACATGATAAATCATAAGTCTCAATAATTTTAAAATTATGTCATTCATCCCGTTATAAAATAAAATATTTTAGTCCCATAATCAAATCTGAGGTTCAGTGAATAAAGATCTATATGTACAACCTATTTGTAAAATATCATAACTTTCCATTCATAACTTTTTTTTTAAATCTTGTGGGAAAGTGCAAAAATCAGAAACTGAGAAAATCAAGTTTCTTTACACTGCGTTTATAGGAAAAGTCCATGTTAGCTTTATTACTTTTAATTGCTGCGGGCGTAGGTTTCGTTCGATTTTGATGCGCGGTTTGTTTTAATATATTCCTAACTATCTGAATTATTTTTTAAAGTTACTTTTGAAAAAAGTACCTTTTAAAATTTTTAAAATTACAATGTCCCCTTAAACATTTTACATTTTTGCCGAATAAAAATTGTAGCTGCTTCGTTAAGTAAAAAACAAACTAGCCAGTATTGATCAGTGAACAAAAATGCATTGTCTGGAGGATAAAAGCGTTCGGATATTAACAAGTAAATTTGTTGAAACATAGTACCGTGTGATGATAATGATATCTTGAGAGAACACCCGTTGAAAAGGGTAGAAATTTTAGTATGCCCTACAATAAAACTGCTTTTAATTGTTTGGAGTTTATATCAGTTGTAATTGGAAAGTAGGCAGAATTATTTTATAATTGTTTTGGTATTTTAAAGTCTATAAAGAAATAGACGGTAGATAGATAACGGAAAACGAATAAGCAACATTGTTTTTTATTAATATTTTACTTATTTCCAGTGCTTTTTCTTTCGGTTAAAATTTAAAATATGCACATTTTATAACTAAAGATGTGGGTATAGCTTCAGATAGGAAGTTTATTTTCAGTCTTTGCAAATCCATTGTTTACACTGTCTTAGTCTGATGGGCAGACACCACTTGTGCTTTCCAGTAACGAGTATCCAAAGGAACGAGTAGTGATAATTAATGGGAAGAAGCTAACAATAAAAGTGGCGCAAGTAGAAATTGAGTAATTTTTCGTACTTTTCCTGATCACGTGTTAAACCTTGGGCACGAACATGTTCAGACTTTGATAAGTCTTTAAGCGTTTTTTATTCAGTTTTGATACAAAACACAGTTTTCAAAGAATATTTCATAAACATCTAATTTTACTTTGCCCCATTACCCTATAATACATGATAATGAAATAATTTCATAAAAATTATTTCATTATCATGTTTCATTACCATTAATTTCAGCTTGAAATAATTTCCTAAATATTGCTCCACTACCAACGATACTATAATGTCCGGTAGAGCATAAAAAGGTTAACACGAAATACGAACGAATAGGTTTATTTAGTACAACAAAATGACACACTCAGGGAAATTTAAGCCAAACGTGCCACTCATTGGTGGTCATCCCTGGTGTAGATAATCGGTCTTCTCAAATAATAACACTTCGTTACAAGTCACATAGCAAAATGCAAAGTGACCGTTATTATGCAAAGTGCAGAGAGCATTTTGCTCAAATACAATTTTGTCGGAGTGGTTCTGTTCCAGAATAAATTTATAAGCGAACTTTATGCGGATAAAATTTACAAAAAGACTCTGTTTTCTTTGCATGAATAACATTTTTTTACTATTATTATAATTATTCAATTCAATTAAGGAAAGTGGTGCAAATTTTACAGTCTATTTTGTTCACGCTATTTTAACTTTCAGCCTCAAAGTAATTTTTCTTGTAAAACTGAGTTCTCAGAATCTAAACGCGAAGAAAGCAGCGAAATGTGTTCACTGCTTGCATCATACTCCACGTTAAGTATTATTTATTTGTTGATTATTGTCATTAATTTAGTATTATTAACTTCACTTTTTATTTCAGACTGAAAAAAAAAATTATTTCAGCAAGAATAGCACAATTATAATCAGAAACCTTGTCTAATCTTATTTTAAACTAGTAAGAGAAACATGGTCGAGGAGATTGCCGTGCAATTTGACTTTTAACATTTTAAATTAAATAAACTCAGGACACTGGAAGATAGAGTGGATTTTTCAAGTTCTTAGTGTTTACGAGTTTTGACTGTTTAAACCTGTGTTGTTGAAAGTTGTGGTTTTAAAAATCTATTAAAAAATATTAAGTTATACTCTTATTAATATTTACGAAACACTAAACTAAACTAGCTCTCAAGTGTATAGTTAAAAGAGTGCAGATTTTTATACTTGGATTGTTTAGGTTTATGTTGAAGTTTAATTAGTAGAATGTATTGTACATTGTAGGATTCAGTGGCTTTAGAATAACTCATTCCGATTTTGTTTTGGTACGTCATTAGGCATTGCATCTTAATGTTAATTTAATCCTTTGTGAATTAATTCTTAATTTCTCTTTGAATTAAGTAGTCGTTTTGTAATAACAAAGAATGAATTGTAGTTAAAACAAAAAAACAAATCCTGTTTAATAAATTTTCGAGGAAAATCATTTTTTATATTATGTGCATATTAATTAGAATATCTATCCTGAAGTAATTTTTTTTGTCCTCAATTGTAGATACAGAGTTTAAAATACTGAAAGAGTTAAAAATACTACTGGAAGCATCACATTCATATACCATAACGTTCAATTCTTAATTTAGTCTTTTTATTTTTAGTAATAGACGTTATCTTACAGATTCAACTATACCCGAAATATGTTATTGTACTCCATTACAACCATCTTGTTTAAGTTGCTTGATCGACTCTTGGTTAAGTTACGTCCGTTCAGTTACTTGATTTAGTTATAATCTAGTCTTTTCAAAGTTCACCTGCAGTTTATTTCTGTCAGTTCTGATACAGGTCAACCAGCAAGTACGGCAACACGTTCGATTTCAGGGAACCGGATGACCAACGACTTATCCAACGCTTACAAAAATACAAGACATACTGTGTCAGTGTGCCATTTCTGTGAACATATTACTAAATAAGTATAAGACTGTAATTTGCTTATAAATTCCTCAATTAATTCCTACTAAATCACGCACGTGTCAACACCGAAAAAACATCATGTTCCAGATTCATAAAGCTTTGGCTATGAATTCAACATTTTGTCATTTTTAATTTTATAATTCTTTGTTCGAGCCAAAATAGAAATGTAAATTTTTTTTGTTTGTTAAACTTTTACTCTCACAGATATCAAACATTAATACAACTTTTCATTATCAAGAAATTTTGAAACAAAGACAAATTTTTTCCCCACAGTGCTTCCCCCAGAGGTACAAAGTTATTTTTAACGAATTTTTCTTTTCCGTGCAAAAATTTTTAAGCTTTAAATTACCATGTTCAGAAGAAAAAAATTAAAATTTTTAGCAAGCTAACTTTTGGAAGGGGAAAACAGCGAAAGTTCCCTTCTACTCAATATTTTTTTTCCACAACAAATACAGGATTTTCTAGAAAAAAAATCTATTTTGCTAGAGAGCAAAGAAATGGAAAGAGTGATTTATTTAAAGAGTGGAAAATGGAGGAATCTCTCTTTTTTTTTCTGCCGCTAGATATGTCTCGAGATTTTTTATGCCGGAGTGAAATTACTTCACTGTCGAACAAGAGTCTGTGATATTGATTCACCAAGCCTGGCATCAGTAAGGGATTCAGAAAAGTTTCAAGGGACGGTCTATAAGTAGGACGAAGCATATTATCAGAGATGGTGCGATGTAGATCTCTCTCACACACACACACACACATATTTAATATTAATTGTCATTTGTATTCCGTTTCTTAAATTTAACCTATTTAAAATCAAGCATTTTAATTTTTATTTGTCTCATTTTTCCATACTTCGACTTTCAAAGTTTATGTTTCGCTTTTTCCCGCATGCAATAGCCTTTTACTGTTTATTTATTTACCTCTTCCTGACGCCTCCTGTGCTAAAGATGGATTGCAGTAGGTCAGTTAGTGACTTGTGATGGGTTTCTCATCCCCCTCTGTTGACGCTTTTTCTGGCATACTTTATTTTGATGTCATGCATCCACTTTAAAAATTACCCAGTCACGGTTTGATTACTTTAATTTCATTGGGCTAAATTTATTATAACTGTGATTGGCGTTGGTTATCTCGGCCAAGTTCATGTTCTCGCCAATGTCAAGTTCTGCGATGGCATCTTTTTTAGCTCACACCACCGCTATTCCACTGCTACTGAAGCACGTATTTTTCTATTATCCTGGGGCACCACCAGACTCCGCAATATTTAAGTGTTTATCTTAAACTGTTTCTTCAATAAATAAAGTTTATTAAAGCATTGGATATCTGTGATTTTATGTTTTGCAATTGAGTTTTTCCAACCTGAGTATTGCTATAACAATGCTAAATTATATTAATTAATTTAATTAAAGTAATTTCTTCTTTATAGATGGGTCACTCTTTTTTCTCTTTTCTTTACCTTTTCATTACAAGATTAATCTTGAACCCATGTTTCTTATTTAAAAAGACGCAAAGGAGAAGACTGGTGGAGCGTCCAAAGAATTATTCTGACAAGCGACATCAAAGAATGTTTTCTGTCTTGCTTTTTTTTTTTTTTAGACTAAAAGCGAAGAGGTTAAACATGCATCAATAATAGGTTTAAGTGAGCGAAGGGGAGGGCGCTTCCCCCATCGCCATCCCTTGCAGCGCCGCAACTGCCCGACATGTATAGTAAATTTAATCTCAATGAAAACTAAACTAGAAAGGTATATCTAGCTGGACAGTCATCATTTTCAAAACTAGTCAGTAAGATCTACCTAGCGAACAGTTAATCTATTTTCTCACATCATTGCAAAGACGCTGCGGCAGAGATTGCTCTTCTATGCAACACGTTGATTAAAAGCATTAAATGAACCGGGTGACGTTTCAGGATCGATAAAAATGCTGGGCAGAAATTTAAAATTTAAAATTATTACCGAATGAAGCAAATAAATAAATGATGGAATATTAAAATATTACGAGGGTTTGTTTTTTGAAAGATGTCGGTTTTTCGTTTGATGTTTATTGGGTTGTTTAAGAACGTGCAGATCACTTTTTTCAATGTATTATCACAGTAGAATAATTCGGTAAAAATGTTCTTACAACAGTTCTGGGATGTAGATCCTACAGCGCTTGAAATTACAAATTTGCAATTCAGTATTTCTTTAGAAACAAGATACCTGATATGCACCACATCTCTAAGACTATAACTTGTATCTAAATTTTTGAATACAAGAAAAATATTCGAAAACCAAGTATACCTCATTTCAAACTATTGAATCTAAACTGAAAATTTTGATTACTTATTAAATTAATTAATTAACAAATTAATGCATTTTAAAATAAGAAAAGAATAGATATGGGCAGAATTTCGTAAATAACTTTAAGCTCAGTGAGTAAAACTGTTTCATTATGATGAATACAATGATGAATACAGTATACATTAGTTCACAATATTTAGGGTATTGTTCATTGATTTTTGCTTTAAAATGCTGCACATAATAAAGCATTGCAGTTTTCAACACATTTTCTTTACAGGGTATCTTTTTACTACCGAAAGATTTCTATGTTAAAAAGAAAAAAGGAATAAATCACAATTATTTTTCATACCAGTAAGTTAGTAATATACAGCTTATAAATAAAACTGATCAAATAATTCAGACGGGAAAATTCTAAAAATAATTTCCCAGGAAACTAAATCTTATGCGTTCGATACAAAGCAATAGCGCATAAAGAAATGTAAAATAAATTATCTGTGAAACGCAATTTTTCTCTTTTGACTATAGAGTTATATAATTAAAAGCAGAGGAACTGCAATGCATTGCCAATAAACTTCGAAAACTTTATTTCATAAAATATTTGAATAAATAATATACCACGCTGTACTGGCCTACGGAAACTGGCCAACTTTCTGCCTAACTCCTTTCGAAACTTAAGAGAACTGTATCTATCCGCTACGGCCAAATAGGCATCATAGTAAAGAACAGCACGTCCCAAGTCCAGTTATTAAGTATAGGTCAGGGCGCCAGCCACGTTTGAACGACGCAGACAGGGGGATTGCTTTATATGAGTAGTGTGGTAGTTATTCGGTTTCGTCAAAGTATTTCATAAAATGAAGTAGAAAAAAAATTTCTCCCCTGTTGTCAGGTTAGATTTTCCCCGAGTATAGGAAGACAAATAGTGAACCGAAAGAAGAGATTAATTCTTGAAAATTGCTAAATATTACATAGAAAACAATTTTCAACCGAAAAATTTGTACTTGTATAGAGCGCGTTTAATAACTAATGCAGGCTGAATCATTTATGCCCCAAGTTTCAATATTTTAAAGAAAAGGAAATTCGGTTTTGCACATACATATTTAATCTTGTTCAAATATGTGATAACGAAAATTTTTGTGACAGAAAAAAAGAGTATAACTCTCTATTGAATTTTCTACGTGACATTGTTTTATAAGAGCGATTTCCAAGCCTTACAGTAAGTTGGAATTCTTTGCTTCTTACATATTACTTAAAAAATTTGCGTTAAATCTTATTTCTCTCTTCCGCCCACGCCCCCACCCTCATCAATTTTTATACGCAATTCATCAAATAACAGAGCTAAAATTTTTAACCTGTTTAATCCATATTTTTTTAAAGGGTAAATCTTTTACATTTTTTCCCCTAAGAACTAACTTAAGAGAATTATATTTTGAATAGTATGTAGGGTTATTTTGTGCCTGAATATAAAATTCGATTAATTAGAAATGTCTAAAAATGGGGGTTTTGAATTGTAGAGGTCTATTAATATATTTTAAAAAGATTTTATATTTAAAACGATGTTATATTTAAAACATGTTACATTATAAAAGATGTTATATTTATAAAAAAGTATTTTTAGCATATCCCAACAGATTTAAAATCTACCAACTATTAAGAACAGAGTTACGAAAATTAGAATTTTACGTTTATATGTGAAATTATTTAAAATAATAAATTAGAATTTTATATTTTTCGAAAATAGAATTTTTACACATTGTTTTAACATCTTTTTTTTACAAACCTAGGGTTTGTATAAGTCAGTTTTTCATAAACTTTCGACATCTGTGTATCCCTTTTGAAATTTTCAAAGCACGTAGTAGCCTTTTAAAAGTACTTTAATAAAAATCAAAAGATATCTGCTTTTTCCTTGTTTAGAGCATAAAAAATAATAGCAAACGAAAAATAAAATATAATGAAAAGTTAGGTTGATTCCTACTTTACCCGCCACCCCCTCCCTCTACTTTCGCCAAACTAAAAAATCGCTGCAATTTGGCGGGCTTCTCAGTTGTGTGTCTCTAGGAGTTATATGCATAAGGTTCAATGCTCTTAAAGGAACTATGTGAAAACGAAAGCGAATATATTAGCGATAAACGCACCAGTTCAGTAACTTGAAGACTCTTAATTATTATAACTAGATTAACTGGCAATCCAAATAAATAAATAAACAAATAAGTAATTCTGCACTTATATTTATCCCAAAAATACAAAAATTCGTCATGGTAACTGCATTTAGTTCCTATTAAATTGTTTTTCCTTTAACGCAAAATTTAATGTTCTACAATTTTATAAATAATACATGGCTTAAAGGACTGCTTTGTTTCCGAGGAAAATTTAGAAAATCACAAAAATATTCTACTTCTGGTCATGTTTTCGAATACTCAGATGGATGCTCACCTTAGCGAGGGAGAGACATGTTGGGGAAGCCATATTGCAAAGTTACTGAAATTATTAAAACATTGAAACTTAACCAAGAATTACTTCCAAATAATACTTCTTTCATATCGAGAGCAACTGGCCTTGTACAAAATTTAGAAATTCAAAATTGAAACAAAAAGCATTAATACCACAGTATTAGATTGTGAAAGTGTTAGAAAGGTGGGGGAAGAGGTGGGGGGAATCTTGGTTAACAACACAGCTATTTCTAAATGATTTCTATAAAAATCTGATTTCTCCTGTTCGCTAACTTATTTTCAATTTTATTTATTGGAAGAAAATCACGCATACTTATTTTTTTTAAATGAATGGAAATGCAAATTTCTTAAATGGTTAGATGCTTATAAATAAAAACAGAGGGAAACTGCAAAACGGAATTATAAATAAATGAGGCATAAATGAAATATCACTTTTAATCACAGAGAAAGCTAATATACAACGGATTTTTATGTCTATATATGTATATATATATATAAGCATTTTCTACTGCACTGCGAACTACTTGAGAAAAAAATCCAATAAAAATCAAGTTCCATTATCTAAATCGAAAACTTGAGCTGACAGCAATTAGGAAAAATTAACTCAACTATACACATTCAGATTAGAGTCTTCCATTGAACAAGTTTGAACTTCCATTGAATTAGATTTTCGTGGAACCTAATTAAATCATTTGAAAAACGGAAATTGTTATGTAATTTTCTTCAGTTAAACATCGTGAGCATTATTAAATGGGAAATGCGGGATACCTCAAATTAATACCAAAGCACATTCTTATACACCGAAATTAATCCTGGAGATTATTTTGATAAGATTTCAACCAAACACGAGCATTATTTCTGATCTTTCTAACTTCAGGGAATGTTTATTAAATCAAATACACTCATGTCCATAAATTAAGGATAATTCAAAATCACACAGAAATTGATCTCTAAAATAAAAATTTCACC
This sequence comes from Cheiracanthium punctorium, assembly GCA_038373885.1. Lineage (NCBI taxonomy): Eukaryota > Metazoa > Arthropoda > Arachnida > Araneae > Cheiracanthiidae > Cheiracanthium > Cheiracanthium punctorium. Next base: position 6,964 of record JAWZYV010001724.1, on the reverse strand, counting down.
TGTGGAATGATCACACACATCTTGAAGAAGAATATGCAAATTACAGGAAACCACCAGATGGTGTGGATGGTACGTCACAATGACGAGAGTGTAAGAGAGGGGTATATAAGGAATGGTGGCAAAGAAGTAAAATTGTTCACAAGCGCTGTGAAAGCCTTTCAGTGCAAAAACCGCATAGTTATGGCACAAAGGAGGCATTTGGATGATGTTTTACGTGGCAGAATTATCGGACGACTGGAATGTGGACGTACCCAGCTGGAAGTATCCGAGGAACTCGGAATCGCCCAGAGTGTCATCTCCAGGCTTTGGCAACGATTCCAAGATGATGGTAATGTGAGTAGACGTTACAGCACAGGTCGCCCCCGAGTTACAACGCCGAATGAGGATCGCTATTTGGCAGTTACTGCCAAAAGAAACGGACGGAGTACAGCATCAGACCTGTCTCGTCAGCTCTCTTCAGCTACCGGTACGACAGTTTCAAGGCAGACCGTGTACAGACGCTTAGGGCACATTGGTCTATATGCCCGTAGGCCTGTCAGATGTGTTCCACTTACCGCAACTCACTGTCGCCTGCGATTAACCTGGAGTAGAGAGCATGCATTGTGGACACCGCAGCAGTGGTCTTGTGTGATGTTTTCCGACGAGTCCAGGTTTAGTTTGGAGTCTGATTCTCGCCGGACATTCATCTGGAGAGCGCCAGGTACCCGTTACCACCAAGAGAACACCATTGAAAGACACCGTTACGGTGGTGCAGGATGGCTCGTTTGGGGAGGAATTATTCTTGGTTCCAGAACCGACCTGGATGTTCAGAGTGTAACGATGACAGTCCACATCTATCGGGATGTCATTCTGGAACAACATGTACGTTTGTTTCGGGGCGCCATGGGTGCTGAATTTGTGTTTATGGATGACAACGCCCGTCCTCACCGTGCAAACATTGTAGACGAATGCCTTCAATCGGAGGATATCACCCGTATGCATTGGCCAGCATACTCACCGGACTTGAATCCAATAGAACATGTGTAGGATATGCTTGGCCGACGAATTGCAGCCCGTCAACCCCCTCCCACCTGTCTACCGGAACTTCGGAGTGCATTGCTTGATGAGTGGTGTAATATTCCCCAAGATCAGATTGATCATTTGATACTCAGCATGCCTAGGCGTTGTCAGGCCTGTATTGCATCGTCCGGGAGACATACTCCGTATTAACCATCCTACTAACCATGTTATACTGTTTTTTGTAAATAGGTTCTTTTTTGAAATTTGGTCAAGGGAGTAAAACTTGCAATTTTTATTAATTATGTCAAACATATAGCATCTTTTTTGCTCTTTACTTTTTGTTTAATAAATAGACTTTACAAATAAGTCAAATTTGTTTTGCTTCTTTCTCTTTCTTTGCCTGAACTTCATTATCCTTAATTTATGGACATGAGTGTATTTATTGTTTCCTTCGTTTGAATGATTAGAAATAAAGGGATGTGTTAAAATTTAGTTTTTAAAATTTTTTATGATCTATTTATATCAGACTTTCTAATCTATTCCAGCTTAAATAACATTTTGTAACACATGTTGCTACTGACTTTGACCTAAACAATTTTGCTCATACATTAAAAAATCTGCCATTCTATCCGTACCCGTTCATCTCACGGAACGGATATAAAGTTATTTGTAAAGCTGCGGGAAAAAAAAAACCACTTGCTCTTTATTTGGCCATCGTTCGTCGTACAGCAAAGTTATAAACACCATTCGTTTGTAAATAACGTATACTTTAATTTACAATTAATTTAATATGCACAAGGGGCCGTCTTCATATTTAATTCTGCATCAACTTCATTTTCTCAATGGCAACACTGTATTTTGACTTTATTAAACGAAAGAACACTTTCAAATTACCCTAAATATACATTTTCACCAATGTTCTACGATAATTTCCGGAAATGCGAATTCTTTTTTCCTGGATTTTTAAGGGACTTTCTGCTAATTGAAAAACACTATTTTTAGGTTGCGAAATTTTCGCCTTTGTTAATTTCGCTCCCGATAGATAAAAGAATTAAATATTATTTACAGAAAAAAAAACTCGGCTGGTCGAGCCTCGTCAGGGGGAGACCCCCCCCCCTGAACCCCCCTAATTTTTTAGTTTCATTATTGCCATATTAAAACGATATTAATTGACTATGTCATTTTATTTCTCATATTTCGTGTATTTCGCCTGGTAACCCTATGTTGAAATTTTTATGATTGTAACCTGTTTATAGAAAAATACATGTGATGCATATTCTACAGCTTACGAAATATTGTAACAGTAGATTAAAGCTGTTGTGAACTGATAAGTTAAATATATCTAAAATTATGTCGCATACTTTTATGTCGTTTTTTTTGTCTCATTTTTGGGACAAGTTTCAATAAAGGGTGTGAAAGATAAAATGACAGTCATTAATACTGTTTCTAGTCTTAAAGGTTTCTGCTACACCTCATGCTACACCTCATGTTACAACTAAATTGCTATGCCGAGGAGGGAAGGCGGGATGACATTTTGGGTTAAAACAGTATGTGTTTCTGGTATAATTATTTCTTTTCAAAGAATCTTTCAAAATATTTTTTTTTTCTTTGAACTAGAATGTACGTTGAATATTAATTTCTCGTAAAGTAGATAAACCCGATCTTTGTCTGATTTATATAAATTTTTGTATAAAGTGTGTTTAGTACTTAATAGTTTAAGATAAAAATGATTAACAGACAACCTGAAATATTTTACTTTACATGTGTATCTCTAACTTCGTGTACCATCCAGTTTTAGCATAAGATAATGAGGAAATTCTGTAGATTTCATCACTGCCTGGATTTACTTGTATTTATGAGCATCTGGATGTAACTAATATTCCTATAAAAATCCTGTACATCGTTGTTATTGACAACACAATAACCTAAAAATATGTTTGTCATTAGTTCAATTTGTCAAAAAATCTTCTTGCTTATTTTGAAAAGTCTAATAAAGCGAAAACGTTATGTGTACAATATATATATTTAGTTTATTCTTCTTGAAATATATTCTGTTGTATATATATGTTTAGTTATATATATATATATATATTCGTTATATAAAACATGTGTTACAAGCTGTATTCTCAAAATATAAATTATATTGTGCTGAAATTAAATTGCGGAATAAAAGAAAAATATGTGTATATAAGTGAGGCGTTTAAATATGTAGTTCAGTACTTCAATTAGCTGAGGCGTAAATCGAAAGCATATTTTTTAGAGCTCTTGGAGCATATTCTCTACGAATTTAACAGAATACATTACGAAAGAAATGTTATACAAAATTTTATTATTTTAAATTAAAAGCAGTAATCTTTCAACTATTGCACACATTTAAGGTCCATTGTAAAAACCATGCAAAATGTATCACCAATCTATGCTGATAAACTTTATATATCTTTTTTTGTCTCGTACATTTTTCATTTTTTAAATGCGAAAGTTAACCCTAAATTAAAACTGTTACAAATAAATTCACTTTTTTGAAAGTATTCATTAAGTAATAACTATGACAATAAAATTTTGCATTACCTTAAGTTATCAGGTGCACCAGACAGAATATTTAAGAAATACATGATAAAGAGCTATTGCTCTTGAATTCAAGATAAACTACACTTAAAACCCGTTTTTAAAAAAGTGCCCAAAATCTCAAAGCTCACATTACCGCATAATATAAATTCAGAATATTTGTCATCATAAATTGAGCGTCATGATTGGACAGCTTTTATTTCGAATACTTTCTGCAAATAAAATACTATCAAATCAGAATTCTTTTAAAAGAAGAAATACTTTACTTACTTTCCTTTTATTATTTCGGTTGCAGAAAGTGATAAAAATCATTTCAGTGCTTTATCGTGCTGTTGCATTCTTCTTTTCTTTACTTCTCTTTTTTCCATAAAATATGAATGCCTATCTTGCAACAATCATTTCAAGCTATTCGATTTTATTTAGCCATGGTTCGTAGCCAAATAAAAAACGAGTAAAATGATTGCTTTGATAGTTCTAGGAGCTGAAAAGATAGCATAAAGCCTCATGAGATGGGATTGGGGAATGCCTAGATTTGTTTGTTCAATGGATGTTTGCCTTCATGTCTTTTCGAAAGAGTTCGAACAGCTTTGCTTCTCTATTGCGTATAATCATGTTTACTATAAACATAAAGGCATTTGTGTACCATACTAAACTGGCTACTTACGTGGACAGAATTATTGACATTACATGCATTGTTCTAGATCTTATTTTAAAATATCCTCTGTTAATCGATGGAAGAAATGTTTTCAATGTTAGTAAACTTCCGTGAAGATGGCATTCCAGCTCAATATGCAATTATGAGAAACGGCTTAACAGATATCATTTCCGGACGTATCGGATTGTTAAAGTTTTCTCATATATTTGACAATTTTCTGTTGACAGGTTCTTCCAGAAAACTCTTCAACGACCCGGAAATAGAATTATCAGGAATTATAGTCAGATTTGTTTGGGAAAAGGAAAAGAAAAGAAAAGAAAATCAAAGAGAAAATCGTGATACTGGGTGCTTTTGGCTGCACGGCAATTCAGCAAACTCTTATTTATTTTTTATTTTATTTTTTTTCTGAGTTGGCTTTGATCGAATTTTTTTTAACGAAGCTAGTCTTCGATAATACATATGTGGCACTTTCGATTATATTTTCGAAAAAAATGGAGTTTAATGAATTTATCAGTTTTAATTGATTTTATTTACTCTATGATTTTTTTCTTTAAGCTAGTATTCTTCTAAGCACTAGAGGTTTTCGGAAAACTATTTTTTATTTCTGAAAGTGGTTATTTAAATGTGACTTGCACTGCATTTTGAGAATATTATGTTGGGTCTGAAGAGGATATACTCTGAGGTATACAGAAATATATGAAGTGAAAATATTTATTTTTTAACTTTTGCAGACTTGATTAAATAATTCCTCGCCAAAAGATACACGTTTAAACCAAACGATTCAAATTCGATACTTTTTGTAGTGGAAATTTAATTTCTGCTTTCAAAAAACAACCTGTTTCTTGCTCGGTTATTTTACTGCCTTTTCCTTGATCCGCGATAAGATTAAAAAACGATCTGAAAGGAGGAGCTATCTTTCTGCTACAGAAAGGATCCAATTCCGATCATTTGATTCACCTGATAAGCGCGATAATTTTTTTTTTTACAGAAATTAATTTGTAATAAAATGAACAGTCCTAGTTACTAAATTCTCGTAAAAACCGTTTTCAACTTAAAACTATTATTATTTACTTTACAATATTCTTTCAAAACTTTAGTCTTCAGTTGTGGACATATTTCTGAAAGGCTCAAACACGTGTTTTGATCATTTTTATAGGCTGTATGTGATAGATTTAATTTTTTTTCAATATACTAATTTTACGAAGTGATATATAATAGCTGATAAAAAAATGTTTGCGATAACCTTGAAAAACCAAGCAATTAAAGGGATGATATTAATAAACGCAATAATTGGATCGTTCAAGCTAACTTTACTCGGAAAGCCATTTTAACCAATTAAAGCACGTTGATGTCATTGCAAAACCACCAATATATGGCAGTTTTAGTCTAGGTTGCAAAAACATACACGCATTAATCGAATCTCCTACCTCTGTTTCAAAAATAATAGATATTGTTTCCTCAGAATGCTTACATATAACAATAAGACGTGTGAATCCTTCACTTATTTTACAGGTATATTTAGAAAAAATTTAAAATTGTTTATAAAATTAACGTCGAAGTTTTATTAAATAAGCACCACTGTCATCTCCAAAATTCCTATCAATGGTATGAAAAGATTAAATAAAAATACTCCAGATACCCTTAATAGGGTTAAATTCGAATATGTTACACAAATATGTAATGAATAAAAAACGTCAGATTTTAATAACTGTATGGATTATGCGATTACACAGTCAGATTGCGAATGAGAACAGCATTGCGAATGAGAACAGCATTATCCTCTCTTAACCCTTTGAGGCGCAACCCTTTCCCAATGCTGAAAAAGGACAGCCGTTGCCATCGCTCGACTTTGGCTTTACAGCTTGCCTTTACGACTTTGCCTTTACAGCTGGATGTGCCCGGCACAGCCAGCTGTCGTCAAAAAAGGCTCTCTAGATCTGTGGCACGCAATGAACGTTTCGATCGTCCGCCATCTTGCTGGTAGTTAAGTCGAGTGAGGCAAAGGCTTCCCTTTTTTCAGTATTGGGCAATCTATTCAGCTGTTCTCGCATTCTTCCATTTTTCAGCAGGTGTCAGAGCTGTTAAAAAGAATCGTGACAATTTTTTTTTACGGGAAATGAAGTGCTAAAAAGTAAAGGATTATCGTGGAGCTATGTCACCGGCAACTATTTTTATAGAAATCCAATCTATTCTTCGTGACTGGCAATAGTCAAAACGTCAGAGTTTGGTGTTCACAGAGCGGGAACACTGTGCGTTAAAGGGTTAATCTGCATATTGATTCCTTTAAATGGTAAAAGTCTCACTCCATGTCCATTAAACTTTTACTTTTTGAAAAAGTATGCTGCTGCTTTGTGCCAGAATTAACTCGAATATTACCACATCTTTTATTCAACAGTTCCTCAATCTTTATGATAATGTGTGTTGCATTATCATTTCTTATTTCAAAAATCGAACAAAGTACACTAAACATACGTTAAAAAAAAAACTCCCTGAAGAATTTTAGAAGTTCACATTACAGAAAAATATTCAGAAAACTTGTCATCGTGCATGCAGCTTCGGGAATTGAAGAACGTATATTCTGAACACATTCTGCACATAAAATAGTCTCAAATCACACTTCTTTTGAAAGCAAATATATTCTGTTTCTTTGCCTCCTTTACTACGATAACCAATAGTGATAAGAATCGCAGCAAATACATTATCATATCGGCAGAGACTTTCATAAAATATAAATAATCAAAGAGC
>JAWZYV010001723.1:0-17336 GCA_038373885.1 Cheiracanthium punctorium | reverse complement strand
GCAGTAATATAGAAAGGTTTAGCCATTTCTAGCCAAATATTTCCGATATCGCCTAGGTGGGTCCAATTTGAAAGATTTCCTGCTGACACTTAATTTAGCGATATCCGCCAAAAGCCGACAAGCTTGAGATAGTTTGTGAAATTTTAGGGATAGCCAAAGTAGTAATTGACTACAAACTTTCAATGAATTGAATCTATCCATAATGTATTTAAAATCATTTGGGTTACCCTTAACGCAGTCGACCGCAGTCAGAAAAGAGATCCACAGTTCGATGTTACAATAGTTCTAAATACAAAATTTGAACATTCTACGGTTAAAAGTTTTAGAGTTACGCGAAATACAAAATTATTTTTGACGCCAAATTTGGCGATATTTTGGCAAAACAAGCCAAGGTCGATGAAAAGTGGCGAGATTTTGAGCATGGACCAAACAATGACTGATTGATTAAGATGTGTATGATGTAAGATATGTATTATATTGAAGATGTCCACCGACATTTACGTATTGAAATTCATTTGGGTGGTCTTGTAAAAAACACGCCAGTAGTTATTTTACTACTGGACTAAACCAAAAATCCAGATGCTCAACTAGATCTTACAATAATATTATATATGAAATTTCAACATTCTACGACTAATAGTTTTTAAGATTTGAGAGTTAAATACATAAACACATACACCAAAATTCACCAAACTTGACGACTTTTGGCGTAATTCTTGAGGGAGAAACGTGACCGTGATCGGTCCATTATGAAACCACACCCAATTACCAATACCATATTGGGCTTGAAATGAATGAATGTCCCTAAACTGCCATTGACCATATTGTGTTGGAAGTCTTTTTGATTGTTCCTGTAGCAGAACTATAAATGATAAACACATTTTTTTCGATGGAGAACTTCATTTTGTAACTCTTAACAGCATATATCACTTTTGAGTCGTTTGAAATAGCTCAATACCTTTAAAATTACGCTTTGATGGATTTCTGCCTATAGAGCATAATGTATTTAAAATCTTTTCTGTGGCCCTGTAGATAAATTATCCAGTCTATTGGGACCAAAAGTGGAGGTGTACAAATAGATGTTACAACAATCCTAAATACAAAGTTTCAACATTCTACAACCAATAGTTCTTGAGATATGCGAGTTACCTACATACATACGTACGTATGTACAGATGACTAATAGGAAAAACTGGTCAACATAGACTCGCGGTCGGTCAAAGTGTTGTACATGCAAATATATGTACGTTCATGCTAGCGTACAATGAGATGCATCGTAAAAATTCTTAAAAGTAAATTTAGAGGAAGTCAAAATCGGTTTATTCGCCGAAATCTGGTTCCCGAAAGTTTTCGCCATCACTTTACTTCCATAATCCGTATAAGGAAGTAAAAAGGGAAAATGAAAAAAAATTAAATTAAAGACAATTATAGTTGAAAGAAGTATAAATGCTATTTTCATATGTTGAAGTTGAAAAATAATTTGTTATATGCGTGTACTTTAATTACCAAATAAAGAAGAAATTTGAATATCGGATTTTACTCAACGGAATTTTACGTATCAGCCCCTGAGAGGGTTAAGTTATTTGAGAGTATCCAAATTTTAATTTACTATTTGCATTGTGAAATAAAAATGAAACACCGGATAAAGATCTATTTCATATTTTAACTATTAAAATACATTTTAAAGTACGTTTTTGTATGACATTATAAAGATAATTTATCTACATTCGATAAACAATGCATGCAATCAGAGTAATCGTACTATTTGTTTTCTCTGAAACTTCATTCAACAAACATTTATCACTGTCAAAAAAATGTTTTGGGTTTTAATGCTGCAAATTGATTTTACTTGCCGGATACAGATATTTTTCATTTAAAAACGGATAATCCGCAATCAACGCAATATCGATTTTGTTTATGTTTTTCTTTACATTTACAAAATGGTTATAAAGCGTACACTGAAAGTGTCTTGAATTATGAACAGGAAAAGAAAGGAATTTTCTGTTTCAGAAAATGATTTAAGAAGTTTTACCATTTCAGAAATGCCTTATTTTCTAAGCTTATGTTAAAAAATCCTGAAATAAGTCAATTCTTTTCATTGAATCAATAAGCACTTCGTAATTTCTTCTTTAATTATTGTAGGTGTTTTTTCTTTTTTAAATCAAGAAAATGCAATTAAAGTATATTTCAATTTCTTCCTTTTTTCTTTTATAAAATTGTCATCTTGTACTCATTTATGTACAGGCATACTTCACACATACATAACATGGCGAGGAAATATCTGTGAAGTGCAATTCATACTAATGCTGGTGTAAAATGGAAGATATATCGTTAATGTCTAAAATCTCATATTTTCGTAAATTTATTTTTGTGTAAATTTTAAATATGCTTATAATCAACACCCTTTTGATTTCTGCAGCATTCATATTCATTTCTATCTTTATATTAAGTATGATAAACATACAAATTAATGGCGTTCAAATCGGGATTATTAGTCTGTGAACAATATCTAAACACTACCAGATTGAATAATACTTGCACAGTTAGTTGGATCCTTGATGGATAAGTTTACTGCTTTTGAAGTCATTCTTCTTCGTTAACGCATCGGTTACCATAATAACTATGAGGATTCAACTGAAGTTGTATTCAACGGGATTTGCAATCGTATATTCACAATAGCAACTTCATTTAATAGAAGGTAAATAACAAGCTTGTTTCTCACTTAGAAATATAACTGGAGGATGTTTAAAAATAACTTTTATTACTGGTTGTTATTTCTTTTAAATACTTTCTCGATTTAGAATGTCTTTTATCTTTAAAATTCATTTTTAATTAAGCATTTATTGCTCTATATTACATATATACATTGCTGTTTTTAAGTATAGTGAAAATAAAAATGAATTAATTAATATTTAATAATCTTTATGCTTACTACTTGCATTTTTTAAAATTTACTTTTTGGTGTTCAAAGTAGGTTTTTGCACAATGCATGCATTCAAAAATTTATATGACCTAGGCGCTTAGGAAGATCTTTTAACAATGATTTTTAGAGAAGATGGTAATTTAAGCTATTATTACTCGTTCTGTAATAGTAATATTTTTTAACTACCTAAAATAATGATGAAATATATTTTAAACATTTACTATACTAAGCTTACTTCATAGGAGTTTGTAAATTAGCAAAGCATGCAAATATAACTGGCTATAGAACTGTAAATATCTTTAATTCCTAATATTCCGAGCATTGCCTTAATGTTACATTACGTTTATTCTAAGGCGTTTGATAAATAAGTCTGCAATATCTTATTTTTTCTTACATGAACAAAAACGTAATTTATGCTCATTTTGTATAGTTTCAAAAGAAAAAAATTATAATATAGCTTTTATGCAAATACACTATGCACAGAACAGCATCTCTTTCAATGAATAAATTACGTGTTATTTCATCGGACACGTAAATAATCAAGATATTTAAACATTTGGATTTGCTATTGGTAAGAATTACTAAAGATCCTCTCGATCTTTCTTTGTTATGCAAGTTGATTAAATAAGACATCTGAATTATCTGCATTCTCATTTTGAATAAATGCATACATATTATGAAGCGAAAGCTAATGCATCTCGGTGAGGAAAAAAAAACACACTTCATAATATGCAATTTATTAGTAAAAGTAATTTATTGTAAGAGTTTGTTTATTTATGAGTAATTTTTAACACAGTCGAAAGTATTAGTTCTGAGAGCACCAAAGTAGATTGTCGTTAAGAATCGGAATGCGATAGTTCAAACTGCAGTTTCAGATTTGTGTAATTCATTCATAGATCAACTTACAATGCAAAGATGATCAGGCATTTTTTTTCATTCCCCTTATATGTATTTACAAATGGTGTAATATATATCTGAGAAAGGCAAATCATAATTTAAGATAAAACACGTTGAAGTTTAAAAACCACGTTGAAACAAATGATATGAATAAATTTCAAACGCTAGATTTTTCACATAGGAATTATTTTTTCTGTGTTCAAACAACTGCTCACTTTTTATAATCAGAAAAGGGACAATCCCGCGGTGGTCTAGTCACTAAACTCCGTTCCCGTAAGAACACGGAAAGTGAAGCAGCACCCGGCTTGAACAGTGTTAGGGAGGGTGAACTCCTCTGGCGGCTGCGCTGCTGTGGAACAGTGTACGCTAATGGGAGCTGCTGCACATAAAATTCGTCGTGGCTCCTATGTCCTCCATGTTTAACTGTGCTCCTTTAACCATGTTTAAGTGCTAAATTGGCACTCTGGAGGTGCCTATTTCAGATGGTTGGTCTCTCGTCTGGAATTGGTTCAAAATTAGGGGACCCTGAGCTTAGTCGGTCTTCCTCCCACTGAGGCTCATTAACATGGTCCATTAACACGCTCCATCCGCCCATCGCCTTCCTATACGGGGGATCTGGCACCGCTCCGCAGTTGTCAGAGGGCATTGGCAACAACAACAGAGAAGAGACTGAGATTCATTATATTTATGATATGATACTCCAGTGCATTTCATATTTGTTGAACAGTATATCCTTATACCATGTTATACCTTAACAGTTATTACTTAAGTAAGTCGAATAATTTTTCTGTCTTTTGATGTACTATTCACTATACAAGAATTAGGAAATACATTTTACAAATAGCTGTTTCAGTAATCAGATTTCATCTGAAACTAACTTTTAAAATGCATTGATAATGAACGTTAACTTATTTGAATTGAATAGTTTTCAGCGATGATATTTTTAAAGATAAGTTCTTTAAAACGTTAATTTAAAATCTAGTACCCTTTTTCCGCTTGATTTTCCAAGCTTTCTACTAACAAAGTGATATCAAATATTTGAATCAAAAGATTCATCGCTTGAACAATCGGAATTAAACGACGCTCTTTAACATCGTGCCCAGAAATTTATTGCCCAATATTTGTTTGATACTTTGTTGACTACTTTGAAGGAATATTTATCTAACTACAAGGTGCGAAACATGGCATGCATTTTAAAAGTAGTTTGTCGGAAAAGTTTGGCAATGGCACTTCAGTTCAAACAAAACGTTTCCTCTTTACGTACACAGCTCGACTTTTTTCTGAAGAGAAACTAAGTCCTTAAATTAACATTTCTATATAGAATTTATAATAAAAAAAAGACCATTGGCATAACTGGTTGGGGGCTAGGGTGGACTAAGCCCTCCCTAGAAACCTTTTAGCCCCTTCTAGAAAACTTATATTTTCTATTGGAAAAATAGGAAATGGAAACCTCAAGGGGGCTATAACCACCACTCCCTAGAAAAGAGCAAAGTTACCATCCAGTTACGCGAATGACAAAGACTATAAATTAAAAATTAAATGAAAAAAAAATGAAGAAAATCTGAAACATTTTCAAATTTTAAATACGCACCAAAGTGCTATATATTAAAAGCGAGCGTATCATAATTTATGCGTCTTCCCTATTTTCTTCCTTATTCCATAAGGCTGGAAAGTGTATCATTGTTCATGAGTGAGCAGTATTTTTCTTCCTTATTTTATAAAAACCATCTTTGGAATCGAAATCTATCTTAAAATCGCCTACTAAAACTATTTTACAATCTTCGACAAGTATATTACAACTATATTTCACAGTTTTAAATATTGTTTCGCATGTGCATCATAATCCATGAGTGTGCCGTGTTTGTCTTTCTTGGGTTGATTTCTACATTAACGCTCCAACTCTCGCCAAGGTGGCGATCATTAAACATCTAGAGTAACCATGACGATTTTTTGTATTTATGTGGCAATCGTAATTTGGAATTAAAATGGCGATTTGGAACAACCTATAAGTACAGCATTCCGTTACATTTTTATTTATTTTGGGTTGTCAATTAATGTAGTTTTAATAATTAAGTGTCTTCGAATTCCTTAACTAGTGCGTTTATTACTAATTTGTTCACTTTAGTTTTGATGTAGTTGTTTAGGGAGCGTTGAAACTTGTGCATAACTCCTAGAGACCCATGACTTCCAAGCTCGCCAAAGGACGGGGAATTTTTAGGTTGGCGAAAGTAGGGACGTTAAAATAGGAATCAACCCTTTCTTGAACCATAAAGCACATCTCTGGAATCCAAATCTATCTTAACCAACGCCTTTTGATACTGTTTTAAAATCTTCACCAGGTATATTCGAACTATAGGCATATTTCAAATATATCTCGTAGACATTTTAAATACTGTTTGGAATGAGAATCATAATCCATGAGTGTATCGTGTTTTCCTTCTTTGTTCCATAAAACACTTCTTCGGAATAGAAATCTATATTAAAATCGCCTACCAAAACTGTTTAACAATTTTCGCCAGGCATAGTCAAACTACACTTCACCTTTATAAATACCATTTGGAAAGTGTATCATAATCTATGATGCGTACCATATTTGTTTTCACTATTCTATAAAACACTTCTTCGGAATTAAAATCTATATTTAAATCGTCTACTAAAACTATTTTACAATATTCGCCAGGCGTTTTCTAACTATACTCAAAATATATTTATAATAAATTGTCGCATTTTGGCACCCAGTTTAGCGATCATTTATCAAAAATTGCAAACCTTGTGCGACTTTCAACATTTTATTAACGCCTCCCCCCCTCCACGTTATCTGGCAAACACATTTCAAAAGTGACTCGACGCGAAAATTGTACCAAAATCGTGTCTACACAAAAAGCAAGGTTGAAATTAATAGCACTCTAGTGCTAATAAATACAATTACTAAACTTATAATGTCAATCTGTGGGCGCATGTGCTGTACAATTGCAAAAAATTCAATAAAATATTTAAGTTTTTCTATATATTCAAATTATAATTATATCAAAATAAAATATTTTTATTTACAGTGCCGAAAAAGCCGTAACCTGCTCCCTCTCATCGTTTCAAAGAAGCAACGGCAAGATTCTTCTTTTGTGCTTGCGGTTGATTCTATGCTTTGGTCGCATTCGTTTTCCTTTCCTTACAACGTTTCAGCATTTCAAATTTAACATATTAGCTATGTAATAGCTAACTAATAGATGTAAAAGTCATATATTTAGGCATAGAAAATTATCCTTAAGCATGGTATAAAAATTCAACCACCAAAAATATACTTTCCAGATTTTACTATTAGTGATGAATTAACACTTATGCTAATATCACATATAACACTGTATGTAAAATTAATTTTTATTCTATCTATATCTCTCATTTTTGAAAAAAAGTTTATTTTTAACGTTTAAAGATTTTTCTTTCTTAGCGCTTAATCTATAAAGGATAAAGGTCTGGATGAAAAAATGTTTTAGACCATGCCCAACGCACTCATAGTAATAATGCGTAAATTCACCCGAGAGCAATTTTTGCAAGCTTTTCACGGGGAAAACAGCTCATTAATAACTTGACTATAAAAGTATTTTCTGTAATCCGAGAATAACATAAAGAGCATGTTACTTGGCATTTATTTAACTTCATTCATAGACAGTTATTTTACTACTTCTAATGTAACATCTTTCGAGACTAAAAAAAAGAGAGAATTCCACGTAATGATGGCATAATCTCGTTTAACAGTAAGCAGAAGTTTTAGATAAAGATGAATCATGGGGAACCTTTGATCACTGGGAAAGCTTTTTTCTGTATATAACCTTTTATTCAATTGGTTACATTTGTGGTTATAAATGCAAAATATATGAACATGTGGGTTTTCGATTTAAGAAAGAGAAAGTATAATGCACCCTACTTTTAATTTATCTCAATAACAATGGTAAGGATAGTTCCCATGAAAAGCAAATTGCTGAAAGTTAATTCTATCTAATCAGTTAACTAAATTTATATTTTTTATCAAATCTCAGCATTGAAAATATTTCATTGTACCAGAACTTCAGAAAAACTGCCTAAAGTACACATGCATATCTCCCCAAAAAAGCGACTTATTGATAAGTTTCTCCGGGCAATGGCAATGGAACTTGAGTTAGAAAAGCTAGAAATTTGGAACTGTGTAACAGCTTTGCGTTATTGGCATAATATGCATTATATGTGGGAAAAATGTATTAACGAAAATGTTCAATGGATCAATACGACAGGAAAAAAAAAACAGTATTTACTAATTCTGTGCGATTACTTTTATGAATATATATATATAACTCTGTTGACTCCACTTCCATTCACTATTTGTAATAATTTGAAGCATTCCTATGTTGTTCGAGGGATAGGCTAATATTTCATTTAAAAGTTAATAAAAGTGTGTTAAAACTATCAGATGTTATCGCTTAAGAATAAATCAGCGTTGTGAAAATACAGACCATAACGTCCTTAAGTATCACCTAGACAAGACAAACATCGCTCTTGTGGATTGATTAGCATTTGTTTAACTATCATAAAGATATAATTTATCAAATTCAACTTAACAGGAATTATATATTTAGATACGTGATCTTATATCCCCTACTTCAGTGCGGCTCACGAACAATTTACATGCTCCCAACAATATACATCGTCACAAATGTAATCGTCACTCTCCGCTGTCAGCTTTGCTTGAGCTACTTTGTGCATTGTTGAAACAAGTTTAACAAAGTACTTGACAGCAAGTCATGATAACTTCTAGTATGTTCAAAAGCTTTGTTTCATTTCAATAATTTATGCGACGAACCTCATGACGTAGTATATTTGACATCACTGTGTGTCGCTGAAATTTAACTTCAGTTACAAGATGTATATCCAATTAATTCAAAAGTATTTATTGCAGGCAAATACTTAATAGAGACGGTGAATGAGGATTCATTTGGAGTTCGGAGGAATATTGTGGAATTTGATTGCATCAAATAACGCTGAAACAATAGGTTAATACCGAAAATCGTTTTGTAAAATCTTTTATCATTTAAAACTTTGTCTAAACGTGTATTATGCATCTGAATATTTATTGTGTTATAGTCAATGAATTTTAATATTTCTATTATACAATTACGATTTAGTTTTTTTTCATAACTCACACGGGAACACTCATACTCATTACACTCTCATTAACTATTTAACAAATGTGTATTAACTATACAGCAAATTAATCAAATATTCTTTTAAAATAAAATATACAAGAGTAGATTACTGCAATGTATTTTCATAGTACATGATTTTTTTAATCTTATAAAAACACTGTTTTCCTACAATTCTACAATATTTTTTTCTGTAGAATGTACTAATCGCAACGTTCTAACTTGAAACACCGTTGTAAGTTTTCAAACAGATAAAAAAAAGGGTGAAAGCTAATAACAACTGTGCATTCATCACAAAATCAAACTAAAATTTCAATCTCTCATGAAAAATGTACTCATACAGAATTCGTCAAAAATAAATTAACTGTTTCTTGATATCGACTGCTTTCATTACTTCTTCATCCCACAGTTGATGCGTGTCTTCCACTCTTTTAATTCAAGAAGTAATTCATTTAATTAAAATGTGCTCGTTCGTATTCCTCGAGCTCTTCTTTCTCGTTCTCCTTCGCTTTCTTTGTTAGAAATATCAATATGACATTATTTCCTCTAATTAGATAACAGAATATGTGTCCTTCAAAAAATAAAAATCAATTAGAACCCGTGCAACGAAAAGCTGACCTGGAAAAAGAGCCGAGCATTTTTGCAGTTCTCATATAATCTGTAAGAACATCTGTGCCGGTGAAAATTAGTAAAATCTTAAGAAATACTGATGTGTACTTACTTCTAATTCATTTTAAAGGACATAGAACAGGCATTTCTGGAGTTTATGTTTCATAAGAATCGGTGCTTAAAATTTTAAATTTTGAACATAATTGCCGTTATAAGAATACTTCAAATGAGCTGGAACTATTTCTTTAAACTTCAGGCAAGGAACCTACACTTGGTCATCAGCGTTTACTTAAGCATGATACATTCTGAGTACAGTACTCGTAAAAACTATACTCCATTCGTGTAGACAGAAAAAAATTCGGCGATAGGTCCAGGCCTTTTGAATCCCTCTCGGTACATACCTGTATTTACCTCACTACATCTTTACTTGAAATCAGCAATAACCAAGTCCGTCCTGTCCCGTTTAAAAAAAAAATCATGCTTTAAATCCCAGCTCATCTAGTTTGATGCATATCCTGAACTAATTTATGAAATGTTTAGTTTCAGATTACTGGCATTTTGATAGTCTTTATACGTTTGTTTTTTATTTCATATTGTAACTCTAGAATGAATGGCAATGGCTTTTAAAGAGTGAAATAAAAATTCTTAGAATGCAAATGCATAAAATATTTATGCATATTTAAAATTCTTATACCCATCATACAGTGGGCAAAAAATAATTAAGTATTGAGAAAAGGGGAAATTAAACTGGCAAATGGCGATTTCTCTTTCAAGCCGAGGATCCTCCCTCAAGCAGAGGAGAGATAACCATCCAATACAAGAAAGGAAAAGATAAGTAACGAAAAATAAGACATTTTATATAGCTAATCATGAAAAATATGTAGCAATTTAAGAAAATGCAATCACATAACGAAAAATTGTTGATTAAAATTCAAATAAATGAAATCTGAAGTAGGGGAAGGTGGCTCAAAATGATCCCCTTAAGGTTAAAACTTGTACAAAATAACCTATATGTTCAAATGCCACTTTCTCCCTTTTCTATTATATTTTACACAATATTTTGCATCATAAACATATTTTAATAATATTTTAAAAGCACAATGGGCAATGAAAAAAATAGAATTTTTAAGAAGTTTCTAAAGGATCATTTTACCCCCATGTGAATGATCCTTTAGAAACTTCTAAAAAATGATCCTTCATTTGAAAATAATTTTAAATTGTTTTTTATCAGCAAAACAAAAATATAAAAGTAATTATGACTGTACATAACGAAATAAAAAAAAATTTTACCATCACACAGTATGTATGATTTATTTTATGGAAAGTTTAAAACTAAAAAAGTGTCACAAACAATAAAATGGAATATTTTAAAATTATAATTTTTAAAATATGACCTACAATAAACGCAGAAATAAATTAAATAATTTAATCGGAATGACGCCTGGGACCCGGTCCTGGAGTTTCTTCAGTCAAGGGATCATTTTACCGGGAAATATGGCTTCCCGCTTTAGGTTATATTACTGGAACACGCTGAGAATTATAACAAACTTAGCAAGTGTAATTCACATCTCAAAACATACTCTATTCAGTAAAAAGTCATATTTCTGCACATTAAAGACTGTATTTCTAAATAAATAGGAAAGTTAGTACTTATCTTATAAGAGATATGATGTAACCTAGTTTTTTTACGATTTCTACTCAGACACGTAATACACCAATCGTTCAGGTTTTGCTATACTGTTCTATTAAAATGTTTACAAAAAAATTTAGCTGTGTTGCTAAGATTTGTCATCCGTGTGTGGAGTCGTGAAGAGATCATGACATTAACTTGTTTTCTGTACCCATACTTGGTGCACCCTCTTCAAGTGCAAATTCAGAAGGGATGCTTTGCAACTTCTGTGTGCGTAGGGAGAGAAAACAATTTAAAATCCATATCCATCCTGGGGGTACTGCCCCCTCTAGTCGAATCAGCTGGCTACGGGCCTGGTACGCGCATTTAAAAGTTCATTAAGCTTATTAAGCTTAACAGCCGTTGAATAATAAAATACCTTTTCAGTTTAGTTTACAGAATTAAATTTTTCGAAAACTAAAATATTCCAC
This sequence comes from Cheiracanthium punctorium, assembly GCA_038373885.1. Lineage (NCBI taxonomy): Eukaryota > Metazoa > Arthropoda > Arachnida > Araneae > Cheiracanthiidae > Cheiracanthium > Cheiracanthium punctorium. The sequence goes on along the minus strand of JAWZYV010001723.1, from coordinate 5,636 downwards.
ATGAATGATTTTCTAAAATTTTGCTCAACAAATAAATTCACGAAACTTTCTCGTGCAGTGATTGATACTTTTCTATTTTTGGGTAGCGTTTTAGTAATATAATTATTTTACGCCATACATATTCTATTGAGTGATTTCAAAAACTTTAACAATATTGGAATCTTTAGTAGTTGAAATAATTCAATTTATCGGAAAAAAACTTGATACCATTAATCGAAAGTTTGCTAGTTAATCACAATAATTTACTCAGTTGCGCTTTGCAGTGATAGTTCGAAAAATTCGAATTGCGAATGGAGAGACATTTTTTTTTTCCATTCTGCCGTCCCAGATCGTATGCGTTTAGCGCAACGCTCTCAACGATTCCAGAAATAAGTTTGATGCCCAGCTTCTTGAATTGTCCAACTCTTTCATATACGACACAACGTTGTTCTACCTTTTGGGTGTCCCCATAATACAGTGGTCAATACTTCAGCCTTATGCCTGAACAGCATAGAGCCCACCATTGGTAAGAAAAAAAATCTTAAACACTTTTATATTTTATACATTACATATATTGAAAGCGTATCATAATGCATTATCGTTCTTATTTGTTTTCTTTATTACATTAAGTTGGGGAGTGTATCATTATTCATGAGTGTGCCGTATTTTTTTTCCTTGATCCATAAAACTCTTCTCTGGAATCGAAGTTTATATTAAATTATCCTACTAAAACTAATTTGCAATCTTCGCTCAGAATATTCTAACTGTACTTCACTTTTATAAATAGAGAAGAGGAGGGTATTACAGAAAATCATTTATATACTATAAACTTTTTAACTATACAGGTTTTTGAATAAAATTCCCAAAATTATCATGAGTGCATACCATAACTAATTGTAATGATATGTCACTAGTAGAGAAAAACCACTACTAATTATGTTGTTATAGAAATAATTATTTTTTCAAAAAGTTACGAATGGAGGTTAGTATGAAAGAGTCGGGTAATATGGAATAGGTCGTATAAACCGTTGAAAAACTAATCATACTCTATAAAGCATAGTTTTTTCAACTACAAAAAACCATATTTTTTAAAATTGGGCATGTTCAAGTCATTTCTGCTTCGAGTCTATTTAGAAAAGTAGCAGATGTATTCTTTTTTCTCTGATCCCATTCAGTCAAGGTCAGCCCACAGAGAACTGCTGAAGCACTGAATCTAAATTCGCCTCGCAGATCTTTGGAGAATTTTCCGTTACAGAAGATACATTGACTTTCTTTGTTTTCCGGTTCTTTAGTCGATGGCAGGAAATCCATTACAATATTGCATAGTATTTCATAATACTCGACACGCAATCCAGAAAAATAAACCTTTAACCCTTTAACGCGCAGTGTTCCCGCTCTGTGAACACCGAACTCTGACGTTTTGACTGTTGCCAGTCACGAAGAATAGATTTGATTTCTATAAAAATAGTTTCGGGTGACATAGCTCCACGAGAATCCTTTCCTTTTTAGCACGTCATTTCCCGTAAAAAAATGGTCACGATTCTTTTTAACAGCACTGACATCTGCTGAAAAATGAAAGAATGCGAGAGCAGCTGGATAGATTGCCCAATGCTGAAAAAAAGGGATGTCGTTACCATCGCTCGACTTAACTACCAGCAAGATGGCGGACGATCGAAACGTTCATCGCGTGCCACAGATCTAGAGACCCTTTTTTGGACGCAGCTGGCTGTGCCGGGCACAGCCAGCACACTTTTAAACACACTTTGTTCAGTACTGAGTGGCACACAACAGCAAACGGTCAACTCTCACTGCTTTATAATACGGGAGTAGTTCACTGCATTACAATATGGCAATAGTAGTTCAGTGTACTATTCCCATTTGACATTTATCAAAGCCGAAAAATTGGTATGCCAAATTTCCTGACTATGCCATAATAACCTTCTCTCCTCTACTGCTTGGAATGTGCATCATTATCATGAATGTATCGTGCAGTGGCGTATGCAGACTTCCTTCACGGGGGGCGGTGGGGTTATAGACATAACTTTGTGTTAAAATGCGTAATATTTAAGGTAAAAAGTGAAAATTTATGGCCACTGGTACCGTGTTTGCCTACTTGTTACATAAAAGGCTTTTCAGAATTTTAATTTGCATTAAAATCGCCTGCTAAAACTCTCTAACAATCTTCGTCAGGCACATTTTAACTATACTCCATTTTTATAAATATTGTTTATAGTCTAAGAGCCAGCAACCGTCAGACCTTCGCCATATTATAAAAGCTGAAACTTTCTCTGAGCATATTCCCCAATACAGGTAGGAATAATCGGCCACTATAAAGTTTGGATGATCGTGGCTTTGGCAGGTAACAGGTTTCAAAGGTGTATAAAATTGCAGAAAATTTTCGTCATTTTATAAAGCTTAATTTTTTTATATGATCTTCTACGCACTACTAGAAATCATTTTATCCCTTGCCAGACACTTTTCCATCGTGGCAAACCCCCGCCAGACAATCTCAAAGTCATGGAAAACGTGATTCTATTTTCGTCATTTCATAAAGCGTGATTTTTTTATATGTTTATCGGCCCAGTACTAGAAGTCACTTTATCCCTTGCCAGACACTATTGCATCGTGGCAAACCCCCGCCAGACAACCTCAAAGTCATGGAAAATGTAATTTTTTTTCGTCATTTCATAAAGCATGATTTTTTTATATGTTCTTCGGCCCAGTACTAGAAGTCACTTTATCCCTTGCCAGACACTTTTCCATCGTGGCAAACCCCCGCCAGACAATCTCAAAGTCATGGAAAACGTGATTCTATTTTCGTCATTTCATAAAGCGTGATTTTTTTATATGTTCTTCTTCGCAGTACTAGAAATCAATTTATTCCTTGCCAGACACTTTTCCATCGTGGCAAACCCCCGCCAGACATCCTCAAAGTCATGGAAAACGTAATTTTTTTTCGTCATTTCATAAAGCGTGATTTTTTTATATGTTCTTCTTCGTAGTACTAGAAATCAATTATTCAGTTCTAGAAATTCATTAAAGTATAACTTAGAGGTATTAGGTTATTTCAAACGAATCAAAAGTGATATACGTTATTAAGGGTTACAAAATGAATTTATCCATGGAAAATAGTGTCTATATAATTTATAGTTCTGTTACAGGAACACTCCAAAGAATTTCAACACAATACGCTAAATGGAAGTTTTAGGGACATTCATTTATTTCAAGCACAATACTGTTACGAATTTTCGGGGCAAGCCGCTGTTCTGGGACTTAAAATGGTTTAAAATTCGTATTCTACGCTTCAAATAGTTAAATTTTGCTTTTTGTTGCATCAAAATCGGTTAACTAGAACCGGGGATACGGAGGTTTCCGTTTCCCCATTGCTTTTCTACGGGTTTCTAGAAATCTCGAGAAACATTGGTCCTAGGGTTTCGATCTCTTCACTTTTGGGGACTTCGGTCGTTTGCCGAAGACAGTCGTTTGCCCCCTCAAAAACTGCACCAAAAGTCGCGAAGTTTGGCGATTTTGTATCTATTTAACTTGCATATCTCATAAACAATTAGACGTACACTGTTGAAATTTCATTTCTAAGATTGTTGTAACATCTAGTTGTGCACCTGGATTTTTTGTTCTAATGTACTTCAAAGTGTATTTACAGAACAACTCAAAAGAATTTCAATACATTAATGTCTATGGACATCTTCAATATACAGTAAAACCTCGATACAAAGATACTTAATATGCCCAATAGAATTATCGTTCTAGAGGAATGTATCGTTATGCCGAGGGGAGAACATATTGCATTGTAATTCCGTGGGACCACAAAATTTCATCATTGTAGAGAGATTTATTCTGGTATCGAGTATCGTTATAGCGAGGTTTTACAGTATAATGTCTAGTGAGTCACTGTTTGATCAATGCCAAAAATCTTATCATTTGTCATCGACCTTGACGTGTTTTGCAGAAATATTGCAAAATTTAACGCCAAAAACAGCTACGTATTTCGCAGAACTCAAAAACTGTTTACCGTAGAATGTTGAAATTTTGTATTTAGAACTATTATAACAGCTAACTGCTTATCTATTTTTTGATTTCAATCAACCGAGTAATTTCTTTACAGGGTTACCCAAGACATTAAATACATTAAAGTCTATGGACACTTCAAGTTCATTATGATGAGACTGACGAAACTAGTCATAGCCGTAATAGTAATTCATCGTGATGAATCACCATTTCGGCTATGACCAAAATGTAGCTAACTATCTCAAGACTTCGGCTTTTGGTGGTAGTATGAATCAATGAAGTGTCAAAAACAAATCTTTCAAATTGAATCCAGGATGGAGATATCGGAAATATTTGGCTAGATATCGATAAACCTTATTATTACTGCAATATTTTATCTCGTTACAAACAAAATAAATTTAGATGAAATGCACCGAAAATATTTATGATATAACAGACGTACAAGAAAGTCATGTGGTGTCCACATCAGATTTCTGATTAATGTATTAAGATGGAAATTATAGTGAATAATTTTTGATTTTTTTTTAAACTCATAAATATTTCTATTTAAAGAAATTATCCGATAAATCCAACTCCATGACTTTGAGATTGTCTGGCGGGGTTTGCCACGATGGAAAAGTGTCTGGCAAGGGATAAAGTGACTACTAGTACTGCGAAGAAGGACATATAAAAAAAATCACGCTTTATGAAATGACGAAAATAGAATCCCGTTTTCCATGACTTTGAGATTGTCTGGCGGGGGGTTTGCCACGATGCAAAAGTGTCTGGCAAGGGATAAAGTTACTTCTAGTACTGGGCCGAAGAACATATAAAAAAATCACGCTTTATGAAATGACGAAAATAGAATCACGTTTTCCATGACTTTGAGATTGTCTGGCAGGGGTTTGCCAGGATGGAAAAGTGTCTGGCAAGGGATGAAATGATTTCTAGTACTGCGTAGAAGAACATATAAAAAAATTAAGCTTTATAAAATGACGAAAATTTTCTGCAATTTTATACACCTTTGCCACCTGTTACCTGCCAAAGCCACGGTCATCCGAACTTTATAGTGGCCGATTGTTCCTACCTATATTGGGGAATATGCGCAGCGAAAGTTTCAGCTTTTATACTATGACGAAGGTCTGGCGGTAGCTGGCTCTTGCTCTATTAGAAAAGAGTGTCACAATCCATGAGTGTACAATATTTGTCTTCCTTGTTCCATAAAACGCTTCTTTGGAATTGAAATCTATATCAAAATCGGCTACTAAAATAGTTTTATAATCTTCGTCAAGCATATTTTAAGTATACTTCTCCTTTGCAATAATCTGTAGAGTTTGCCAGTTTCTCACCAAATATGGAAGATATCCCCAAGTTAGGTTCGGCTTTGGCGATATCTTCCATTTTTTTTTGGCTCCAAACTGGACAATAATCATCTAAAATTGCAATCTTTAGCGACTTTCAACATTTTATTATCTACCCCCCCCCCCTCCAAGCGCTATTGGCAGTCCTATTAAGAAATGCAACATAAACGTGTCGACACAAAACAGTTCCCAAAAGTATGTCCACAAAGATATTTCCAAAAATGATGTCGACAGAAAAAACCCCATATGAACGAGATAGCACTCTAGTGCATTAAAAAAAAAAAAGAACAG